>JAWPHD010003088.1:0-229055 GCA_037043455.1 Cyrtodaria siliqua
CTACCTAAATTCACTGAATATTAATGAGATAAGGCGGTACTGAATGGGACGCCTTAGGTACTTTGTGAATCGACCACTTGTCTTATATAGGGTATAAAAGCGGATTTTAGCAGACGACATTTGACCACAGAACTGATGAGACCACTCGTTTGTAGAAAGACCTAAAACGAAATACAAATCATTAGAAATTGGGAAGGAAGCTAAAGATGTACTTACTCAAAACAACCTCATAAGTCCATAGTTATATAATCAGAAACAATACCTATAATTAAACGCAGCAGCCTTTTAAAAAAAGACCTTTTCCAACTATCCTGTTGCATCAACAAAACTATTATACAAACAAGTAATCCTCCATTTTTATGTGTGTGTGTGTGTTCTGTATGTTGGCACAAAACACAAGGGAGACATTGTTTATTAAAATTGGAATATTGGTCATATTTAATGGTAAAGATCGAGATACAGTATTTGAAGTTATGCATGCATGGTTTACACATATTAATAGATTATAAATCACTTTTTTTTTTTAAATAAAGTTGTCTTAATTTATGCATGAATTGAAATATTGAAAAATAAAATGGAGAGAGAGAGAGAGAGAGAGAAAGAGAGAGAGAGAAAGATGGACAGAGAGAGACAGAGAGAGAGAGAAGGTAAGAGACAGAGAAAGAGAGAGAGAAAGAACGAGAGAGACAGACAGACAGAGAGAGAGAGAAAGAAAGATAGACACAGAGATAGAGAGAGGGGGAGAAGGTAAGAGATAGAGAAAGAGTGAGAGAGAGTAGAGGCAAAGAAAGCGAGAGGAAGGGATGGAGGGAGGGAGGGAGAGAGAGTTTGTTTCTATATATAGTATTATGCACATAGGAGCCGGAGGGACCCACACCCCAATGTTTCGGGGTGGGCCTCAGATTTATGTTTTACGAAAAAAAATGCAAACAAAAATGTATGAATAGCCAACATGAACATTACAATTCAGATTGATCAGATTTTAAAATCAACAGAAAATATTTTACTCAAAAATTTGAAAGATGTTAGTTTCCGCCTGTACGGCAGTGTTAACTAAAAACTGAACGTTTTATTAGAATTATTAAACTTTAAATACTAGTAATTAACGTTTCCTAAGTTAACTTATGTAAATTTTTAATTTTCTTTAATTAAGTTAAATGATTTGTAAACTAATTTTAAATGAAAACAAGCCGGTAGCCATCCTTGAAATTTAACCTAGGAATATCACTTATTTTGGTAGTAAAATAGCTTTGAGATTGATCAAATTTAAATGTTAACAAACATGTAGATAATAGCACGTACACAAGCACGGCCAACGCACGCACCCACAAACACACGCGCGCACGCAAGCACGCGCGCGCACATACACTCTCCCATATGTTAGTTAATATTAACATTTGAAATTTGTGCAAACGGTGTCGGAAAGAAATTTAGAAAAAGACTAAATACTCAGTCCGTCCGCAATAACGGGATCCTGCGACTGCGTGAAATACATTTGAGATATCGAAATAAAATGTTTTTTGTGTATCCTTTGATACAATATGGAGAGGAAGGACGTCATTGTTTTTATTTCGTCAAAATGTGATTGCCATGGCAACACAGTGGGAAACAAATCCGAAAGGTCAGGATATATGTGGCATGTTTCATGAAGAGACATTCATAAAATTTACTCCAGAACGATAGTGTTTTACTCTTTTGTTGTATTGTCAAGAAGCTCCGGAATTGTGTAACGGAAGGATAAACGGGTGCGCGACCTTCGTGTGTATACCCCCACATCCTAAAAACTACGAATTGCGAAAAATAATATTGCTGGTCTTTTTTCAACAAAAGCAGATTCCACATTCATAACTATTAAATTGAACAATACCCTTCAATTGTCTTTTTTTAAACAATAATTTCTCCCTGTCCAGTGTCACACCTGATCATGTATTTCACTGCACATACTATTTGCTACCGATACACGCTCTCTGTATATGTGTACATTTATAATATGTGTGTGATTTTGTATTTTTTCAAGGATATTATGGGAAATAAATATATATATTGAACATATGTGGAATACGCGGGTAAGTGTTTATAATTTTCTACATAGTGATGTATTTACGTTATCCTTATCTCATTTCCCCCCTCTCCCTTCTGTTCGACAAACATGTATATATTTACATTACACGCATTGAATATCCTCATCGAGTTGAACAGTCTGTAGTTAACGGATATCTGAACAAATTGCTATATAAAGGTTTAGGCTTATATACCTGTAATCACTGGGTGGTGCAGTTTCAAAGTTACCGAAGCGTTTATCCCGCCTATTGTGGAAATGTCTCGATATGCGCTACGACAATATACCAGCCTAAACAATCTATACAACAAATCCAGCAAAGAACTTCATCTATAGGCTTTCTTGCGTTTAAAATACCTTGCAATTGTATTATTGTATCGGGATTGTGCTTTAAGGTACATAAGGTCATGAAGGTCTTAAATCTTATCTTTCATGACTAAGTATAAAATTATGTAACGAGTCAGATATCAAAGTGAATTATTTATCTAATATAAACATTTTATTATAAATATTCACATCAATACATTCAAAATATAAAGAGTATCACATAAAAAAGTGAATCATCAATAATTGTTTTTATTTATTAAAGGGACACTTTAAAGGCATTTTTGAAGTATTCATCAAACATTAAGATTAGCACATTGATTCATTAGTCAAGTATGATTTTCACTTTACACCTGCTTGCATATATTTAAATTAAAATTAAAAATTATAACATTTCGGAGTTTTAAAAAAAAGTCAGATTGCTGCATGTCCATTTAATAAGCGCACTTCTCCGTCTGTGTGGTGTTTTAAGTCATTTTCAACACATGTAAGGTTATGTAATTATGATGTTCGATTTTTTTGTGGTGGAGGCAGACCACCCACTTTTCCAAATTCCTGGGTAGAACCAGTACTGTACATCTGTCGCCATCCGTTATTCCACAAACTTTACAATCCAATAAAATTCACAAAACATCAATTTAATCCAACAAAGAAATTGGGCATGGTCGGTCAGAAACAGAAACATATTTATATTGTCGCGTTAGCCTTTATTTGTAGCCACTCCAATGAACTGTCCAGTTAATGTCCGCATCGATCCACCTCTGTCAACAGTCAGACCTGCATGTTGATATGATGAACTGCCGATCCCGGGAATTTCGGAATTAGAGGGTCCAAATAACCTTATTCCTTCAAGTCACAAATGTTATTAGACATATTTTCCTTAAAGTTGATGCTAGTACTGTCCGTATCAATTCATAAAAAAATAAAAAATAATAATACTGTACACCGTAACATTATTATATTCTGGTTTGTTTAAAGTTCCACAGACACCCCTTTTAAAATGCATATTGTTATATATTTTTATATTTAAATCAATAAAGTGAAACGAATGGTAAAAAAACTAAAATAAAAACACTTTGAAAATGAAATACTTGTAAAAACAACAGGTATATTTCCCTTCAAGATGAAGTTACCTCCCCTTGATGTTAATTTTGCCCTATAGATGGCGCTGTATGGTGATGACGTAGATTTTGCCATGCGGAAATTTCTCCGTTGAGGTATAGATACGATTTATCACAGACCTACATGTATTTATCATATAACTATTCTGACACAAAACACATGGACCAAGAATTACTGGACAAGGTGACCGAGAATGAATTCGTTGTTCAGCCGTACACGTATGAACCACGGCCTGTTACAAATCAGCAAGCTTATCAGTCTGAAACTAAACGTGATGACCGACTTCAACGCTTTGCCTTCATCAGGATTGCAGAGGGAATCGGACATACAGACTGGTAATTGTATATTGTAATCGCGTATGATAATTACCGTATTGTTTGCTAATCCATTTAAGTATGACAGGGACGTGACTAAAGAAATATAAATAGATCGGACAGGGAAAGGAGCATTCAAGGAGGACAATCAACTACAAAACACAGAAACAAACATGCAAACAGACAAACAAGAAGGCAAAAGTAATAATAAAAGCAAACGACATCACAAACACAAAAGGGTTGACAATAGGGCTACTACCTTGGAAAGGTTTAAAGTGGTTCTAGGATGCACCAAACCTCACACTTACACTACCGTCATCCCATTAAAACAGGACAGTGTAAATAAAGAAATCCCCGCCATGATCTAATCTCTAACCAACAAGGCAGCATCAATAGGCAATATAAGTAAAACACAAATATGCTCGTGTAAATATAATACCAAGAACAATAGCCTAGAAAGCCACAATGAAGTTACTCAATGACTTGGCAGAAGCCAGAGCAACAAGAGAATAAACCATTAAGGGCAGGACAATTACGCTGTCTGTTCTGCGTCAGCAAATTAAACCGTTCGATTACTGTCGTACCCCACCTACTCACCAACGTGACGATGCATCGCACATTTCGTTCTTGTTCATTGACAGCATATTGTCAAGGTTCGTATGTTTTTCAATAGAGTAGCATTAGTTTAAATAACTGATAACATGTATGAAAAAGAGTCGAATCGCAATGTCCAGATTTTAACAACTAAATTGTTTGGTGACCACCAGACCTATATGTCTGCGGTGACAATCGATTGTTCCCCACCCACTAAAGTCACGACGAATCGCCCTTTTTGTTATTGTTTGTTTCCGAAGTATGTGACACTGTGTTGTGTTTGTTTGTGTTGTTTGGTATACAGTACCTTTATGTTTTTAGATAAAGTGACTTAGTATGACTAAATGAATTCTGGTCACCGTCATCGAATGCGTGTCTGTCTAAAATATTTTCATTTTGAAAAACAGTACTTGTTTAAAATATAATTTTGTTATGTCTGCACAGATAAGTGTTGTTTCGATTTCTAGTGCCTGCACCACAACAAACATCTCCAAACTTTTTAACTTCTTGTCTAACTGCCGTTAAAGATCACGTTAAACTATATTGTGATAAAACTTATGAAAACTCTGGGATTAATTTATTTTGGTCTATACAAAATTCAGGAGACGTTCTTGATAACATTTTCAATAAAGGTCAAGTTTCATCAATAAGCACTTATGACTTCGTCTGAAAAGGATATAACCCTTTGGTTTTACAGCGCACTGCATGTTTAGTGATTGACCCCTCTACAGTCAGTCATTACGCTTCACTTTTCACTTGTGCGATGACTTCCACCTCTTGGGACTCTATGATTGTACCTACTTAAACCCCAACTAAGGGAGGTGGGTGCATGAGCTTTCGTCCCTCGGGTTTTCTGGTCGTACCCTAGATTGGTTTTCTCTTTAGCTGCAACTACTATGGTTGTTCAGTACGATTCTGGATACATCCTGAGATGTTTATTATTTTATATGTATATCTTTAGTTAGTTTCTCTGGATGTGGACTTCATTGTTAAAGATTTCCTTTTGATGGGATGTAGTTTTGTTTACACTGTCTTGTCTATTTGGGCGCTGAAGACAGGATAAATGCGAGGATTGTGCGCATATAAAATCGATTCAAGCTAACCAGTAGGCCTTATTGCTTACTGACCGTTCCAAGTCGGTAACCCTGTCTTCACCACCCTTTCTGTTGTTTTTTGTCTCTTTCATTGTAGTTTCAAGTCCTTGTTTGCAGTACAGTGCGGACCTACGATGCCATTGCGTTCGGACGCTGTGGTTTCTATAGGACCCTATATATCATTCCCTACACTATATACAACCTTACCACATCACCTTATTAAAGACTAGCTAATTTCTCTTATTCAAAAAACATTCGCTAGAGAAAATACTACATTTTTGGCATGTAATAATATAAAAGCGTTTTTTACTAACGGCAGTTTAGACAATTATACTATGTGGACTTGCTATGAAGTTTGTGAAGCACTCATCTTCCTATTATATAATATTTTCGTCAGGTATGGAACCACCGTTTATAGACAAATTGTTGGTATCCCTATGGGTAAGAACTGTGCACCACTCTCGCAGATTTGTTCTTATTTTGCTTTGAAAGGGATTTCATGTTGAGTCTTTCACCAGATATACAGGCAGATGTTATTCAAGTCTTTAATGACACCTCTCGGTATCTGGATGACATATTGAACATTGACAACCCTTTCTTTCCAACTATGGTTAATTATATTTATCCTTAAGAACTTCAGCTTAACAAAGCTAATATGTCTGATAATAACGCTTCTTTTCTTGATTTAGATATCTCTCGATTGAAAATGGTGAAATAATTAGCAAAATCTATGACAAGAGAGATAATTTTAATTTTGACATTGTTAATTATCCCCACTTGGATGGGGATGTTCCCCGAGCAACTTCTTATGGGGTGTGTGTGTCTCAACTTATTCGTTTTTCTAGAGCTTGTACTCGAGTTGAGGACTTTAATATTCGTAATCTTTGTATAACTAAAAAGCTACTCAATCAGGGTTACCGTTACCATAAACTTCGTAAAACCTTTGCAAAATGTTATTATCGTAACCCTGATCTTCTTTCCAAATATAAAAGTAATTTAAGGACTCTTCTGCGACAAGGACTATCACGACCTGTCTTCTATGGTGATGTGATTTATAAACTTCGTAAGATTCTTGGTCATGATCACTTTCATACTGTCTTTGTTAAACATGTTATAAAGTTTATCAAAAGAGGTTATGACCCTATCATTTTGCAACGTACTGCATGCTTGGTGGTGGACCCTTTTACAGTTCGCCACTATGATTTCCTCTTTAATTGTACGATGACCGGACAGACTGTGGACCCTATGATGACGCCTACCTAAAGCCCATTTGAGACGGTGGCGTTTGATGTTTGTATATGATTTATCTTGTCGAGCGGCCTTAATGGTTTATTCTCTTACTGCTCTGGCTTCTGCCAAGTCATTGAGTACCTTCTTTGTGGCTTTCTAGGCTATTGTTTGTTTTTTTTTGTATTATATTTACACGAGCATATTTGTGTTTTACTTATATTATCTATTGATGCTGCCTTGTTGGTTAGAGATTATATCATGGCGGGGATTTCTTTATTTACACGGTCCTGTTTTAATGGGATGACAGTAGGGTAAATGTGAGGTTTGGTGCACCCTAGAACCGGTTTAAACCCCCAGTGGCCTACTTTGCCACTGACCGTTCCAAGGCGGTAGCCCTATTGTCAACCCTTTTGTGTTTGTGATGTCGTTTGCATTTAATATTGCTTTTCCCTTCTTGTTTGTCTGTTTCCGTGTTTGTTTCTGTGTTTTGTGGTTGACTGTCCTCCTTGAATGCTACTTTCTCTGTCCGATCTTTTTATATTTCTTTCAATTACAGGTGTACCTGTACCCACGGCAGTGCCATGAAAACACAAATTGACGTTCTGAAATGTTGCAGAGATTATGGGGAATAGCTTAAAGTGGCAGTTTGCATCGTAGAAACTCGTGGGTTTGAGGGAAACTGTCTCACACCTGAGGTTCTTGAAGTGGCGGGAATTGCAAAATGTTGTTGACATTTTGAAATGATACTATAATATATTTGAATATATTCTTACTTGAGAAATACAACCTTATATTTTACTGTGCTGTATTTCATTGTTTATTTTTCTCAGCAATATATTGTATTTTAAGGCCAGCAGTTTTTTAAGATCAACGGATCCTCCTACACTTAATTGTGACATAAATGGAACAAAATATTGTTTCCAAAGTAGAATGATTTCCTCCGTTGTAAAAAGCTAAACTGATATACGCACCAAACGTAACTGTTGTAAAACATAAAATCAACTCCGTATTCAACACATTTTTTTAGATCTCAGCTATAGGTATCTTTTTTCATAAATATAGTATTTTCTAAAACTAAACTGAAACGCTCAATGATTTCTGACAAACAGTTCATTAATTACACACTATACAAGGAAATATAAAAAGATCGGACAGGGAAAGTAGCATTCAAGGAGAACAGACAACCACAAAACACAGAAACAAACACGCAAACAGACAAACAAGGAGGCAAAAGTAATATAAATGCAAACGACATCACAAACACAAAAGGGTTGACAATAGGGCTACCGTCTTGGAACGGTCAGTGGCAAAGTCGGCCACTGGGGTTTTAAACCGGTTCTAGGGTGTACCAAACCTCACACTTACCCTACTGTCATCACATTAAAACAGGACAGTGTAAATAAAGAAATTCCCGCCATGATCTAATCTCTAACCAACAAGGCAGCATCAATAGACAATATAAGTAAAACACAAATATGCTCGTGTGAATATAATTTTAAAAAAAATGGCATAGAAAGCCACAATGAAGGTACTCAATGACTTGGCAGAAGCCAGAGCAACAAGAGAATAAACCATTCAGTGCACGCCAAGAAAGATCAAAGACACACATCAAACGCCACCGTCCCAATGGGCTTTAGGTAGGCTTCATCATAGGGTCCACAGACTGTCCGGTCATCGTACAATTAAAGAGAAAAGCATGGTGGCGAACTGTAAAAGGGTCCACCACCAAGCATGCAGTACGTTGCAAAATGATAGGGTCATAACCTCTTTTGATAAACTTTATAACATGTTTAACAAAGACAGTATGAAAGTGATCATGACCAAGCATCTTAAGAAGTCTATAAATCGCATCACCACAGAATTCAAGTTGTGATAGTCCTTGTCGCAGAAGAGTCCTTAAATTAGTTTTATATTTGTAAAGAATATCAGGGTTACGATAATAAAATTTTGCAAAGCTTTTACGAAGTTTATGGTAACGGTAACCCTGATTGAGTAGCTGTTTAGTTAAACAAAGATTACGAATATTAAAGTCCTCAATTCGAGTACAACCTCTTGAAAAACGAATAAGTTGAGACACATACACCCCATAAGAAGTTGCTCGGGGAACATCCCCATCCAAGTGGGGATAATTTACAATGTCAAAATTAAAATCATCTCTCTTGTCATAGATTTTGCTATTTATTTCAACATTTTCAATCGAGAGATATCTAAATAAAAAAAAGAAGCGTTATTATCAGATATATTCGGTTTGTTAAGCTGAAGTTCTTTAGGATAAATATTATTAACCATAGTTGGAAAGAAAGGATTGTCAATGTTCAATATGTCATCCAGATACCGAGAGGTGTCATTAAAGGCTTCAATAACATCTGCTTGGGTAGCTGGTGAAAGACACAACATGAAATCTCTTTCATAGCAAAATAAAAAGAAATCTGCGACAAGTGGTTCACAGTTCGTATCCAAAGGGATACCAACAATTTGTCTATAAACGGTGGTTACATACCTGATGAAAATATTATCTAATAGTAAAAAAGAGTATGATAATGGACCTTTGGAAACGGCCGAGCACGACACATACGAAATATTGTAGTCTCGGTTTGATTGAGACTGTTCATGAGCGGTAGTGAAATATGCTAGCTACCGCTTACGCCCTCTAGCCCCGGGTTGAGCAGAACTCAATATTCATAAAATCAATAGTACAACATTTTAACCATCCCGAAGATGGCATGCATATGGCGGTGGACATGGAGTATACTCCTTCCCCATGTCGTACGGCGTGTGGTCACAGTATCAAATAAAATGAAATGCCCCGAAGAGCGAAATAAACATAATGGAATTTAGTTTGGAGCAGCGTTTATGAAGCCTGCGTATATTTTATGAGTGGTTAAATAATACCCAGAGCCTTTTATCGGCCGGAGTAGTGGAACCACCGAATCAAAAATTAAGTAAGAAAAGAAAAGAAATTGAAAATGTACCACCGATAACTAAATATAAGTATCTGGCTCAGCGATCTCCAAAGATCGAATGAATAACAGTACTGATTGCGAGCGCGGGGAGACGTTTTACTGTGAAGATGAGTGCTTCACAAACTTCATAGCAAGTCCACATAGTATAATTGTCTAAACTGCCTTTAGTAAAAAACGCTTTAATATTATTACATGCCAAAAATGTAGTATTTTCTCTAGCGAATGTTTTTTTTAATAATAGAAATTAGCTTGTCTTTAATAAGGTAATGTGGTAAGGTTGTATATAGTGTAGAGAAGTCATAAGTGCTTATTGATGAAATTTGACCTTTATTGAACATTTTATCAAGAACGCCTCCTGAATTTTTATAGACCAAAATAAATTAATCCCAGAGTTTTCATAAGTTTTATCACAATATAGTTTAACGTGATCTTTAACGGCAGTTAGACAAGAAGTTAAAAGTTTGGAGATATTTGTTGTGGTGCAGGCACTATAATTCGAAATAAAGCGAGCCTTATACGGATTTTTGTGTAATTTAGGAATCCAGTACATAGTAGGCAGTTTATTTTGCTTATCGTTTACACCAGCATTTAAAGTAGTGCACCGAGTGATATGTGCGGAAACAACATCATTCTCAGTAGAATTAACTGGAGTAAACGAATTGGTGCTGCCGAGTTCCAGAGATAAAACATTGACGTAATGTAGTCGTCAAACAATAATTACAATATTAGCTGCTTTATCTGCAGGAACTACAACAAACTGATTATGAAATTCCTGAATTCCCGATTTTAATTTACGAAAGGAAAACCTAGGTCTCGGAGAAAGTAAAGAGGGGTTAGCATTATAAAGGTTAATACGTGTATCTATAATTTTAAGAATTGAGTTTTTCCAAGTAGAAAGCGAGTTTGGGTCCGCATGTTCTCTTCGACACGATTTTATACTAAAATCTTCCATGGAGTGGGCGATCTGGGCACGCCAGGCATTAACATCAATAGTTGAGGGTAATCTATATTTGGGACTTTTCGAAAACAAATTCAAGTTTATTATGTCGGACATCGTATTGACAGGTGGACACAGTATATGTGACGTCATTGAGCTTTAGCCCAGATATATCCCTATTATATATCAACATTAAGAACACACTCCTAAGGATGTTACACGCATCATAGACCTACACAGGACAAGCATGGGAAGTACATCCTTTGATTTGTGTTTTATGACTCTCAGCTGCAGTCATGCAGTACCCTTGATGGGCCCACTTGGCGGGACTAATCAGTGGTTTATGACCTTGTTATGTAATAGCTACTGACAGTTAGCCAGGTGTTTGTTTATGCTGTGTATAACCATGTTCTTTTCATTGCACACTCGCAATTTAGAATTTACTTTTTGTGTTGGATAATTATACAAATGTCACAGCGGATCTATAAGGAGGCAAACTACTATACTGCATTATCCCAACAATAAAAAATAATATAATAAATAATACATTTTCTAGACAGAAGTGAATCTGAAGGTGGCAATGTTCATTTATAATTTTCATAATGGTTTAAATAGTTTTTTGCAAAAGCGTAAATTTCACCGGTCACATATAGGATCCATAATTAAGCGAGTTAACTCAAAAGCACCTTAGTAAACACAAACAAATAATAACGCCATGGGATATTTATCATGTTTCAATTTCCATTGATGGATGAAAAGCCGACTGATAAGTATATGCATCTTTTCTTCTTGCAGTTTTTTACAGGATACGTTTCGAGATTTGATAAATAGTCGCCGAAGTCTGAGCTAAAAACAAACCAAACTGACATACTTTTACTTTCGTTTCGGGTTCTTATATATAACCAATTTGAACTCTTTGCTCATCATGGTATTGCATCAAAACGCAACACAGTGAACCAAAATCACCTTTTTCTCATCTAACTAATATTTTTGGGGGTTGGCAGCTATTTCTATTTTTTTTTATTAGTATGTCAAATATTTTTATAAATGGGGTATATTAACTTGGCTGGAGATCTTTAAGTATTTCTGATTCCTTTGTTAATGTTATACGAAGTTATTACATATGTGACTTGACACTTGTTCAAATAAAATCCTCCCATATATTCTGTGACTTCATGCTATTGATGCTGCCTTGTTGGTTAGAGGTTAGATCATGGCGGGGATTTCTTTATGTACACTGTCCTGTTTTAATGGGATGACAGTAGGGTACGTGTGAGGTTTGGTGCACCCTAGAACCGGTTTAAACCCCCAGTGGCCTACTTTGCCACTGACCGTTCCAAGGCGGTAGCCGTCAACCCTTTTGTGTTTGTGATGTAGTTTGCATTTATTATTACTTTTGCCTTCTTGTTTGTCTGTTTGCGTGTTTGTTTCTGTGTTTTGTGGTTGACTGTCCTCCTTAAATGCTACTTTCCCTGTCCGATATTTTTATATTTCATCAGTAACATTTTATAGATAACTGCCAGCGTCTCAGGTCATCAGGGACTCTGAAAATAAAAAGATGATACAGATTCTGTTTAACCATACGTTGTTTACTCACCTTTATCAGTATTTATTAAGAAGGTAACAAGTTGGCTGAGTTGAAACAGATGAATAACTTGTGACTACGACTACGGAACTGTTTTATGAATATGAATTGAACAGAATATGGTGGGAGCGTTGACCTGCAAAAATCTATATAACATGACCTTCTAGTTTTACTTTAATATTTAAACATGATCACTGGTTATTTGAAATGCGGGACCAAAATATGGATACCAAGGGTTACGTTTTTTTACCATTTTGTGTGTTACAAAAATAAAGTTTATTTATTGATTTGTTTGTTATTATGTTTTTAAAAAAATGGGTCGGAGGGTCTACAAAAAGGTGCACATAGTAAAATTTTAAAAATTATACATATTTTGTTTAAACAGATCTCGTTTCAACTTAAATAGTTAATAAGTTGTAGAGTTGAAATAGATGATTAATGAAGATATATTTTATTTTACACAGTCATACAATGAATTAACAAATAATTGTTTGGCTCACCAACGTTATTTAGAGCCGCCCAGCGAGAGGGGAAGGACTCATAGGAATCCGAGAGCCTGCCTTACTCTTACTAATGAATATATTTCTATGGCTCTTTAACTGCTCAGAGGATAGACCCCCAAGTTTAAGTCCCAATCCAACAAATGAGGCGGAGGAACAAACAAGGCTGAGGGAAGGTGTATTCCCGAATCACAGTCGAAACTCAGTGGCGTGTGTGTGACTTGAACCCAGAAGCTCCGGATTTCAGGTCCACCGGTGGGCCATGTCAGGACTTTTGTTAAGTCAGGTCTTATTTTACATCCGTACTTATGCACAGTATGACCTAGTTATCATTTGTGTCGACGTGCTGTAAAACATTATTCATTCATTTTTATTTTTAGTATAAAAAGTCTGTAGCTGAGGTTACCTCAACACAGGCTTACACAAGGCGCTTGATGTAGTTATACTGTGAGACTAGAACACATGACTTTGTGAAAACAGTCTGGCTGTGGTAACTCTGCCTCTAACTTCTAGAAAGCAGACCTAAAAAAAAAAGAATACTGTATTGTTCCATTTAATTTTGATTTAAATAACTATGTTCAATTCTGTCACTTTTATCAATGCCAATTTTGCAAAATATTTTACTTAAACACCACTGGAATTGAACTTGAATGTGGTACTTTCTAGATACTGTCCAATATGTAAGTCACAGACACATGTGGCATTCATGAGATCCAGGCTTACAAGTTACATTTGCATCAATCAATCATTACTCATGTGTTCTGAAAATGATCAGTTATAATGTATATGAACCGTCACAATATATTACATACGTGTCAACGTTAAACACTTGTTTATTTACTTACAAATGTATCCCTACACTGCCTAGTGCCTACACTACAGCAGGCCTGCAATCCATTCCGTGACTCATTTGCTTCCGTGTTTCACTTTTCAGTTTTAATTTCCCGAGATATATCTATTTGTAGTTTGTAAATTACGCACTCATTCACGTCACTCATGTACAACTTTGAATTATAATTGCTAAGTTTCAACCTAAGAATATGTCAATAATATTCTTTTACTTTTACTTTACTTTATTTCAAACTGCTTAATTTCACAAATCAGTGAACAGATAAAGCAAATTACAGCAATAACATACATGTATAAATACATAACACAATGACGGAACTAATAGGAAACGACTATTTACATATTATTAATGATAGTTGAGAAAAATAGTACATGAGTCAAAAAAAAAATACATTCACTTTTAACTTTATTAATTTTTACATTTATTCAATTTTGAACAGTTCAGTTACTTATTTTACAGAAAGTCATCTGTTTGGTATCATAATTTATATAGATTTAACAGTTTTATTAAGTCTGTTTTTATGTACTTAGATATTTATATATAGACATTTACCTATATATAACTGTTAATGGCTAATGTTGTAAAATTATATATGTAATAATACAATAGTGATTACATGTTATGTAAAGACAACAATTTAATAGTAGTTGAGTAAACAACAACAACAAAACCTTAACTAGTGCTCATACTTGTAGATATTGAACAAATCGCCTGAAACACCTTTCCGAGTATTGAAAGCTGTGTCTACGACGCTCAATAATATAAATAGTATACGACAAGACATTGAGCGCAGCCTTTAGTTGAAATAGGATCGAAACTTAACGAAATACACTAAAGACTGTGTTCTATTATCGGTATACTAATTATCAAATATATATTTTTATCACAAATAAAAAGGTTGTATTGGTACATATATTTACACATATATTTACACTCAGAGTCGTTTTTTATTATTTAAATACATATACCAGAAATTATCAGTTTATCCCTTTAAAATAATCTGTTATTTTACTACAGAATACACTCAGTTTATTTATATTACATTTATTTTCATTTGTGAACAATTCTATGAATTTCGGCATGTTTGGTCGTGAGTAAAAATATTTGTTAATATACTTTTTTCTATCATTATGAAATAACGGGCATACTAAAACAAAATGAAACTCATCCCCAAGATCATTACATTGGGTGCATTTTCTGTCAGATGTTGGGATATTCCTCCATCTTCCGACCTCTATTGGTAACCTGTGATTTCTTGTTAAAAATGCTATAAGCTTCTTACAGTTTAAAACTGTTAATGCATTAATATAAAAACTTTGTTTAAAACTAGTTTTCAAAAAATTGTAGATGTTTGTGTCCGAAGTACGACCAAGCTCGGAATGCCAATTTTGGATGAAGATATCTTTAAGTTTTTGGCTGAACGATTTAACGAACCACTTTCCATTTAAAAAGTCCTGGCTGTACCAAATTCCGGAAAAGCCAGACGTGCATAACATGTGTTTAATATTTTCTATCCAGGTAGACTTGACGAGATCCGAATAATGTAGTTCTCTTATCAAAATATATAATTTTGAAGAGAGTTTCGTTGTACTGTCACTACTGATATTTTCTATTCATCTTGTCCAGTAGGCAACTGTCCTCTTATTAATATCAATATATAACGGGGTAATGCCAAGTTCTCCATAAATCATGTATGATGGAGTAGTCTTTTTCATATTAAAGATATACTTGTAAAATTTTAGCTGTACTCTTTCTATTATATCTATTTTTCCACTACCCCACACTTCACTAGCGTACAAAAGTATAGGTTTTATAGTTTTTTCAAAAAGGTCAATTTGTATATCATACGGAAGTGATAATGATTTAATCTTTCTCAGCAAAGAGAACATGGCTTTATTAGCTTGTTCTGAAATATACTTTTTTGCACTATTAAAGGAACCACTTCTAGAAAAGTATATACCTAAATATTTATATTCATCAACAATTTCTACGTTTTCGTTTCCTATTTTATATACAGTATTTCGTAATCTTCGCCCCTTACTGAAAATTAGTATTTTTGTTTTGTTTACATTAATATTAAGCTTCCACGTGTCGCAATAATCTTTAAATATATCAAGGGCAGTTTGAAGTCCGTGTTCGTTATCACTAAAAATCACGGTATCGTCTGCATATAAAAGTATAAACAATTTTAAAAATATCTGGGTTTCATCTATAACAATGTCTCTATTAATGCCATCTACCCCTCTACTGTTAAGATAGACTTCAAGGTCATTCAAAAATAAACTAAATAAAAATGGGGAAAGATTTTCACCTTGTCTTACGCCGACATGACAGTTAAAATAGGGAGAATTCCCCTCATTCGTTACAACTTTTGATTTTATATTATTATACAAGTTATGTATAACTTTAAAGCATTTTCCATTTATGTTTTCATTTCTTAATTTCTGCCAAAGACCAATTCTCCAAACAGAGTCAAATGCTTGTTTAAAGTCTATAAAACAACAGAATAACTTCTTTTTGTCTGATTGTACAATGTCTATTAAACATTTGGGAATAAATAAATTGTCAACAGTAGAAAAATTCTTTCGAAAACCAGCTTGTGTTTCATGTATAATACAATATTTCTCTGCATATTTAGTTAATCTAGTATTGAGAATACTCGTAAAAAGTTTTCCTAGGCAACTAAGCAATGATATTGGACGGTAATTTTCAGGAAGCTTAGGGTCTCCTTTGCTTTTGTAAATGGGCTTTATGAGTCCAATAGTCCAGCTCTCAGGAATGAAACCGTTGTCAAAGATAGTATTAAAAAGTTTCACGTACAATAATAACATAACATTTATAGTCGATTTTATTTGCTCATTGACAATATTATCGATGCCTGGGCATTTATTATTTTTTAAGCTTTTAACAGCAAATAGTATTTCTTCTGCAGCGATTGGTTCGTTAATTTCATTATTTATTTCATTAATAGTGTTATCGTCTATATTTACATCATGTGTTGCATTTTGTCCATTTTCATTGTCGTGTTCATTCTCATTTAATGATTTAAAAAAATTGTAAAAATCATCAAGAGACGCATTTGCTACCGATTGTTTATATTGCGTGTTTAAAAGGTTCCAATACTGTCTTGGGTTTGCATGTTTCAGCAATCTAAGTTTTTCTACTTTAGCTTGATTATAATTATTGTAAGACCTGCGTAATGTATCTTTATAATTTTTACTAACAGTTTTCAATAAATTCTTAAAAAAGGGCGTTCTGTATTTATTATAAGCCCTTCTTGTTTTATGGTATATATTTCTGTTTTTCTGACATATTTTGTCGAACCATGGCTTTTTGGGTTTAAAACTTGTTTCTTTCAAATAACTTTTATGAAATACCTCGCCAAAACTATCTCTCGAACAGTTCTCAAACAGCGTTCCTATATCCGTTACAATACTGTCTATATCATTTTGACTAACACTTCTCATTGTTTTGTGTAATTTGAGCTTGATTAGAGATACGGTTAAACTGCAAAATAACGAGTGTAAATCGTCTGCTCTGATTGCATGAACATATTTTAACACTTTTAAGTCAATGTGTTTTCTTAGAAATAAGTTATAACACTTATACAACTGGGTATATAGGATTTTATTTAGTACTTCGAATTAGTGAAGCTTTCGATGTTCCTAATTCTAAAATATGCCATTTAAAATTATTTTGACATCATGTTTTACTAGCATTACCACTACAAATGCGTTTGCAAATGAAATTTTCGAAATATTTAATGTTAACGCTGAATTACAGTTACTTGAATTTCAAACATTATTCAATGTAAAGGGAGGTAATTAAGATTATCCATATTTCATTTTTTTATAGACGGAAAATCTGCGATAAATGGGTCAATTTTTTATGTTTTTTTCTATTATTTCATACCAATTTTAAGAATTGTATATCATTAAGCGATCTTTGACTCATGTTATGTGCTTTATCAGTACATTTCATGTTTTCATATAAAGGGAGGGTAACTCTCAAAGGTTGTAACAATTTAAACAAAAAATAGATGTTTTACAAACTATGGGTCAAAACAAACTACTTATCATATATCTATTCTAAAATATATTTAAAATAAGAAAATTAGTTAAGATACAAAAGTTGATACTTAGCAATTTTGTTCAGTGTATGCTCATGATGATTATATCACTATTTCGGTACAGGCTTAAAGGTTTAATTCCGTTTCTGTAAATAGTCCATAGATCTACGTGTGTACTGTACATCCTTTGCATCAGCATAATTTGACTTTTGAATACACAATGAGTGTGAGCTATTTTTAGCTCATCGTTTGGACTGTGAATGGAAATACAACAGTTCAATTCAATTCACAATTTAGTTTCAGTGACTGTGTGAACCTGTTTGCCATTCTGATATTTTAATTTGTCCAGAGACAAGTGGGGTGTATGGCGTGCGGCTGACCGGCCCTAGGCTTTGTGATTTTCTGTGTCGCCGCCATTTTGAATAGCCCCTGAAGAGTGAAATTATACACGTACCAACTTTCAAAACGGTCACGAAAAATGTATATTCACGAAATTAAGATAAACTTTCAGTAAAAGTAGAACATATAATGCTCTTCGACTCCTGCCTGTTGCAACAATATTTAAGAATATACAATGTTTTTACCCGTTTTGAAACATTAACAATTTAAAAAAACTCGTTTTTTACGATCTTCGGATTTATAACGCGGTTTCCGACTGATATCTTTATAAAACCTGTCAACACGATTATTTGACGAATCCCCGGCATAATAACTTACTTCTGACAGGATTTATTTTCTCTTTCATCCAGTATAAACCTTAAACTAGTTTTTTTTAAAGAGTACTATAATTTCCGCGCATCTGCGTTTGCTTGAAAAAAAAAAAGGAACTACATTGCACCCAACACTAAATATTTATGTTGAAGTTATGCGGTCTATGCACGTGAAATGATTCCGCAGCGCACCTACTGATGGTATATTTTCAAATGTTTATGTTTTCTAACTTAAATTTCGATTCGGTGACACCACTACTCCGGCCGATAAAGCCTTTGAATATTGTTTAACCACCCATAGGATATGCTGTCTGCTTTTTAATTTAGTATTTTGACTGTTACTTGTGATGCATAGGCTTCATAACCGCTGCTCCCACCTAAATTCCATTTTGTTATATTTTTGTATAAAGGCAATTTAAATGGACAATGTCCGTAACTTTTAGCTTATAAAACACACACTAATTATGTTCGCAAACATTACACACCAAACTTTATGAAATGTTTAATAATTAAAAGCAAGATTGTTTGACGGAATTCAATCGCGGTACAAAAAAAATGAGAAACCGTTTCGGGCGTTTGAACTCGCAGCCCAAACTAAAATTACACTCGCGGTAATAATAGTGAACGTGAGCGTAAAGTAAGACGACATCGCTCCTGACTGAGCTAACCGGGCTATACATATAACGCACTACATACCATAGTAAAAACCTAATGCGCTAATGGTAGTCACGTGATCGCAGAAAAAAGGTAAATATAGTGGGTCCCACTTTATTTACAAATAATAATTAAAGTTTCTTTTTTTTCAAACTCACGAATGTATTACTACAGACTTCTTAGGGTCTATTCTCATGTTTTCATGCATACATTTCCTGAATAAAAGTCAGACAGTTATTTGGTTATGCTCAATATCTGCTTACTTACGGACAACAACGCTTCTAGATACTGAAGTATAGATACTAGATACTTCAACGCTTCTATCGAACAACGTCTGAATCATGTGTCAAGTAAAGATACATAAAATTGCGTCTGTACATATAATAGTGTAATATTAAATATTACGCTGTGAACATGACAATTTCCAATAACTTACAAGATGGCGTACACATGCTTCACTATGAACTCCCTATTCAGCTGTATAATCGTGTTTGTCAAGTTATATCAATATCTAACAACTGAATCTATTTCTCAAATAGCGTCAAATAATATAATTTTTTAAAGGAATGAAAATGAATAAAGACAATCGATTATTTAACGTGTTTGACTACTCAAATAAAATTTCATCACGCATCTTCAACATTATTAGAAAGTCGATTCATCTCAAACAAAAATATTTCATCTGAAGAATTACAAGTAATACATTTTGTGTCTTTGAACTTCTATATACGCTCTTGTTATATTTCTCGAAATGTCTTAAAACGGTGCACGAAATCGAATAAATGTTAACATATTGTGTAACGGAAACGCAGTACGAAAGACAAAAGTAATAAGAGTTTATCGCAGTTTGTTGACGACACTTTGACTTGTGTCCGAAATATCGAAGTCCCGAATGACGCATTGCGCTAATGAAGCAAATCATCGTAATGATGCAAGTAGGTATACAATGCGTACAGGAAATATAGCATTCAAGGACCATAGTCAACGAAAAATGATAATCACGAATAGGAGCAAAAACAATTTCAGGGTACGCCAAAGACGGCTCTTACCCTATTTCCATCACAGAAAAACGGGACAGTGTCAATAGTTTAAACAAAGAAATAACCGACAGGCATTATGCGCTACAAACTACAAGGCAGACGTAATAGGCAATAAAACAAAAACAAACAACAGAAAGTCACAAATCAATTACCCACTGACCTGAAAGTATAATAAGGATTTTTTGTACAATACAATCGATTAAAGCTAATTTGTAGGCATTATTGCCGATTGACAATTCATATTCGGTGACATTGCCTTCAACAAACTTTATTCAATTCATTGGGCATTTCATTGACTTATTTACATATGCATATTTTGCTGTTTGTAGTGCAGTGCGGATAGCCATTGCGTTCGATTACTGTTTTTTTTATATATATACGAACACTTTAGTTTGGCAGAAGCCTGAGCATCGGGAGAATGAACCTTTAATGGCACAACAAGAAAGGATTGAAGACAAATATCGAATGTTTCAAAATTTAGGTAGACATCTTCATAGAGTCTAAAATCTGTCCGATCAATACATAATCAAAAAGAAAATCATAGTGGCTATCTGTAAATGGTTCAACCACTAACCATGCAGTGCGTTACAAAATTATGACTTAAAGGTCATACGTTCTTTTCATAAATGTTTAAACAAGTTAAATGTTGTTTTACGGCGTTTGTAAATCACGTAACGATATAAATCAGGTTGTCATAGTCGGTGTCACAGAAGTGTAAAATAAACTATTTTAAAAGTAGATAATGGTTATGATAATACAACGTGATTTTATTAAAATAATCTTAGAAACATCTCCTGATTTTTAATAGAATAAAATCATTTAGTACCCTAGAAACTAGTTTAACTTCCGCCCCACCCCCATCAGCCTTTCTGCCACCTACCTTTCCAAGGCCCTACTGTCAACCCGTTTAGTTTGTGCCGTCACAGGACTTACTTCTTATTAACTATATAATTGGCGTTTGCTTCACTATATCGCGTGTGTTTCTGGTTGTCTGTTTTCTGTGAGGGCTACATTTTCTATTCGACTTTTATACCTACTTGTACTTATTAAGGATTGTAAATTAACATCTACGTGAACTTATATAAGGTTCGTTTTGGCTCAGATAAAATAGTACTCGGTATCATCAATGATATTTATTGTAGTTTATATATCATTGACGATTTATTGAATATCTCTAGTTCATTTATATTGATAAACTACGCACAAATGATGTCAATTGCAGAATATGATGTCTGATCGATAACGACATTCAGTCTACAGTAAGTTTAACGTGAATTTCTTAATACAACTATTCTCCACCGTAAGACAAAGCGTTGACTTTATTTGTTCGCATATTTTCCATTCGAAAGCGTATAGCTAGGTCTCATGGTTGTAGATGTAATGGTAATATCAAACCTAAATCACGTATTACTATGCCATTCGCTGATTTACTATTTTTAAACAGTCTGGAAAGCACTCGATGCTTTCTTGTCTCACCTGCCTATCAATTTCTTCATTTAAGAAAGAAATATAAAAAGATCGGACAGGGAAAGTAGCATTCAAGGAGGACAGTTAACCACAAAACACAGAAACAAACACGCAAACAGACAAACAAGAAGGCAAAAGCAATACTAAATGCAAAGGACATCACAAACACAAAAAGGTTGACAATAGGGCTACCGCCTTGAAACGGTCAGTGGCAAAGTAGGCCACTGGGGGTTTAAACCGGTTAAGCTGACTGAGGAAGCAGACAACATTTTCATTCGAACAGATATTTTATATATTACTGCTTCCATTGTTTAAAGCTATACGCAGCATGTTCCCCGACGACATATTGACAAGGAGTCTGATTACGTTAGAGATATTCTGAACATGCTTTGATATATATCCTAAAGAACATAACAAAGCTAATATTACTGAACTAACGATTCTTTTCTCAATTTACATCTCACTATTGAAAATGGTCAAATAATTATCAAAATATATGAAAAGAGAGTTTTAATTTTGATATTGTTAATTATCCCCTTTAGATGGGGATGTTCTCCGAGCAACTTCTTATGGGGCCTATGTGTCTGAACTTATTTGTTTTTCTAGAGGTTGTACTCGAGTTGAGGATTTTAATATTCGTATTTGTAAATATTTGTATAACTAAAAAGCTACTTCATCAGGGCTATCGTTACCATAAACTTCGCAAAATTTTGCAAAATTTTATTATCATAATCCTGATCTTCTTTCAAAATATAACAGTAATTTAAGAAATCTTCTGCGACAATGACAACCTGACTTCTATAGTGACGTGATTTACAAACTTCGTAAGATCCTTGGTCATGATCACTTTCATACTATCTTTGTTAAACTTCTCTGGAACTCGGCAGAACCAATTCATATACTCCAGATATTTCTACTGAGGATGATGTTGTTTCCGCACATATCACTCGGTGCACTACTTTCAAGGCTGGTATAAACGATCAGCAAAATAAACTGCCTACCATGTACTGGATTCCTAAATTACAAAAAAGGCCGTATAAGGCTCGCTTTATTTCTAATTCTAGTGCCTGCACCACAACAAACATCTAAAACTTTTAACTTCATGTCTTACTGCCGTTAAAGATCACGTTAAACTATATTGTGATAAAACTTATGAAAACTCTAGGATTAATTTATTTTGGTCTATAAAAAATTCAGGAGACGTTCTGGATAAAAGTTTCAATAAAGGTCGAGTTTCATCAATAAGCATTTATGACGTCTCTACACTATACACAACCTTACCACATCTCCTCATTAAAAACAAGCTAATTTCTCTTATTCCAAAAACCTTGGCTAGAGAAAATACCACATTTTTGGCATATAATAATTTTAAAGCGTTTTTTACTAACGGCAGTTTAGACAATTATACTATGTGGACTTGCTATGAAGTTTGTGAAGCGCTCATCTTCCTATTATATACTATTTTCGTCAGGTATGGTACCACCGTTTATAGACAAATTGTTGGTATCTCTATGGGTACGAACTGTGCTCCACTTGTCGCAGATTTGTTTTTATTTTGCTATGAAAAAGATTTCATGTTTAGTCCGTCACCAGATACCCAGGCAGATGTTATTGAAGCTTTTAATGACATACTGAAAATTGACAACCCTTTCTTTCCAACTATGGTTGATAATATATATCCTAAAGAACTTCAGCTTAATAAAGCGAATATATCTGATAATACCGTTTCTTTTCTTGATTTAGATCTCTCGATTGAAAATGGTGAAATAATTAGCAAAATCTATGACAAGAGAGATGATTTTAATTTTGACATTGTTAATTACCCCCACTTGGATGGGGATATTCCCCGAGCAACTTCTTATGGGGTATATGTGTCTCAACTTATTCGTTTTTCAAGAGCTTGTACTCGAGTTGAGGACTTTAATATTCGTTATCTGTGTATAACTAAAAAGCTACTCAATCAGGGTTACCGTTATCATAAACTTTGTAACCCTGATCTGATTTCCAATTATAAAAGTAATTTAAGAACTCTTCTGCGACAAGGACTATCACAACCTGACTTCTATGGTGATGCGATTAATAAACTTCGTAAGATTCTTGGTCATGATAACTGTCATACTATCGTTGTTAAACTTTTTAAACAGTTTATCAAAAGAGGTTATGACCCTATCATTTTGCAACGTACTGCATGCTTGGTGACGGACCTTTTTACAGTTCGCCACTATGCTTTCCTCTTTAACTGTACGATGACCGGACAGGCTGTGGACCCTATGTTGACGCCTACCTAAAGCCCATTGGGACGGTGGCGTTTGATGTTTGTCTATGATCTTTCTTGTCGTGCCCTTAATGGTTTATTCTCTTATTGTTCTGGCTTCTGCCAAGTCATTGAGTACCTTCATTGTGGCTTTCTAGGCTATTATTTTTTTGTATTATATTTACACGAGCATATTTGTGTTTTACTTATATTGCCTATTGATGCTGACTTGTTTGTTAGAGATTAGATCATGGCGGGGATTTCTTTATTTACACTGTCCTGTTTAATGGGATGACAGTAGGGTAAGTGTGATGTTTGGTGCACCCTAGAACCTATTTAAACCCCAGTGGCCTACTTTGCCAATGACCGTTCCAAGGCGGTAGCCCTATTGTCAACCCTTTTGTGTTTGTGATGTCGTTTACTTTTATTATTACTTTTGCCTTCTTGTTTGTCTGTTTGCATGTTTGTTTCTGTGTTTTGTGGTTGACTGTCCTCCTTGAATGCTACTTTCCCTGTAGGCCACTGGGGGTTAAAACCGGTTCTAGGGTGCACCAAACCTCACACTTACCCTACTGTCATCCCATTAAAACAGAACAGTGTAAATAAAGAAATACAAGTTGACATTCTGAGTCAATAAGAGTAAAATAAATGCAAATTAGGCGGCAGTGAGGCGGATATTGTATGCGGCATATTCTCCAGATGTTTAATTCAATGGCTAAGGAAGTAATTGAACATTCGAACTATATATGCATAATAATGTCAATCACATTTCAAATGGCTTGTTAGTTTGACGTAATCAATAATTGTATATATGTTCATTTTAGGCATCTTTCTATAAAATGCATCCTTAAATCGAATACATTTATGTGAGATATTAATATGGCTATATACCTTAAAGACAGTTTCTATAGTTTTTTCTGCATAACAGATTTTCTTTAAACTTTTTGTACAGTAAGTCTGTATATATATAGAAAGAAAAGGCAAAAAATAATGGTAGGTCACCATGATTGTTAAAATTTTAAAAAATAATTTGTAATGCCACCGTCATGTCAATCTGTCCAAAAAGTTCAACAAGTCCATAAAATAGCTAAATAAGAATAGTCTAATAATTTATTCATTGGTCACAATTCTGCTAAAATTGTATTAAAGTAAAGAACATTTAATTACAATAACATTTAAAGCTCATCTTGATGTAAAACCTATATTTTTTTTACAAAATCTGTTGAGACCATTACCACAATTTATGCACAAATTAGCTCATAATGATACAATTTCCTTCTTTTTTTTTGTATGTTCCCAAAAATAGAATTTGTTTAAACTTTCTAAGCACATAGTTTAACATAAATAAAAACAAAATGTGCAATAAAAATGATAGGTCCCAATGCTTGTTTAAAAAAAAATTGAAACCCTACCCCTATGCTAAAAGGCCAAGTTTTGTATGAAATTATATAGAAATGGTATATTTTTCCTTTTTTGTTATGTTCCTAATAACAGATAGGAATTTGTTCAAACTTCCTAGGCACTTATTTGAACATATATTTAGACAATATTTGCAATTAAATTTATAGGTCACCATGCATATTGAGATTTAATATTGGTTTTTGGAACCGTACCATTATGCTTAATTTTTTTAATTTTGTTGGAATTTTACAAAATGCTATATTTTTCCTTGTTTATGTATCTAATAATAGGTCTTTATTTAAATAAAGACAATAAAAAAAATTCAATTTTTTTTTAAAAAAATACAAAAAAGAAATTAAAAAAAAAAAATACAAAAAAAAAAAGGTCAAAAAATACAACTAGACATCAAAAGCAACATTCCTGTAAATTTGTAGGAAAATCCATCCACTAGTTTTAGAAGAGAAGTCGCCCAAAGAGGCTGCGCATGAAAACTACCGAAAATGCCTTTAAATGTAAGAAAAGAGGACATACTGTTTGTTGCGAGTCTTAAGAGTCAGAAATAAATATAATTATAACTAAAGTATTTCAGACCGTCCCTCGCTGCCTTGATCTAGTGGGAATTAAAACAGTTCCGTCACGATTTTTTGCATTTCTGTAAGTCACATAGGGCTGCAAACATGTAGCAAGACGAAACATGGCACATGTTACATATCGATTATGTTCGTTCGTATCATTAAGATACGGCAACATTCCTACAGAATATATTAAACGTATGCCGTAATCATACACGCAAATACATCGACAGGAAATAAGTGCAATAAGTGATGTACACTGCGTTGATAGCTGCCTTATAGGTAGACACAGGGCTGCAGTTGTATCAAACGTAAAGTCCACTATGTAGGCGTTATGTGTGTCGTGAATGGTACATAGCAGGCAGTGGTTATGTCGTATATGATATACGGTAGGAAGTAGTTATGTTGTATATGGTACCCAGTAGGCAGTAGTTATGTCGTACATGATACCCAGTAGGCCGTATTTATGTTGTATATGGTACCCAGTAGGCAGTAGTTATGATATATATGATACATAGTAGGCAGTAGTTATGTTGTATATGGTACACAGTAGGCAGTCGTTGTCATATATGGCACCCAGTAGGCAGTAGTTTTGTCGTATATGATATCCGGTAGGAAGTAGTTACGGTATATGGCACCTAGTAGGCAGTAGTTGTGTTGTATATTGTACCCTGAAGGCAGTAGGTATGTTGTATATGGTACCCAGTAGGCAGTAGTTATGTTGTATATGGTACACAGTGGGCAGTAGTTATGTTGTATATGGTACACAGTAGGCAGTAGTTATGTTGTATATGGTACCCAGTAGGCAGTAGTTATGTTGTATATGGTACACAGTAGGCAGTAGTTATATTGTATATGATATCCAGTAGGCAGTAGTTATGTTATATATGGTACCCAGTAGGCAGTAGTTATGTAATATAGGGTACACTGTAGGCAGTAGTTATGTCATGTATGGTACCCAGTAGGCAGTAGATTTGTTGTATATGGTTCCCAGTATGCAGTGGTTTTGTCGAATATGGTACCGGTAGGTATTCGTTTTGTCTTATATGGTTTCCGTTAGGCAGTATGTATGCCGTATATGGTACCCAGTAGGCAGTATGTATGTCGTATATGGTACCCAGTAGGTAGTCGTGTTGTAAATGTTACCCGGTAATCAGTAGTGATGTCGTATGTCGTACCCGGTAGGCAGTAGTTATGTCGTATATGGTAGCCGGTAATCAGTAGTTATGTCGTACATGGTACCCGGTAGACAGTAGTTATGTCATATATGGTACCCGGTCGGTAGCAGTTATGTCGTATATGGTGTCCAGAAAGGAGCAGCTTTTTCGTATATGGTACCCGGTAGGCAGTCGTTTCGTCGTATATGGTTCCCGGTAGGCAGTATGTATGTCATATACATATACCTGATAGGCAGTGGTTATGTCGTATTTGGTTCCCGGTAATCAGTAGTATTGTCATATATGGTACCCAATAGGCGAAAGTTATGTTGTATATGCTACCCAGGAATCAGTAGTTATGTTGTATATGCTACCCAGTAATCAGTAGTTATGTTGTATATGGTACCCGGAAATCAGTACTTATGTTGTATGTGGTACCCGGTAGGCAGTAGTTAAAATGCCGTATAAGGTACCTTGGTAGGTAACAGTTATGTCTTGTTTGGTGTCCTGTAGGCTATAGCTATGTCGTATACGTTACCCGGTAGGTAGCAGTTATACCGTTTATGGTAATAGATAGGCAATAGCTATGTCGTATATTGTAATAGGTAGGCAGTAGTTATGTCGTATATGGTACTCGGTAGTCAGTAGTTATGTTGAATATGGTACCCGGTAGACAGTATGTATGTCATATATGGTAGCCGGTAGGCAGTAGTTATGTTGTATATGTATATGGTACACTGTAGACAATAGTTATTGTCCACCGCCTAAGGCAGAGAACCATCGAATTTACATTTCCGTCCGTCAGTCCGTCGCTACTTTAGTTTCCGGCCAATGACTTTACAATCTGATCTTGATAGAACTTTAGGAAAATCTTATAGCCATAATATCGAGACCAAGATTGATAATCAGCCAGATTGCAGCTTTCATGCCAAAGTTATTGCCCCTTGATGTGTAAACATGGGGACAACGTTTGTGGAAAAAAAAATCTCTTTGATGTTTTAATTACCTATGGAAATTGCTGTGATACCATTCCCATCACAATTTGGTTTGCAATAGTGTTGATATCCTAATGTATGACACATTTCTGCTTTATAAGCTGAAGTATTTACATCATATCAACGGATATTTTCATAATAGTTTCCTATCAGGAGGTGCACGAAAGCACCATAATTCTCTGAATTAGCTTTGTCGTATATGGTTCAGGCAGGTATACGGGAGGAGAAACGGGTTCATAAACACTCTAGTTTATCGATTTATGTTGTCGCGCTAGAACGCCGCCATTTACTATTTTTTTATCGATACAGGCAATTCGATCATAAGCGCGTTACATGTGAAAAGTTAAAATTTTAGCCAACATCTCAAATTAGGCAGTCTTTACAGCCTCTTTTTTACAGCTTTCTGTTATAATCAACATCACGATATTACATTCTTGACTAAGATAAATATGTCTACTATTCACTTTTTGTTATTATTAATGCCTAATATAACCCATACTTCGTATCTCGTTTGCAATAGCTCCACACCATTTTTAATTTGACAAATTAAAAATTTCAGCTGATATCTGAAAAGGCACATTTTCGTCACCTCTTTTTAGGTTTTGTCTTATAATCACCACCTTGAAGTTACCTTCCTGATAAAGATAAATACGTCTACTATTCACTTTTTGTTACACGGAACCGTGTGGTAAAATGTGCTTTTATACATGCAAACAAATACACGCTCTGTATCAGAGGACACAATGTGAATTAATAATACTTATGTTTGCATTTCGCACCTTTATTGAGTTTGTAAGTGTAATAATTTATAAAAATTTGCTGTTTTTCACACACGCGCGAAACAACCGGAAGTAGTCATTTTCACGCAGTAGTGAAACACACGCGCGACAACATAAAACGGCAAAACGATCCGTTTCTCCTCCCCGTACACTTACACCCTGTTCCATGTACACAGTATATGATACCAAGTTCGAAGAAGTTATAGTATATAGTACCCAATAGGGCAAAGTGTTATGCTATTTGAAGCCGTCACCTGTCTTATCGATGGTTTCGTGTTCAAATCCTTATACGAATAGCGTATCAGACAAATTGCTATATCTAAGTAAAACATATCACAAAGAGTAACGTCAATACTAATCATTCGATAAAAAGACACATTCAAAACGCGTTGTCAAATCCATGAACAATCAGATAACTAATTCATTTTTGCAGCAAAATAGATAAAGTAAATTGTTTTGAATGAACGACGGTACCGGATCCAATATTAAATGAATGATGATTATTCATGTATTAAGAGTGTCATCTACTTAAAAGAATGTTCCAATGCAGGAACCATACAAGGTCGAGATGAAGCTATTTTCTTCTCTTGTTTACCTTCCTAGGGACCACTGTAACATGAGATCATTTATTGGAATTGTCAGACTCCAAGATATAAAGTTATCCGACTCCGAAGAGTCCACCCCACAGAAGTTATCTACTCCTATCCTACGATTTCGCCCGGAAATGTATTTAATTTCATCTTTCCCATCGTAAACATATTTGACTTGTTTGGCGGGGTAAGGACATTAACGGAATAGACTCTATTGAGATATTGTTACGAGTAAAATGAACAAGAAAGGGAAAAAAACAGCCTCACAAAAATATAATTGACAAATTTATTTACATTAAATATTCACTTACAGAATACTCAAATGCAGTTGTTCATTAATATACAATTTTTAATTAAGTCCAAATAAAATTATCCAATGTTCTTTTAATTCACATTAGCGAGTGTCTCTTTATTCCAAAACAGTAAGTGTCTCTTTAATCAAAACCAGTAAGTGTCTCTTTAATCGAAATATTAATTGTCCTTAGTGTTAATTAATTTCCAATATTTCCGATTTAGTCCAAATATCCAATTTCATTGTAATTATGAATGATCACAATATGTATTAAATCCTCTAACAATTATATTTTCTAAAAGCAGCCAAACCTAAATAAACTTTAATGAAGAATACTGAAATTGATCTAAATAGAACTCAACTCAACTGCAGAGTTAGCTTTTTTATATACCGTCCAAAGACTGCTCCAAAATTCATCACAAATAAATTTTCATAAAATAGTCCAATGAGAACAGTGCAAACTTCATCATAAATGAATTTCATAAATAATTTGTATACCAGATAATCATGTTTACATCTATACTAATTTTAACTTTTTTTAAGGCCAAATCAATAATAAACACGCAACAATGCATGTACACTTTGAGACACATGCAACAATACATATAAACTTATAGGTAACAATATCAAAATATGACTTTAGAGGCGTTTTGCCTCTGACCTTTCCAAGGCGGAAACCCGTTTGTGTTTGTGATGTCTTATTTTGTCTTTTATTCGTCTTTAAATAAGTATAAAAGTCGAAATGCAGCTTTCACAGAACACAGTAAACCGAAAAACACGCAAAAAGAGAAACATGAATGGCAATGTTAATAAGGAAAAAAGGAAAAAAGGCATATGACGTCACAAACACATAAGGGTTGACAATAGGGCTACTGCCTTGGAACTGTCATTGGCAAAACAGGCCGCTGGAGGTTTAAACCGGGGTCTAGGGTGAATCAAACCTCAAAGTTGTTCTTTGTTTCTGTGTGTGTTTGTGGTTGACTATCCTCATTCAATGCTATTTTTCCTGTTCGATTTTTATATCTACTTTTAGAGTACATGTTCGCTTTACATCGTCGTATGTTAAAAGCAATTATAAAAATCGAACAGGAAATGCAGCTTTCACAGAACACAGTAAACCTCAAAACACGCACAAAGACAAAGAAGAATGTCAGTAGTAATAATAAAGGCATATAACGTCACAAATACAAAAAAAGGTTGACAGTAGGGTTACCGCCTTGGAACAGTCAGAGGCAAAAAGGCCGCTGGGTGTTTAAACCAGGTTCTAGGGTGCACCAGACCTCACACTTACCCTACTATCATCCAAATTAAACGAGACAGTGTAAATAGAGAAATCTCCGCCAAGAACTATTCTCTAACCAACAAGTCAGCATTAATAGGCAATATAAGCAAAACACAAAGATGCTCTTGTATATATAGATACAAAGAAAAAATAGCCTAGAAAGCCACAAAGATGGTACTCGAAAACTTGGCAAAAGCTAGAGCAACAAGAGAATAAACCATTAAGGGCACGAAAGGAAAGATCATAGACAAACATCAAACGCCACCGTCCCAATGGGCTTTAGGTAGGCGTCATCATAGAGTTCACAGCCTGTCCGGTCATCGTACAATTAAAGAGGAAAGCATAGTGGCGAACTGTAAAAGGGTCCACCACCAAGCATGCAGTACGTTGCAAAATGATAGAGTCATAACCTCTTTTGACAAACATTTTAACAAGTTTAACAAAGATAGTATAAAAGTGATCATGACCAAGAATCTTAAGAAGTTTATAAATCACATCACCATAGAAGTCAGTTTGTGATAGTCCTTGTCGCAGAAGAGTCCTTAAATTACTTTTTTATTTGGAAAGATCAGGGTTACGATAATAACATTTTGCAAAGGTTTTACGAAGTTTATGGTAACGGTAACCCTGATTGAGTAGCTTTTTAGTTATACAAAGATTACGAATATTAAAGTCCTCAACTCGAGTACAATCTCTTGAAAACCAACAAGTTGAAACATATACTCCCCATAAGAAGTTGCTCGGGGACCATCCCCATCCAAGTGGGGGTAATTAACAAAGTCAAAATTAAAATCATCTCTCTCGTCATAGATTTTGCTAATTGTTTCACCATTTTCAATCGAGAGATCTAAATCAAGAAAAGAAGCGTTATTATCAGATATAGTAGCTTTATTAAGCTGAAGTTCTTTAGGATATATATTATCAACCATAGTTGGAAAAAAAGGGTTGTCAATTTTCAGTATGTCATTAAAAGCTTCAATAACATCTGCCTGGGTATCTGGTGACGGACTAAACATGAAATCTTTTTCATAGCAAAATAAAAACAAATCTGCGACAAGTGGTGCACAGTTCGTATCCATAGAGATACCAACAATTTGTCTATAAACGGTGGTACCATACCTGACGAAAATATTATCTAATAGGAAGATGAGTGCTTCACAAACTTCATAGCAAGTCCACATAGTATAATTGTCTAAACTGCCGTTAGTAAAAAACTCTTTAATATTAGTACATGCCAAACACGTAGTATTTTCTCTAGCGAATGTTTTTTGAATAAGAGAAATTAGCTTGTCTTTAATAAGATGATGTGGTATGGTTGTATATAGTGTAGAGAAGTCATAAGTACTTATTGAGTTTATTTTATGACATATATTTGGAAGCTTCTTAGAACTACACACACGCACACACAAACACGCACACCCACACCCAAACACATACACACTCAATTTCGTTGACGGAAAGGTAAAAACAAACGGAATCCATTAGTTACTACGTCAGTCGTTTATTTGCGTATTATTAAAATTGTCCGGAAATTACTCTGTCCTTTCACTTCTGACTTTATTCACTTAAGTTGATCGACGCGGAAACATACACATTTCTTATTCGTACAGGTCCTTTGTATAACACTGCTTCCAGTATTCAAAGCTATAAGCAACATGTTCTCCAACTCCACATTGAGATGGAGTCTAAACACTTCAGACAATTTCTAAAATAATGTATCTTTATGAGGCTTTTAACTTTATTGACATATCAAGTAATCTGTGTTTTCTAAATATTAGTGTTATCTATTTCATTCGAAAATATTAAATCAATTCCCCAAATCTCATAATATGTTATAAGGATTAAAAACAAATTATATACAAGGATGTGCTATCTAAACACTTCAGACACTTTCTAAAATAATTTATCTTTATGAGGCTTATCATTTTGCATGCTTGTTGGTGGACCCTTTTACAGTCCGCCACTATGCTTTCCTCCTTAATTGTACGATGACCGGACAGGCTGTGGACCCTATGATGACGCAAACATAAAGCCCATTGGGACGGTGGCGTTTGATGTTTGTCTATGATCTTTCTTGTCGCGTGCCCTTAATGGTTTATTCTCTTGTTGCTCTGGCTTCTGTCAAGTCGTTGAGTACCTTCATTCTGGCTTTCTAGGCTATTGTTTTTTTTGTGTATTATATTTACACGAGCATAATTGTGTTTTACTTATATTGCCTATTGATTCCGCCTTATTGGTTAGAGATTAAATCATGGCGGGGATTTCTTTATTTACACTGTCCCGTTTTAATGGGATGACAGTAGGGTAAGTGTGAGGTTTGGTGCACCCTAGAACCGGTTTAAACTCCCAGCGGCCTACTTTGCCACTGACCGTTCCAAGGCGGTAGCCCTATTGTCAACCCTTTTGTGTTTGTGATGTCGTTTGCTTTTATTATTACTTTTGCCTTCTTGTCTGTCTGTTTGCGTGTTTGTTTCTGTGTTTTGTGGTTGACTGTCCTCCTTGAATGCTACTTTCCCTGTCCGATCATTTTATATTTCTTTTATACCTGCTTTTTCTACGTGTTTGTGGCTGACTGTGGTCCACGAATTCCCCGATTCCCTTTATTCGTCTTTTATATCTACTTTTAAAGTCATTACGTCATTGGGATAGTATCAGCGTTTCTACTAGAACCAGCTGGCATGGTTTAAAGTCATTACGTCATTGGGATAGTATCAGCGTTTCTACTAGAACCAGCTGGCATGGTTTTATGTTGACTGTCGTCCTTGAATGCTGCTTTCCCTGTCCGATATTTTCATCCTTCCTTAAAGTCATTACGTCATTGGGATAGTATCAGCGTTTCTACTAGAACCAGCTGGCATGGTTTAAAGTCATTACGTCATTGGGATATTATCAACGTCTCTACTAGAACCAGTTGGCATGGTTTAACATGTTTTGTTACAGTATTACCTTTTAACACTATTTCAAATGTACCTGTAACAAAACATATATTATGTATGCAGATGTATTTTGGCTGCTTACAAAGCAAATTTAATCCATAAATTATATATAGAATTTGGTATGCATTAGCAAATCATAACAAGTACACGAACCAATAAAATACAAGAATCTGCTTGTAAGACGTACCAGTTAACACATAACTCAGTGTTTATGAAATAATTATGGCATGGCAAAAAGGGCATCTATGAAACAAAGCGTGTGTGTCGATAATCTTGATTTTACGTCTCATTTAAGAGAAACGAGTAAATATATGTTTATTAGTAATAATATAATCCAATCACATAACAAGAGGTAATTAGAATGATTCATCTACACTATTTGCACCGATGTTATCACCTCTGCTTGGCAAATGTTCTTCTTATCGGTAACGTCTGGACACAATTCGTCACTTTTAATATTTGGACACAAGTTGCCATCTTAATTTTACAGTTTGACACATGTTCTCCTATGCATAATAAGACGTTTACAAAGCATTAACGTGAAGATTGTTGACACAAACAAGACGTTCAATGTAATAAATAGAATATGATGTTTAAACATATGCATGTGGGAAAGAAAGTATTAAATAAGACAACACTATTTAATGAATTTTACATTCTATGTGTAGATTTCCATCGAAAACCGTCACGTGAGAAATATGTTCTGCATTTTTTTCTGCAAACTTCTGCAAACTTTGTTTTGCAAAGGAAAGGGTATATTTTCATATCAACACTCCTCCATGTATTTCAATGTCAGTTAATGGACCCTGACACACTTCTGGGATGTTTTATCCATTTCTTTAAAACAAAAATGCACATTAACCTAAGATTCTGATAGTAACTTTGCTATTCGACTATATAAAGAATACTCTCTCAGTGCCATTATTATGCGAAACAAAGAATGCCGAGGCTCTGCCAAACTATTCTGCCTTTTTGTGCAGAGCATACAACATTTGATAGTTATCCACATTTACACTATCATTTACAATTGTATATGTTAACAAAAATGAGAAATAGAGTCCTATAGAAACCACAGCGTCCAAACGCAATGGCATCCTAGGACCGCACTGTACTACAAACAAAGAGCAATATTTAATTATACATTGAAAAAGACAACATATAACAGAAAGGGTGGTGAAGACAATGTTACCGACTTGGAACGGTCAGTAGGCAATAAGGCCTACGGGTTAGCTTGATTCGAATTTATATGTACACAATCTTCGCTATTATCCTGTCTTCAGCGCCAAAATTGACAAAACAGTGTAATCAAAACTACATCCCACCAGAAGGAATTTTCTACGTCCACTTCCAGAGAACTAACAAAAGAAACACTAAGATGTTGTTGCAAATCTGTATCAAATACAAAATAAGAAACATCTCAGAAAGTATCGAGAATTGCAGTTGCAGCCAAAGAGTAAACTAATCTAGGGTACTACCAGAAAACCCGAGGGACGAAATCTCATGCACTTAGCTCTCTTTGTTGGGGTTTCAGTAGGTGCAATCATAGACTCTCAAGAGGTTGTCCAGTCATCGCACAAGGCAAAGGTGAAGCGTAGTGACTGACTGTAGAGGGTCAATCTCTAGACATGCAGTGCGTCGTAATACTAAAGGGTCGTATCCTTTTCTGAAGAACGTCGTGATTAATTTTGTAAGAAGGTCAGGAAACCCGTTAGATCCCTTTAACTTTCGAAGTTTATAGACCACATCTCCATACAATAAGGGTTGTGATATTCCTAGTCACATAAGTGTTTTAAGGTTGGTGTTGTACTTCTCCAGTAGGATTTCGTTGCGGCTGTAGAATTTTGAGAAAGATCAACGTAGTCTGTGATAACGAAAACCCTGCGATCATTGACGTCTATAACATCATTACAAGCTCTTGCGAAACGAATGAGCTGGGAGATATAATGCCCGTATGATGTAGCACGAGGTATATCCCCATCCTTGTGTGGATAGTTCACGATGTTAAAGTTGAAGTCATCTCCCTTATCATAGATTTTAGTATGTATGTAATCATTAGAAACTGAGAGATGAAGATCGGGGTATGTTGCTTTAAATACTTAATATTATGAATAAATAATCTCTTGAAAAAAACAAGCACAAACAAATTAAAAAGAAAATTAACAGACTCGGTTTGAATGAGAGAACACTTCACACGAATCTTAGCGCTGAGTTAAGCGGTATTCTATTATAAAGCCACAATTATTGGGCTCAAAGACGTGGAAGGCACCTACTGATTTTTCTTCAAGGCGTTTTGTGTTTTACGTCACATAACTTTAAAGAAGCTATCCCGCCAACAACTGCCAGAATTTACAAAAACATATGTAGACCGTTATTAAATCTGCTGTCGATGAGGTTTATAGACACAATATAAACAGCTTTAACCAGCCAGGGAAAACCCCGAAACTGAAGATTAAAATTAAGAGCTACCAACTCATTTTATGCATAGTCAATCATTGATATTTTAAGAACCTTTCAATAAACCTTTACTTTTAATCGACACATATACACTATTATATGACCTGGACACCTGGACAGAAGTTTGATAAACGGTCCTCCTTGAATGCTACTTTCCCTGTCCGATCTTTTTATATTTCTTTGTATTGCACTTTTGTCATTATTTGGCGGGTTAGTTTCTTTAAGTAAATAAACTTCAAGGTAAAGAGTTTTCTGTTGCTTTATCAATCACAGAATAAAGCAAAATGTATAAGTTCTTTCCTTTATCATATCTTCATTCTAAGCGTATGCATATAGATCCTGCTTTAAAGATAAAAAATATGTACACTATTCTTTAAAGCATTAGCATTTTACTTCAACGTGTTCATGGCGATAATCTAGTAGACTGCTCCACTGGGCATGTCGGTTATATCGACTCAGACAATTGAAGTTAATTGTAATTGTACACTGTTGTAAAGTAATACTAAAGATAAACGAATGCGTAGAAATTGTGATCAATGACGCACTTTGATACTTAGGTAAATCAAGTATACGTGCTGCATGCTATGTATTTTAACTGTTTTTATGTCCTTTTGAAGCATGCTGGCTGTAAATATTCAAGGTTCCTCTGCTTTTCAATGACAAGTACCGTTTGGAAATGTGTCCTTAATAATAAAATGTAATTTCAAGAAGGAAACCGGACGAGTCCTTAAACGTGCTGAATTATGAATAATAAATGTTTGGCTCCCGAGGTATTGCTAACTGTCTACATGAGAGACCATTTATCTTTTTACCTTTTATTTAGCGAAACATAATAGCTGTTATATCTGGTGGAGTTGCCGTATTCAACATATTCAAACGTAGTTTAGTGGAGAATACTGGATTCATGTTTGCGTCTGTCTGTCCGTAGCCAGACACACGCATGTCCCCAAGATAACTATTCAATATTTATAGTCACACAATCTTAGCTTCATAGGAGAACTGCCTGTGATTCGAGGAGGTTCCTAAAAACTTGGTCAAGGAAAGCAAATGACAAATGATGCCTATTACCTTTAATACACAACAAATAAATGGTGGAAATTACGTTGCCGATTTGTTGTGGAAACCGCCGAATATTTCCTCTTTACCAATCCTCTGCTGACATAAGATCTGACATAATAGTAAGTAGTGCTGTTTGCACATTTAAAGATAATAAACCAAGAACACTGTGATAAAGGACTCTTTTCATATTACAAAACCAACCAAATTTGGCAGCGGTTTCTATTGCTGACGTAATTTACGTTAACTTCAGAGACGTCATGTCTCAGGAACAAAATAGAGGTACGATACGGGAGATTTCCAAAGGAAAAGGAAAAAGTCTTTATTGTCTTTTAATTATAATTAGTAAACACTTTGACAAACTTATTACTTGGATTTTTAACCAGGGACATTAGCTCATGTTCCTAATGGTCCGGATGAATAAAAACTCCTGATAGGGCAAGTGATCCCATATCTCCAGTCAAGTATCTAAATAACTAATATGTTTTATAGTTTGATAGTAATCGATATATTAACTAGACATGTGAATCACGTAATCACGTGAATCATGTACTAACGATATGTGAAGCTATATATGTACGTCACATGTCATCCACTATCGTTTCATATCCGTGTCGCTATTTTTAAAATCGTAAGTGAATCATTGATTCTCATGTCGGCAATCGAATACTGGCCGGTATTGCCATTAGTATACGGATATAGTATTCTTATGATGCTGGAGAAAATAAAGAGGCCGAAGAAGACAAATAGCTGGAGGAACTTATCAGTTTTATTCATATATTTTCATATTTGGTCTTCCTCCACCAAAGGAACCTGGAAAGACGCTATATGGACTTAACGGTTGGTGCGAATATAAAAGTCAATTCAATTTAATTCATATTTGCGAATATAATATCTGTATATGCTTTTGTCTCAACATCATTCCATTTTGTAGAGAGAGTACAGACTAACAGAATAGATCGATATCTATTTGTTTTTAAACTGATATAATGAACTCTAAGAGTATAATAGAGTAATGTATTAAATATTTAATTATTCATCGTTTAATGAATGGCAGAAGTGGATATAAATTTGAAGAGGATAGGCATCATTACAAGGACCACAGTAAACCACAAACACACACAAAAACAAACAACAACCACCAAGATGAATAAAAGCCAAGACATGATATCACAAACATAAAAAGGTTCACAATAGGGCTACTGCACTGGAGAGGTCAGTTGCAAAAAAGGTAGGTGGTGTTCCAAACCGGGTTCTAGGGATACCAATCCCCAATATGACCCTATTGTAATCCCAATAAAACGGGACGGTGCAAATAAAGATTTTCATGTCAGGTTATATTTAATAACAAACAAGGCAGCATTAATAGACAACATAAGTAAATCAAGCCTAGAAAGCGATAAAGCAAGAACTCAATCACTTGGCAAAAGCCATTCTGAAAGAGCAACAAGAGAACAAACCGTTAAGGGTACAATAAGACAAGATTTAAGTGGTGAAAGAATTAGCAAAATATATGACAAGAGAGATGATTGTAAGTTTGATATGGTTAATTATACTCATTTAAATAGGGATGTTCCCCGAGCAACTTATTATGGGGTCTATGTGTCAGAACTTTTTCTTTCTTCTAGAGCTTGTACTCGAGTTGAGGACTTTAATATTCGTAATCTTTGTATAACTAAAACGCTACTCTATCATGGCTACCGTTACCATAAACTTCGTAAAACCTTTGCAAACTTTTATTATCGTAACCCTGATCTTCTTTCCAAATATAAAAATAATTTAATAACTCTTCTGCGACAAGGACTATCACAACCTGACTTCTATGACGACGTAATTTACAAACTTCGTACAATCCTTGGTCATGGTCACTTTCATACTATCTTTGTAAAACTTGTTGAAAGGTGTATCAAAAGAGGTTATGACCCTATCATTTTGCAACGTACTGCGTGCCCGGTGGTGGACCCATTTACAGTTCGCCACTATGCTTTCCTCTTTAATTGTGCGATGGCCGGACTGGCTGTGGACACTATGATGACGTCTACCTAAAGCCCAAAAGGACGATAACGTTTTGTGTTTGTCTTGGTCTTGTCTTGCCCTCAAGGGTTTGTTCTGTTGTTGCTCTGGCTTCTGCCAAGTCAATGAGTATCTTCTTTGTGGCTGTTTAGGCTCTTGTTGTTGTTTTTTTGTACATATATATACATGAGCATCTTTGTGTTTTACCTATATTGCCTATTAATGCTGCCTTGTTGTTTAAAGAATAGTACATGGCGTGGATTTCTTTATTTACAATGTCACGTTTTATTGGGATAACGGTAGGGTAAGTGTAAGGTTCGGTGCACCCTAGAAACTGGTTTAAACCCCCCAGCGGCCTTTCTTGCCACTGATCGTTCCAAGGCGATAACCCTATTGTCAGTTGTTTTTTGATTCTGTGTTTGTTTGTGGTTGACTGTCGTCCTGGAATTTTCCTGTTCGATTTTTATATCTTTATTTAAGGCATCCTAGCCTTGTTTCTGCTTTAAATTACTTGAATCGAATTATATATTTGTAGAAAAAAACATTTAAGAATAATATATTTATTTTATCCCACAATGCTCCTTCGAACAACGTTTGATTGATTTGTAAAGTAAATGAAGTTGCGTTGCACATATAATAGTGTAATAGTAATATTACCTTGTGGACATGACAGCTTCCAATAAAAAGGGAAGACGTACACAGGCTCATTATGTATTCCTTCGTCAGCTGTATAATAGTGCCTGTAAAGATCGTTATATCAATATCTAACACGTGAAGCAATTTCTCAATTAGCGTCAAATACTATAAAGTTTTCAAGGAAGGAAAATGAAATCAAACATTCAATAATTAAACGTGCTTGACTATTTAAAACACTTTTGAAAAGAAGAATAAAGCATGGTATGATTCTTCATGCTCGGAAAAACGAAATGAGTTTTATGGAAATTTAAATATGTATAGGCAAAACAAAAATGATGAAAGTAGGAGTAATATGGCGAAAAGTAGAAGTGAGTATAAGCAGCTTATACGCAACAAAAATTATAATTATGATAAAAAGCAAACCAATAAATTGGAACGTGCTCGTTTAGATAATGCGAAAGAGTATTGGAGGATGTTGAAAAATATATGTACCGAAAAAACGTCTACTACATTAAGTGCCACAAAGTTCTCGGAATATTTTAAATCTATAAATGACCCCGAGAGTGTATTTTTTCAACCTGATGAAGATGTGTTATATTTTAATGACACATATATTCAAAGCGAATTACATATTATGTTTCAGGAATTAAATATTGAAATTTTTCTTCCGGAAATTATCAAAGCATGCACACAGATACGCACTGGTCGCAGTGGTGGGCCAGATCTGTTATTGAACGAATTTTTTAAATACGGCATTGACACATTAATACCTATTTACATAAATTATTTAACTTATTGTTTTCATATGGGTATTTCCGGAAAATTGGTCCGAGGGCTACATAGTCCCACTGCATAAAAAGGATGATATAAATACAGTTGAAAATTATAGAGGAATAACATTACAAAGTACGCTGGGTAAATTATTTACAAGAATTCTAAATACTAGATTAAATTAGTGGGCCGAAAAATATAACGATTATATTGAAGCACAGGCTGGTTTTCGCAAAAATATGGGAACTATTGATAATATTTTCGTATTGCATGGGTTGATAAATCATATTATTTGTGAAAATAAAAAACTATATTCGGTTTTTGTTGACTTTACTAAGGCTTTTGATTATGTTGTTAGAGATATATTATGGTACAAATTATTGAAATATGGTGTCAGAGGGAAAATGATTGATATTGTTAAAGCTATGTATGAACATGAAAAATCAAGAGTTAAGTATGAAAACCAACTAGGGGATGCATTTACATGCTATTTAGGGGTACGTCAAGGAGAGAGTATTTCGCCATTTTTATTTTCGATGTATATTAACGACTTGGAAGAACATTTTTCTTTAAATGGGTATAATGGCATTGACACTGGAATGTTGAAAATATTTTTATTATTGTACGCGGATGATATTATCATCATGTCTGAAACGGAAAAAGGTTTACAGCAGGGTTTGGATTTGCTTTATGAATATTGTAATAGATGGAAATTAATGGTTAATGTAAATAAAACGAAGGTCATGATTTTTAAAAAAGGAGGCCGTTTGCCAAGGGGTTTAAATTTTAAGTATGGTGAAGTTGCTATTGATATTGTTAATACATTTGTTTATCTAGGTGTTGTGTTTTCTACCGTAGGGTCGTTTGTAAAAACATTTAACACATTAAGTGGGCAAGCATTAAAAGCCATATTCCAGTTAAAGAAATATACTTATAAATTTACAAATTTGTCAGTATCTCACACGTTGAGTCTATTTGATAAATTGATATTGCCTATATTGAACTATGGATGTGAGGTATGGGGGTTTGCAAAAGCAGATGAAATAGAGAGAACACATTTATCATTTTGTAAAAATTTATTAGGTGTAAAAATACAGACGCAGAATAACTTTATTTATGGGAAACTAGGAAGACAGTCACTCATTAATTATAGAATTCATAGAATTATAAACTTTTGGTTAAGATTGTTGGGAGCAATGATACAAAGTACATAACCATTGTGTATAATATGATGTTAGATGATATGGCAAAATATCCTAACAAACAAAATTGGGCAAGTCAAGTTAAATATATTTTTGATAAACTTGGTTTTAATCATGTCTGGTTATTCCATGGCGTTGGAAATAAAATAGGTTTTATGTCAATTTTTAAACAACGATTAAAGGATACATTTATTCAAAGTTGGAATGAAGAATTAGTGAACTCAACCCGTGCTAGGACATATGTATTGTTTACAGAATTTCGCTTTCAACCGTATTTAGAAAATGTAAATTTAAGAAAATTCAGATGTGCTTTAAGCAGATTACGAGTGTCATCTCAACGTCTTGAAGTGGAGACGGGGAGATGGCACAAACAACAAAAAATACCACTACATGAACGTAAATGTCAGTTATGTAACAATCTCGAGGATGAATTCCATTTCTTGTTTGAATGCACAATGTACAAAGAACTGCGTTTAAAATATATCAAATCATACTACTGGAAGCATCCTAATATTCTGAAGTTTACTGAACTCATGAACAATAACAATGTACGCATAGAAAGAAACCTTGCCATGTATGTTTTTGAAAGTTTTAAAATACGTAATGAATTATTGTATAATAATACATAAGATTCTCCTCGTCAGCTCATTTGATAGGAGTATATGAATACTTCATTGCTATTACAAGTATACTTCAGTTGAACCATGCATAATCACTTGATAATAGTTACTATGTATACTGACTGTATCACCACCTATTGATATTTTGTATATTGTTAAATAAGCATTTGTGTACTCATGGGCCTATGGCCTTTTGTATGAAATATAAACTATTCTATTATATTCTTAATGTCAACTTTTTCAGAAAGTCGAATTATCTCAAACAAACGGATGCAGTCATTGCAGACGGAAGACACAAGTAATAAGGGTTTTATCGCAGTTGTTTGACTGAAGTTTGACTTTGTGTCATTGATCCTCAGCACGTAACAGGAAGGTATCACCTTCCATCACTCTCAGCTATCACTATCAGGTTACTCTCTCAATACTGACAATAACGTGTTGTACAAGGGACGAGTCGAAATATCGAATTCCCGAATGAAACAAAGCTATGATTGACCACAATTAGCGTAATAACGATAGTAGATGTAAAATTCGAACCGGAAAAGTACCATTCAAGGACCACAGTCAACGAAAAATGAAAAATGCGCATCGAAACAAAACCAATTACAAGGATCAATACTAGGCAATGTATGTGACAATATGGCATCAAAATCATAAAATGTTGACAATACCACCAACACAACTCTTACCCTATTTTCATCACACATAAGGGACAGTTTCAATATTTTAAACAAAACAAATCACCTACATGCTTTATGAGCTACAAACTCGGCAGCCAGGGTATAAATATAAAAAGCATAAACCCCAGAACAAAAGTATGACAGAAGAAAGTTGCATTTCTTATCGATAAATACAATACATGTTGCATTCTTGGTTTGATAGAGACTGTTCATGAAAGGTAATGAAAAGTGCTTTCTACCGTTCACGCCCTCTAGCCCCGGGTTGAGCAGAACTGAATATTTAAAATGCCAATAGTACAGACATTTCAACCATCCCGAAGATGGTATGCATATGACGGTGAACATGGTCTTAGTTCCAAAAGAAACGCTTTGCCCTAAACGATAAAGCTAAGGGCAACATAAACGAAATGTTTAGCTGGGAGCAGATTTTATGAAACCTGCTTATCACAGGTAACAGTCAAAAGACTAAATTAAAAAGCAGGCAACATATCCTAAGGGTGATAAAACAATACTCAGAACCATTAAATGATGGAGTAGTGGAACCACCTATTTGAAGTAAGAATTCCGGTAAGAAACCAAAAGTATTTGGGAATGTACCTCCGATATCTGTAAATATCGGGCTCAGCGATCTCCAAAGTTCAAAATGAATAACAGTTATGATTGCAAGCACCGTTAGACGTTTTACCGCTCTCACACTGCACAGGCAACGCTACTGTGATATACAACAAAGTATGCCAGGAGAAGTTTGGAAAGTCACAAATTAATTACTAAATGACCTGACACGATAATAAGGATATAGATATAAAACATCGACAGGAAAAGCAGCATTCAAGGACGACAGTGAACCACAAACACACACAGAAACAAATAACATATTTAAAGATGAATAAAAAGCCAAACAAGACATCACAAGCACAAAATGGTTTACAATAGGGCTACCGCTTTGGAATTATTCAGGATAATAAGGAGTTTGTGTACACATAATATAAAATGGATTAAACTAACCTGTAGGCATTATTGCCGGCTGACAGTTCCTGTTCGGTAACCCTGACTTCACCACTATTTATTCTATGTATTGTCCATGTCATTGACTTTTTAAAATATGCACAGGTATTCGATACCTGGTGCAATACGGAGTGACATTGCGTTCTATTACTGTGATTACTAAATTTACGATAATATGTATTTTCTTACTTTGACAGAAGCCTGAGCATCAGGAGAATAAACAATTAAGGGCACAACTAGACAGGATTGAGGACAAACATTATATGTTTCAGGATTTAGGTAGACATCATCAGAAGGTCTAAAATTTGTCCGGTCATCCCACAATCAAAGAAGAAAGCATAGTGGCGCACTGCAAATGAATCAATCACAAACCGTGCCGTGCGTTGCAAAATGATAGGGTCATAATTTCTTTTTTATAAAGATTTTAAGGTGAATAAAACCGATTCTGCTACTTGTATGTCTTGTTTGTGTTGTGGCTTCCAAGAGATCCCATTTTCAGTATTTATTGACATTCACACTAGCGTTTGTTTAGTGCTATGTCGCGGCAGTAAAAAGTCGCACCGACTACAAATCAGTAGTGTTATTGCTTAGAGGTCCTTTGGGATTATTAAGCCCGATCTTTGTGGCTTTACGATCCTACGATGCCATTGCGTTCGGACTCTGTGGTTTCTATAGGACCCTATATCTCATTTTTAAAGTAGAATATCGCTTAAGCCGGTTCTAGGAGACGTGAGAGGTGTTGCACTTTATATTACTCCTCTTGAACAGACTCAATAAAACCGAGTCTGCTACTTATATCTCTTGTTTGTTTTTGTTGCTTCCAAGGGATCCACTTTTTAGTATTTATTCATAATCTCTGCTCCCTACTAAATTCCATTTTGTTTATTCCGCCTATTGTTTTCTCATTAAGGGCAAAGCATTTTGTTAGAAACAGGGACCATAGGCCACTGGCCATGGAACGGTATTGAAATCCCTCATTGAAGGTTCCTTGTTCACCGTCATATACATACCATCTTCGGGATGGTTCAAATTTCTGTACTATTGACATTTTAAATATTGAGTTCTGCTCCACCCGGGGCTAGAGGGCATGAAAGGTAGCAAGCACTTTTCAATACGTTCATGAACAGTCTCAATCAAACCGAGACTGCAATATTTGTTATATTTATCATGTTCGGCGATTTCTAAATTTCCCCTTTCATGCTCTTTTTTTACTAATCCCAGTTTAACGAGTTTAATGTCGCATATATCTAAGCTTTGCAATACCTATGAAATATGAAATGAGCAGGCATTGGACAGACTGTATTGACAAATAAGCACAAGTTTTAAGATAGAAAAGTGGACCTTGCAATTTATAAAAAAAAAACAGAAAGGTGCAGTTATTGGAAATATTAACTGGAAATAACATGAACACAGGTAACCGTGTTCTTTTTATTTGCATAGTATAAAAACTATAAAAAGATCGGACAGGGAAAGAAGCTTTCTAGGAGGACAGTCAATCACAAAACACAGAAACAAACACGCAAACAGACAAACACGAAGGCAAAAGTAATAATAAATGCAAACAACATCACAAACACAAAAGGGTTTACAATAGGCAATATAAGTAAAACACAAATATACTCGTATAAATATAATACAAAAGACAATAGCCTAGAAAGCCACAATGAAGGTACTCATTGACTTGGCAGAAGCCAGAGCAACATGAGAATAAACCATTAAGGGCACGACAAGAAAAATCATAGACAAATATCAAACGCTACCGTCCCAATGGACTTTAATGTATGCATCATCATAGGGTCCACAGTCTGTAAATAATACAATATTGATAAGACGTGTTGCATATATGTACAATAAACTAATATATATCTGCTCAAATGACTTGGGATTTCGGATTATTATTATTTCTAACTGTAATCGCGTGTTCATGGCACGATAAAGAACCTAACCATCTGATGTCTTGTTTTTTTTTATAAACGATGAACGTGTTGCAATATCCACATTGACACAATAGAACATCTATGTGGGTGGTGATGTTCTATCAGAGCTTTCTTGACCAAACTACATTGCTTTTAATCAACGTGTGTGTAATTTGTGCTGAACTGAGGTAGACATTTCAGACTGTAATTAAAGTTTTGTTAAACGTTAATTTTATCTTTGAGAAAAAATATTGGAATTGTTTCTGGTGTCGCATTCTGTACTTATATGATTGTTGTTGGCTTTGGTTGCGTGTTGTGTCGTGCTCGGCCGTTTCCAAAGGTCCATTATCATACTCTTTTTTGTTGGTAAACTGCTACATTTCTTGTTCGACTTTTATACATACTGAGTTCCAAGTTTTACATCTTTTATTTCAAACAAGATAAATCGGAACAACATTGGAAATGTTGCAAAGCTTTAGGTTTAGAAATGGGCAGTATCAAATTCTTATTATTTTACCTTGTTTGGACTAAATTCTCTCTCTCTCTCTCTCCTAGTTCATGGTTATGATTATTGATTGTGTTTTTAAGAAGTCATTTACGCTATAACTTGAATCGATGGGCATTCCATTTTAAGTTTGTGTAGTGCGTGATACACTTCTTAAATGACAGACTCGAGCACAATTTGTGATAATTGACAAGACTGTTCGACTAAAAATTGTTGCCTTTTAAGAAATTGGAATGTTAAGTTGGTTAGTCGGTTGCATGGTATTTTACGTAATTTTCAACACATTTTACGCTATATATGATGCTCGATTTATTCGTGGTAGTGGCAGATGACTAACGTTATCCTATCCTTGGGAGAAGCAGTACTGTATACTTCCTAGACACCCTTAATAATCAGCACATTTTCACAATGTTTGCGCTTAGTTATATTTGTCAAAATATTAGACGGACGGCCTCTTGTTCACTATTCATGCAACGTGTATATGCACAGGTGTAACTTATACTGTAAGGATTATCGTATGGATAGGATCATCAGCATGACAAGTGTATACTTGTTATAGAACTTCCTACTGCAGGTTTATGTCGTTGATTTAACGTATATGCCCATTTATTTAATGACTCTGATGCATTACACGGTGATATTAGTTTACATTTATTAACACATTACGATATATCGATTCTCAATATATCCATATCCCGGAGTTTTTGTTTCGTTGACAAGTCTATACCAGAAAATTTACTGCAAATACGGGTTCAAACTCCGCCGGGTCATGTCAAGGACTTCATAAATATTACACTAATAGCTCCATTGCTTCACACATACGATATAAATTGTATTTCTTCTAGGACTGGTCTGCCTAGTTTCAGTATAATGTGTCTGGGTCCTGCCATTCGTCTACGGCGTGGTATTCCATTGTGGCAGCACTATCAATGTGAGCAGAGCTAACTGCTACAAGTAAACACCGTCGTGATATGACAGACAGGTTGTTAAAGGCGACGTTAAATCCCATAGAATATATTTAATTTAGTAATTGGTTTTAGTAAATGAGTTTGGGCAGAAAGTGATTGCTTTTAGGAATCATTCCTATAGAAATACGTTATAAAAACGTAATATGTTTATGGTACCGCATTTTAAAATTAGATAAATAATCACCATTCATTGAAACAGGGATTCTGATCGAGTAAACAAAATTATGGGGACGTATATATTGCGTTTGTATGCTAATTTCTGATTGAATATACATGTCGCAACAGCAATTGATTTGAATCTAATGAAACTGTGTAATGTGCGTATCATTAAAATAAATAGATTAAATGGTTGTTCTAATTTTGGGTAAATTTAATGATCAAATTGCAACAGAGGTAATACAAAAGTTATACCAATAGGGTCACCGCCTTGGAACGGTCAGTAGCAAAAAAGAAGGTGGGGTTGAAACCAGGTTCTATGTTGCACCAACTTTGAGATATAGGGTCCTATAAAAACCACAGCGTCCAAATGCAATGGCATCATAGGTCCGCACTGTACTACAAACAAGGAGCAATATTTAAATAACTATACAATGAAAAAGACAAAATACAACATAAAGGGTGGTGAAGACAAGGATACCGATTTGGAACGGTCTGTAGGCAATAAGGCCTACAGGTTAGCTTGAATCAATTTTATGTGTACCCCATACTCGATATTATCATGTCTTCAGCGCCAAAATAGACTATACAGTATAAATAGAACTACATCCCATCAATTTAAATTCTCTAACAATAAAGTCCACATTCAGAGAAACTAACAAATAGACAATACAGTATAAATAGAACTACATCCCATCAATTTAAATTCTCTAACAATAAAGTCCACATCCAGAGAAACTAACAAAATAAACACGTCAATGTTGTTGTAAGGCTATATAAAATACAAAATAAGAAACACTTCAAGATAAATCCAGAATTGTACTGAATTGTACAGAACAACTACAGCAGCTGCAGCAAAAGAGAAAAAGAAAAATTAGAGTACGACTCAGAAATAAATATAACTAAAGAATTTCAGACCGTCTCTCACTGGCACGTAGAACATTAAGTTTATAAATACATATGTACAATGACGTCAATCACATTTCAAAAGGTTTGTTATTTTGACGTCATAATATGTATATAACTATTTATAGTAACACGCTATAAAATAACATACAAATGCATCCTTAAATCGAACATATTAATGTGAGATATTAATCAGTATAAAAATATACTGTTCCTGGTAGACATCTACAAATGACTAAAGAATTTCAGACCGCCTCTCTCTGACACGTAAAATCTCATTCTTACTCTGTGGTACAAGAAACGCGGGTGTTTAAGGTTACAACTATGAATGTCATACACTCCTACAAGAAACGCATGTGTTTAAGGTTACAACTATAAATGTCATATACTCCTACAAGAAACGCGCGTGTTTAAGGTTACAACTATGAATGTCATACACTCCTACAAGAAACGCGCGTGTTTAAGGTTACAACGATAAATGTCATACACTCCTATAATAAACGCGTGTGTTTAAGGTTACAACGATGAATATCATACACTCCTACAAGAAACGAGCGTGTTTAAGATTACAACTATGAATGTCATACACTCCTACAATAAACGCTTGTGTTTAAGGTTACACCGATGAATGTCATACACTCCTACAAGAAACGCGTGTGTTTAAGGTTACAACTATGAATGTCATACACTCCTACAAGAAACGCGTGTGTTTAAGGTTACAACGATGAATGTCATACACTCCTACACGAAACGCGCGTGTTTAAGGTTGCAACTATGAATGTCATACACTCCTACAATAAACGCGCGTGTTTAAGGTTACAACGATGAATGTCATACACTCCTACAAGAAACGCGTGTGTTTAAGGTTACAACTATGAATGTCATAAACTCCTAAAATAAACGCGTGTGTTTAAGGTTACAACGATGAATGTCATACACTCCTACAATAAACGCGTGTGTTTAAGGTTACAACGATGAATGTCATACACTCCTACAAGAAACGCGTGTGTTTAAGGTTACAAGGATGAATGTCATACACTCCCACAAGAAACGCGTGTCTTTAAGGTTACACCGATGAATGTCATACACTCCTACAAGAAACGCGTGTGTTTAAGGTTACAACTATGAATGTCATACACTCCTGTAAGAAACGCGTGTGTTTAAGGTTACAACTATGAATGTCATACACCCCTACAAGAAACGCGTATGTTTAAGGTTACAACTATGAATGTCATACACTCCTACAAGAAACGTGTGTGTTTAAGGTTAAAACTATGAATGTCATACACTCCTTTTGAGACAAAAATAAAACAATATTTACTGGATGTACGAGGAGACAATTTATGGTCACCACACGGCACAGACTATAATAAATGTATATACATGTAGATATAAAAATCGAACCAGAAAAGTAGCACTCAAGGACGACAGTCAACCATCAACACACAACAAAGAAACAAAGAACGACTATATATAAAGAAGAATAAAAGGCAAAATAATACATCACAAACACACAAGGGTTGACAATAGGGCTACCGCCTTGGACCGGTTAGTGGCAAAATAAGGCTTCTTGGGGATTAAACCAGGTTCTAGGGTGCAAAAACTTCACTCTTATCCTATAAAAGAGAGTATGATAATGGACCTTTGGAAACGGCCGAAAACGATACATACGAAATATTGCAGTTTCGGTTTGATTGAGACTGTTCATGAGCGGTAGTGAAATATGCTAGCTACCGCTCACGCCCTCTAGCCCCGGGTTGAGCAGAACTCAATATTAATAAAATCAATAGTACATAATTTTAACCATCCCGAAGATGGCATGCATACGGCGGTGGACATGGAGTTCATTGCTTCCCCATGGCGTACGGCGTATGGTCCCAGTATCTAATAAAATTAAATGCCCCGAAGAGCGAAATAACCATAATGGAATTTAGTTGGGAGCAGCGGTTATGAAGCCTGCGTATCTCAAGTAACAGCCAAAAGACTAAATTAAAAAGCAGACAACATTATCCTATAAGTGGTTAAACAATACCCAGAGCCTTTAATCGGCCGGAGTAGCGGAACCTCTGAATCGAAAATTAAGTAAGAAAACAAAAAGAAATGAAAAAGTACCACCGATAATTAAATATAAGTATCGGGCTCAGCGATCTCCAAAGATCGAATGAATAACAGTACTGATTGCAAGCGCCGGGAGACGTTTTACTGCCGCCACACTGCACAAGCATATGGTGCTATAAAAAAGAGTATGATAATGGACCTTTGGAAACGGCCGAAAACGACACATACGAAATATTGCAGTCTCGGTTTGATTGAGACTGTTCATGAGCGGTAGTGAAATATGCTAGCTACCGCTCACGCCCTCTATCCCCGGGTTGAGCAGAACCCGATTACCGATAATCCAATTACGGGTTGACATTCAGAGTCACTCAGTGTAAAAATAATGCAGATTAAGCGGCAGCGAGGCGGATATTGTATACGACAGATTGTTAATTCATTGGCTAAGGAAATAACTCAACATTTATAAATATATACGTACAATGACGTCAGTCACATTTTAAAGGTTTGTTATGTTGACATCATAATATGTGTATATCTTTTTATACTAGTAACACGCTATAAAATGCATCCTTAAATCGAACACAATAATGTGAGATATTAATCTCTATATAAGTATACCTTTGTGATATAATAAAGGAGGACACACTGTTCCTAGCCGACATAAAAGTCAGAAATAAATACAATTATAACTAAAATATTTCAGACTGTCTCTCTCTGCCACGATCTAGTGAAAATTAATACGGTTTAGTCACGTTTTCGCATTGCTGGAAGTCAAATAGTGCTGCACACATATAGACAAACATAACACATGTTATATATCGATTTGGTTTGTTTCTAACATGAAGATACGGCAATATTCCTACAAAATATATCAAACGTATGTCGTCATAATACAAGCAAATACATCGGCAGGAAATAAGTACTTACATCTAGCGTATAGGTAGGTATATGACAGCATGTATGCGCTACGTGTAACATGCTAAAATACTATAGTGTAGGTTAGGGCAAAGGCACACAGGCTGAGAGGATTTTTGTGGCATATGGTATTCAGTAGGCAGTCGTTGTGTCGTATAAGGTTCCAAAGATGCTTTAGTTATGTCGTATATGGTACACAGTAGACAGTAGTTATGTCGTATGTGGTATCCAGTAGACGGTAGATATGTCGTATATGGTAACCAGTAGACAGTAGTAATGTCGTATATGGTACTCTGTAGGCAGTAGTTATGTCGTATATGGTATCCAGTAGGCAGTAGTTATGTCGTATATGACTCTGTAGGCAGTAGTTATGTCGTATATGGTATCCAGTAGACAGTAGTTATGTCGTATATGGTACTCTGTAGGCAGTAGTTATGTCGTTTACGGTATTTAGTAGGCAGGCGTATTGTAGTACAGTATATGTTACTTAGTAGGCAGAAGTAACGTCGTAGTACTCGGTACCCGCGTACTCTGTTGGCAGTATTTATAGTAACCGGTAAGCAGTAGTTATGTCAAATATTGTGCAATATATAGTTATGTCGACTATGGTAACACTTAGGAAGTATTTATGTCGTATATGGTATCCAGTAGACAGTAGTAATGTCGTATATGGTACTCTGTAGGCAGTAGTTATGTCGTATTTGGTATCCAGTAGACATTGGTAATGTCGTATATGGTACTCTGTAGGCAGTAGTTATGTCGTATGTGGTATCCAGTAGACGGTAGATATGTCGTATATGGTATCCATTAGACAGTAGTAATGTCGTATATGGTACTCTGTAGGCATTAGTAATGTCGTATATGTTATCCAGTAGACAGTAGTAATGTCGTATATGGTACTCTGTAGGCAGTAGTTATGTCGTTTAGTAGGCAGGCGTTTTGTAGTACAGTATATGGTACTTAGTAGGCAGAAGTAACGTCGTAGTAATCGGTACCCGCGTACTCTGTTGGCAGTATTTATATGATATATAGTAACAGGTAAGCAGTAGTTATGTCAAATATTGTGCAATATATAGTTATGTCGATTATGTAACAATTAGGAAGTAGTTATGTCGTATATGGTACCCAGTTGGAAGTAGTTATGAGATATAGTACCCTTTAGGATGTAATTGTGTCCTGTGTGGTACCCAGTTGGAAGACATTATGGTTTACCCGGTTGGCCGTTGTTTATACTATTTCATTCCATGAAAAGACACACCTGCAATATCGATGGTTTCGTGTTTAAATCAGTATATTAATAGTGCATCAGATAAATTGATATATCTAAGTAATAGATATAGTAGTATATATGTAAACATGTTTACCATGTATGCAAAATATTTATGCAAATTCATTCAAAGTGAGATTTGGACAGTTCTCATTGGGCTGTTTTACGCAAATGCATTCATGATGAAATTTGGACTATTTTCATTGGACTATATTAGTGGGGAAGGTTTTAGAACAATCTTTGGGCGGTATATAAACAGACTCTGAGAGCAGCTCAGCAGCTGCGTTGTTATATTTAGGTTAAAAGTTAATATTGAATTGGATGCTTTAAAACATATAAAATGTATTTGTGAGAGAAATTACTTATTATTTTACTCACTTACTGTTTTGTATTTAAGAGACACTTACTGTCTTGGATTAAAGAGATACTTGTTAATGTGAATTAAAGGAACATTGAATATTTGTTTTTGTTAATTCAAAACTTGGATATTAATGAAGAACCGGATCTGTTTATTCTGTAAGTGAATACTTTATGTAAATAAATGTGTTAATTATATTTTTGTGTTGCTGTTTTGCTTATCTTTCTTGTTACATTTTACTCGTAACAGCTGTTTAAACCAATCAGCTAAATGAGACCATACTCTATTTGTAGCATGTTCATTTCAACTGTCTGCTGTACTCTAACTTCCAATAACTGGTTGTTAGAGTACACCATTTATTCTGACAGGTGTTATTTGCAATTAAACAATTTACACCTGTGAAAATTCGAAAGAAATTTCAGTGATCATGCTACAAGTACACATATCCTAATAAAAGTAGGTATAAAGACAAATATAAACGACACTATTAATAAGACCATAGTCGTAGAGTAGGTTGTTTTAAATGTAAGAGGTACCTCACCGTGTCCAGATGATTATTCGTGAACTAAGGGTTGTAATATACTTTGAACAATGCTCCAATACATGAACTGTAAAAGGTCGCGATGAAGCTAATTTCAAATTCCTAGAGACCGCTTTCCCAGAAGATCATTCATTGGAATTGTCAGACTTTAAGATATATAGGTATTTTATCTACGACTCCGAATCAAACACCCACCACTTAGGAACTCCCTTTCCTCCCCTACGCTTTCACCCGGAACGAGTGAGCAAACGACGTAATCAACCAACAACGTTATGTATAGGACGCTACAAGGGAGCTATAACAAAAAACAATGTCCCTTACTTTGGCATTTTTAGAGTTGAGAACAGAATCTTACATTCATATTTAATATTGAATTTATTCAACTCGTCGGGGAAAGAAACATAGTTTAATAATATCAATATTATACAGACACGCACCTCATTATATAATATGCTATAAATCATTAGCATTTTACTTCAACGTGTTCATGCCGATAATCTAGCAGTCTGCTCCACTGGGCATGTCGGTTATATCAGCTCAGACAACTGACGTTAATTGTAATTGTACACTGTTGTAAAGTAATAATAAAGATAAACGAATGCGTAGACATTATGATCAATGACGCACTTTCATACTTAGGTTAATCAACTATATGTGCTGCATGCTATGTATTTTAACTGTTTTGTATGTCTGATGAACGATAGCATTCAGGATAACTCGATTGTAATATGTATCACGGGTAAATCGGTAAGACGGGTTGATACAAACGCATTATTCTCAATATTGGTATTTGTATCGTGCCTTGGCGCTATTTCTACAGCAAATATTTAGAAATACATCAATCATAACGTGTATTAGAGACGCTTATAAAAAAGGAGTTTAGTTGTTATAGACGGAGCTGTATGGCATTTTAGACTGTGCGATTATAAACCGCATTATCACAAATTCAGTTGTTATTTAAGTTAAGGAGAGAGGCCTAATTTTTTATTTGCGATATACAATTTATACAATTGTGTATACAATTTCAAAAAACCAACCAATGTGTATATTAGATGTGTACGTGCCGTATAACTATCTCAATAATAGAAACAATATCCAACATAAACCACAGAACTCAAACGCAATTGCAACGTAAGTCCGCATTGATGTTTCATTGGGGACGATTATCTCTTTAAACAATAAAAGACTCCGTATATTGACAGGTTTTCTATAAGCTCCAAATTAACATTTTAGCCGCAACACACGAAAACGTCCCTTCGGACGTTTAGACGAGAACGTCATAAAGTAACAATTTATCGTCGGCCTGTAATCAATTAATTACTATTCAAATGTTTCGTCACTTACGTGTTTTACCTAATTATTATATCATAAGGAATATGTTTGCTTAATCTAAATAGTTGATGCTATAGAATATGGTAATTGTTTATGTTTTTGGTGTTATTTAATCAACGACGTCGTCCAAGACGCCGACTTCAACGTCAGAATTAATGGTGAGTACAATCTTTAATTTTCAAATTGAGATAAAATAATTTTTAATTAAGATATCAACATAAAATAAAGATATTTTTAAAGAAAATATCACCGTGTTTCATAAACATCAAAACGATAAAATGTCAACATGTTTTCTGCAGGGTCGTTTTCGCGTGTTTCGGCTCAATTATGTATTTGACATATGAGAACCGTCAGGACTCCAGTGTTCGTGCGTCAATTTAGGATTTATTAAATCAAGTAATCAGTAATGTTATGCTACTGGTCCTTTGGGACCAACGAATCCAATATATGTGGCTTTGAAGTAGAATACCACTCAAGACGGTGATTGGGCGTGAGAGGTTTTGCTTTTCGTACTAACTCCCCTGGAAAGACTTAAAATAACCGAGTCTGCTACTTTATTATCTAGGTTGTGTTTGTTTCTTCCAACGGATCAGTACTGATTAGCATTGACAATAGCGTTCATTTAGTGCAGGGTGACGGCTGTAAAACGTGAGAGGTGTTGCTTTTACATTACCTCTCATGAACAGACGCAGTAAAACCGAATCTGATACTTTATTACCTTGGTTGAGTTTCTCGCTTCCAAAGTATCACCCTTATCAGTATTTATTAACATTTACAAATAAAAAAGAAGAATAACAGACGAACAGGAAATTTAGCATCATAGCCAACCAAAAACATGCATCCAAACAAACAAAACTTAAAGAATAAAATGGATTCAAGCAAACAAACATACAATAGTGCTACCGCATTGGAACCGTCTGTAGTAACAAGACCACTGGCGGTTCAAACCAGGTTCTAGCGTGCATACAACCTCACGCTTACACTATTGTCATCCTTTAAACCCATTGCTGGTATAATAACCTTTGTTCTGTATGCTAGTACAATGTCGAGTACCCATATATGCTAGTACAATGTCGAGTACCCATATGGTATTGTATTACATAACGTCCCTTGTTAGCAGTGTCGAACACCCAGATCATAATCTATTTTATGTACCAGATGTAGTACAACCCAAAACGATTGTGATTGGTTGAGCATGAAATACATTTAATCTAAAACACTACATACATTTTGCTAATTGAAACAATTTTAGTTATTATAAATTTCTCCGGATCTAGGTGATCAACTTATAATTTACCAACAACTTTTTGCAATTTTTTAAAAGTCGGTTTGCAAAGAGATGAAAAAAGAACTTTGATACCCAACGTCGTGCGTGACATGACGTAATGACGTCACGTAACAATTTAACCTAAAATGACGTATTTTCGTGACGTTTTGGCGCTAAACTATGTCTGACGTCGTGCCGGTTTTAATTCCATCTGAATTATTTTTTAAATATTTGACTGTTATTAAAAGAATCTTAAACTCGTCCCGATTTCATATACGATTTTTCACACCCGTCATGAATAGTTTCGTTAAGGCTCGTTAAATAGAGATTATTTAAGTGCTGGGATCGATTATAGGGAAATTCTTCACGAGTGGTAGACGTGTGGTTCTTTTCACGAACGAGCGCACCCGAGGGAGTGAAAAAACAAAGCAAGTCTACCATCAAGTGAAGGATTACCTAATAATCGATCCCAACAGTTAAATAATATATTTATTTTAAATTACGTTTTTGCAAACAAATATTCGCTTTATTGAACGTTATCGGCGGATGACGTCGACGTCAGCAACATGCTGACGTAACGACTCAACGTCGCAACGTTAGTCATCATTGTGTTCTAAGTTAGCAACGTTAGTTATTATTGTGTTCTGAGTTAGTTATAAATATTTAGCGATATTTAGCGATAATGAATATTCTTGCACTGAGAAATCCCGATCTTTCACGCATAGAAATGTAATAAAATTGAAATAATTCTTAACTTTTTCATTAATCTTATATGAAATGGGAACAATATGTATATAAAACAACGAAGTCCGATTCCATTGATTAAGTTGTTTCCAGCATAATGACTATATATGAAAACTATCATTTATGCCATACTTAATTAGACATATGAGTAAGTGACGTAAATAAACGCCTTTTCATATCCAGTAATGTTCCATATATCAATAGTCTAAATTCAAACCGGTATAGAAGCCCAATGCCATGGCATCATAACTTTGTAAAGTTATTTCTGTGAACGTCACTGCGTTATAATGCGTTTTATTTTATGATAAGCAATGAAATAGGAATGAAATATAAGCGGTATCGTGTGAATATCGACTTTTATTTTTTTACTGTCGGATCTAATTTTAAATGTACAACCAACACATGCACAGTAAAACGATTCAAAAGATATTCCTACGTAAATGGTAAACATGTCAAGAGAAACACACTGCGAATTGTATTCAAACAATGATTTGACATGGATTTTAAAAGTTAAAAGGAAATGACTGTCAATATATTACTCTATTAAAAAAATAATTTATTTGTATATAAATCAAATATCACTGGACTATATTTTATAGTCGGGTAAAGAGGCGCTGAGTTATTGAAATTGCCTCCCTTGTTGTTCTACCGTAGTCTTAATAAACAAGTGTTTCTAAAACCATAAAATAAAAAGACAATTTATTGTTTTGTCGTGAATAACATTATTAAATTAGAAGTGAGAAAACACTTGTATTTTCACTCATGCTTCGCATCCGTAAAAGTATAAAGTTTTCTCACTTCTCGATGAAATAAAATATGTTATTCACTCCATAACAACAAATATCCTCTATATATTCACTATTACGAATGGATATAGTTGTAACAATAAACAAGTACATCAAGTCATTTACATGCATGTCTTGTTAACCCTGTCTTCACCACCCTTTCTATTGTTTTTTGTTTCTTTTCATTTTTGTTTACTCTGTCTTTATTTGGGCGCTGAAGACAGGATAATAGCGAGGATTGTGCGCATATAAAAATGATTCAAGCTAACCAGTAAGCCTTATTGCCTACTGACCGTTCCAAGTCGGTAACCCTGTCTTCACCACCCTTTCTGTTGTTGTTTTTCTCTTTCATTGTATTATCACGTCCTTGTTTGCAGTACAGTGCGGACCTATGATGCCATTGCTTTCGGACGCTGTGGTTTCTATAGGACCCTATATCTCATTTTTGTATTTGCCATTCTATAAATATCAAACCACAATACCTGGTCCGAGTGTTAACTTTCTTACACCATTCAACCCCTTCTCCATGAAGCAAAAATGGGGTTGGCTGGGCTATGAAATAAAACCTTAATTTCGTCTTAAAAGGTTTGCATCTTGTAAAATTAAAACATTTAATAGGCAATAAAAAAATAAGTTAAACAGGTTATCGCATTTTATTCAGTAAAAAATGTTTTTAAACGTGGTTATAGTCGAAATATCCGTTATAATATCCTAGCATAGCATAACACCAACGCCAACCAATCGATTAAGTTCTTGTCAAGACCGACTGGCAATCATAAAAATAGCTATCATCAGGCAGAGTAATACGACTAGTACGAATTAAAAAAACACGTGAGAAATAGTCTTACGTAATGTCTTACGCAATGTTAAGAGTAAAACGTCAACATAAGGTAGACGTGGTTCTTTTCTGTACGAATATATTTGTTCTATGTATACATGTTTTGGAAGGTAATTTTCAAAGAACTTGAGCAGTCATCCAGAAATGTTTTTAATGATCAAATGTAATTCCACTGTCAAATTGATCTTGACCTTTTGACCTTCAAACTTAGCAGGCATTTAAGTAACCTTAGGGGCGACACACTTACAAAATATCATAGTAGTCTAGAAGTCATCAAAAAAGAAACCGGACGAGTCCTTTAATGTTTTGCACGTTTGACTTGTTTGACCCAAATAAAATTATAAATAAAATCTGTTTGGCTCCAGCAGTATTGTCATCTGTCGGAATGCGAGAATGTGTAGCTGTTTCCTTTAGCGAAATATTATAGCTGTTTTATTTGCTGAATTTCAAGTATTAAACACATTCAAACGTACATAAGTGGGGTATACTGGATTCATATCTTCGTTTGTCCTTAAAGACAGATAAAAAGATCGGACAGGGAAAGCAGCATTCAAGGACGACAGTCAACCACAAAACACAAAAACAAACACGCAAACAGACAAACGAGAAGGCAAAAGTAATAAAACATGCAAACGACGTCACAAACACAAAAAAGTTGACAATAGGGCTACCGACTGGGAACGGTCAGTGGCAAGAAAGGCCACTGGGGGTTTGAACCGGTTCTAGGGTGCACCAAACCTCACACTTACCCTACTGTCATCCCATTAAAACAGGACAGTGTAAATAAAGAAATCTCCGTCATGGTCTAATCTCTAACCAACAAGGCAACATCAATAGGCAATATAAGTAAAACACAAATATGCTCGTGTAAATATAATACAAAAAAAACAATAGCCTAGAAAGCCACAATGAAGGTACTCAGTGACTTGGCAGAAGCCAGAGCAGTAAGAGAATAAACCATTAAGGACACGACAAGAAAGATCATAGACAAACATCAAACGCCACCGTCCCCACCGCCAAGTCTGCAGACACACAATGACTATTCTGTATTTATAGTTTAATATTCACGCGATGGCTGTCTGGGTTTAGAAAGTGCCTTATACCTTCAATACACAAAAATAAAATGATGGAATTTATGCTGCTGATTTGTTATGGAATTCGCCGAATATATCCTATTTACAATTCGTCCGTTTTTTCCATTTTGTAGTGAGACATCTGACTTACTAATAAGTATTATTGTTTGAAATTTTAAATATATAAATATAAAACTGTTATAAAGGAAGATCTTTAATATTACAAAATCAGCCAAATTTGGAGCCGGCGTTTAGGGTTCGCGTCATTCAAGACTTACGTCAACATTTACAGACGTCAAGTCTCAGGAATGAAATAGAGGCACAATACGAGAGATCGCTGAATGAACAAGACCACATTGACAAACTCGTTACTTGGATTCTTGAACGGAGACATTAGCTCATATTCCGAATGTTTCGGGTGAATATAAAGTCCTGACAGGGCATGAGTGTCCATGTTTCTTGTCTAGTATGATGTTATAGACTTCAATGATCGAAATCAAGTTATTACAAGGAAACTTCTTCAGCAGGGTTTTCGTTATCACAAACTACGTAGATCTTTCTCTAAATTCTACCGCCGCAACGAGGGCCTGCTGGAAAAGTACAACACCAACATTAAAACACTTCTGCGACTAGGCATATCACAACACTCATGTTATGGAGATGTGCGTCTATACACTTCGAAAGTTAAAGAAAAGGATATAACAAATTTGGTTTTACAGCGCACTCTACAGTCAGTCATTACGCTTCACTTTTCACTTGTGCGATGAATGGACTACCTCTTGGGACTCTATGATTGTACCTACTGAAACCCCAACTAAGGGAGGTGGGTGCATGAGCTTTCGTCCCTCGAGTTTTCTGGTCGTACCTTAGATTGGTTTTCACATTAGCTGCAACTACTATTGTTGTTCAGTACGATTCTGGATACATCCTGTGATGTATATATTTTTTGTATGTGTTTCTTTTATTAGTTTCTCTGGATGTGGACTTTATTGTTAGAGAATTCCTTTTGAAGGGATGTAGTGTTGTTTACACTGTTTTGTCTATTTGGGCGCTGAAGACAGTATAATAGGGAGGATTATGCGAATATAAAATCGATTCAAGCTAACCAGTAGGCCTTATTGCCTACTGACCGTTCCAAGTCGGTAAACCTGTCTTCACCACCCTTTCTGTTGTTTTTTGTCACTTTCATTGTATTTTCAAGTCCTTGTTTGCAGTACAGTGCGGACCTACGATGCCATTCGAACGCTGTGGTTTCTATAGGACCCTGTATCTCATTTTAAATATTTATATAATAGTTATGGCTATTGATTATGTTGAAAGAAATCGTTTACGTACTAATTTTCATTTTAATTCTGATAGTGCGTGAGACATTTGTAAAATGTCAGACTCACGCACACTTTGTGACAACGGACAATTTTGTAGGAGTGTTTACTTCCGGCTTTTGACAAAATGGAATGTTTAGTGCTCAGATATATTTATCTAACTATTAGTAACACCCCAGGTTCACATGGGTCTTTGTTCAATATTCATGCATGTACTATATTTGTAATATATACGTGTAAATTATACTGTAAGTATTCTCGTATGGATACGATCAGTAGCATGTATAACTTATAATTTCTATCACTTGAAATTTCTAATTCAGGTTTATATCGTTGATGTGTATGCCCATTCCTTTGTTGATGGTGTTCCATTAAACGGTGATATGAGTTGGTATTTGTTCCCACAATATATCTCAATATATCCATATCCCGGAGTTTTTGACAAGTCGATACCAAAATGTATGCTACAAATATGCTACTAATGTATAACTGTTAATTATTGTATTGATTTAATATGTTGAATGCTGCAAAACGCTTAATCACAACGGGCGTGTTCATACCATGTTGCACTTGATTTCATTTTAAGGAACAATGACTTATTATTGTTAACACACTTAAAACTTGACAAACAATAGGTTTGAATGTAAATGCAAACCGCTTCAGGAAATCAATGATGTTATAGCATTTAGATAATTATTATTCCGAGCTATTGTGACATCATGATGTATGTTGGCCTTAATATTGTCCCAGTGTTTCCCCGGTGAAATATAATTACACACGTTATACAGTTGTTAATGTCATACTTCATATTCATGTGACTAATCTGATATTAGTATGCAGTTTCGATGTTAAAACGAGACAGTAATACGTGTTTTCCTACTTTTAACTTTTGTTTCGCTATCAGCACTTAAAATATTTCTTCTGAATGAGCTTTTTCATAGAGCGTTGTTTAAATACTATTTTCTCCAGTTAGTTACACACAATTCTTTTTTATAGCGTCCGGCTCGCATGGAGGAGGTCGTGGGTTCAATCCCCGCCGGGTCATGACAAGGACTTCATAAATATGGCACTAATAGCTCCATTGCTTGACATTCATCATATAAAGGGTAGTTCAAGGACTGGTCTGCACGGTGTCAGAATAATGTGACTGTATCGTGGTTTCATGTCATTTGTCTACGGCAAATGCACTAATAGCTCCATTGCTTGACATTCGCCATATAAAGGGTAGTTCTAGGCCTGGTCGACCTGGTTTCAGAATAATGTGACTCTATGGTGGTATCATGTCATTTGTCTACGGCGTGGTATTCCAGTGTGGCATCACTATCAAGGTGAGCAGAGCTAATTGCTACAAGCAAACACCGTCGTGATATGACAGACAGGTTGTTAAAAGCGACGTTAAACCGCATAGAATATATTAAATTTAGTACATGTAATATGTTTTCTGGTAACGAGTTTGGGCAGAAACTGATTGTTTTCAGGAATCATTCTTATAGAAACACGTAATGAAAACGTAATTTGCTTACGGTACCGCATATGCAAATGGGATAAATAACCACCATCCATTGCAACAGGTCTGCTGATTGTGTGAACAAAATTATAGGAAAGTTCCGGGCATATATTGTGTTTGTATGCTAATTTCTGATTGGATGCGCATGTCGCAACAGCAGTTGATTTGAATATAATGAAACTGTGTGAAAATCAAATAGATTAAATTATTTTTTAACTTTGGTTACTTCAATGATAATAATTGCAATCGAGGTATACAAGAGTTACCAATAGGGCTCCCGCCATTGAACTGTCAGTGGCAAAAAAGCCGATGGGGCTTAAAACCAGGTCCCTTTGAGATCAATTACGGTCGCCACATGGCACAGACAACACAACTGTGACAATAAATGTATATTTAAAAAAGTCGAACATAAAATGCAGTCAAGGAATATAGTATTAATTTTCTGGTTCAATTCTAGAAGTAAGAGGATAAACTGAGTAACGATTATCAAATTACGAGTTGGCATTCATAATCACTCAGTGTACAACAATGCAGATTAAGCGGATATTGTATACGACCTATTCTTCAGATTGTTGTCATTGGCTAAGGAAGAAAGTCACCAGTTATAAATATAAAATACAATGACGTCAATCACATTTCAAAAGGTTAGTTATGTTGACGTCATAATATGTATATATATCTATTTATAATAGCATGCTATCAAATACATCCTTAAATCGAACACAGTAATGTGAGATATTAATCTGTATATATACCTTGTGATATAATAAAGGGTGACATACTGTTCCTAGTAGACATACTAAATATTGCAAACTGTCTCTCGCTGCCATGATCTAGTGGAAATCAATGCGGATCCGTCAAGTGTTCGCATTTCTGGAATAAGTAGAAAGACATTGATCGATTGAGTTCGTTCGTATCGTGACGATACTGCAATATTCATACAGAATATATTAAAGTATGCCGTCATCACACGCGCAAATATCTTGACACAACATACGTATAATAATTGATGTACATTGTGTTGACAGTGTTATAGGTAGGTACATGACCACTAAATGTTAGAAACTTAAAGTATATATAATAGGTTGTCGTATATGGTACCCAGTAGGCAGTAGTTATGTCATATATGGGACCCAGTAGGCAGTAGTCATGTCCTATATGGTACTCAGTAGACAGTAATCATGTCGTATATGGTACCCATTAGGCAATAGTTATTTCGTATATGGTACCCAGTAGGTAGTAGTTATGTCGTATATGGTACTCAGTAGACAATGGTTATGACGTATATATACCCAGTAGGCAGTAGTTTTGTCGTATATGTACTCAGTAGACAGTGGTTATGTCGAATATATACCCAGTAGACAGTAGTTATGAAATATATGGTACCCATTAGACAGTAATTAAATCGTATATGGTACCCGTACACAGTAGTCATGTCGTATAAGGTACCCAGTAGACAGTAGTTATATCGTATATGGCACCCAGTAGGTAGTAGTTATGTCATATATAGTACTCAGTAGACATGGTTATGTCGTATATATACCCGGTAAGCAGTAGTCATTTCGAGGCATGGCATGGAATATGGTCCTTACAGGTTGTATTTGTGTCGTGTATGGTACCCTTTTTGATGAAGACATTATGGTTTACGGTAACCAGTTGATCCAATGTAATATTCAATTCTATCAAGGCACACACCTGCAATATCTAAGGTTTGATGTTCAAATTATCAGATGACATGATTTATCTAAGTACACATATCCTAAACACGTAGATATAAAGAAAAAGATAAAAGAACATAATAATAAGGCCACAGTCGAAGAGTAGGTTTTTTTAAATGAACGAGGTACCGGGTAAAAGACTAAATGGATGATAATTACTCATGTATTATGCGTTGTAATATACTAGGAACACTGTTTCAATGCAGGAACCATAAAAGGTCGCAAGAAGCTAATTTCACATTCCTAGAGACCATCTCCCAGGAGGAATATTCATTGGAAGTGTCAGACTCTAAGATATATAGATATATTATCCCCGACGCCGAAGCGTCAAACCACCTCTGAGAAACTTCCTCTCCTCACATACGCTTGCGCTCGGAATAGATATTTATTTGATGACACGTCTCCCATGGTAGGAATACATGACTTTGTTATTGGGTAAGAACATTAACAAGAAATTCCCGATTTAGATATCAAAGTGCGGCTTACACCTTTAAATCTTCATTCGGCAACCTCGTTTCATGTTCCTTCTAATAGTATTACTAGGATTTTTAATAATGGCTCTAAAATGTCCGTAACTCCTCTAGGATCACCTGTTCTGAAGAAATACCACATAAAAAGAATATAATAATGGACCTTTGGAAACGGCCGAGCACGACACATACGAAATATTGCAGTCTCGGTTTGATTGAGACTGTTCATGAGCAGTAGTGAAATATGCTAGCTACCACTCACGCCCTCTAGCCCCGGGTTGAGCAGAACTCAATATTCATAAAATCAATAATACACAATTTTAACCATCCCGAAGATGGCATGCATACGGCGGTGGACATGGAGTTTATCGCTTCCCCATGTCGTACGGCGTATAGTCCCAGTATCTAATAAAATTAAATGCCCCGAAGAGCGAAATAAACATAATGGAATTTAGTTGGGAGCAGCGGTTATGAAGCCTGCGTATCACAAGTAACAGCCAAAAGACTAAAGTCTCCTCTCAGAAATCATTTAGTTCATTCAAGACGCAGGGTGTTTCCCTCTATTAATAAGTGCAATGCTAAGAGGTACAGTTGTTGCAATTATTTATCTTGCAAGTCCACCATTAAATTAGCTGTTAATGGTAGATTGTTTAATGTATTTTAATGTATGTCTAGCTTCAAATGTTGATTGACATACATATCACGTCATTGATGTTCTGACTTGAAATGCACCACGTTGCTATATACAATATGTTGGACAAAAGGTCGATCCTAAAAAGGTCGATTTCGTGAACACAAATATAATGCAAGTAATCCTAAAACGTTAAAAAAGTACTTGTACTAACACTTTCGTCAGTCAGGTCATACTTTTAATAACGTAACTGTTCAACCCGTTGAATATGTATTTTTTGATAATGATGCTACTAAAAGCTTTAAAATAAAAGCTAGACATATTGCAGAACTTAAGTGGATGAAATACTTACGGACACCTTATCCACTCGGCCTTAATGACAATATTTATCAAGAAGGAAATATTTCTAAAGATCCTAATATTGACAATTTTTCTATATTTTCTATTCGAAAGCGTAAATCTAGGACTCGTGGTCTTAGGCGTAATGGTAACATCAAACGTAAATCGCGTGTAATTATTTCTGTTGCTGATTAACATACTATTTTTAAACAGTCTGGAAAGCACTCTATGCTTTCACGGGTTACCGCTTTGTCCATTTCTTCACTAATGTTGATCGAAGAGTAAGCCGACACAATTTTCATTCGTACAGATCCCTTTTATAACACTGCTTCCATAGTTCAAAGCTAGACATAACATGTTCCCCGACCCCATATTGACAAGGAGTTTGATCACTTCAGGCAGTTTCTAAAACTACTATATATTAATAAAGGTATTGATTTCATTGACATGCCTAGTATTTTTCGAGATACTCATGTACTTGATTCTATCCCAAAATATTTCAAAAACTCCGAAAGTCCTGTAATTTGTTATAAGTATAAAAAGTTATTAGAAATATAATTTTCAATTACATCAAAATAGTTTCTGACCTTCATATAGTAAATAATACACCTAAGGAATGTGATTGCAACACATCACAATTTTGCTCTGCTCCAACATCACTAGTAATTTTAATATTGTTGATAAACGTATTCGGCATTTGTTTTCGAAATGTCCTAAATATAAACTACCTTCAACTATTGATTTTAATGCCTGTCGTGCCCAGATCGCCCACTCCATTGAAGATGTTAGTATAAAATTATGTCGTAGAGAACATGCGGACCCAAACTCGCTGCCTTGTTGGTTAGAGATTAGATCATGGCGGGGTTTTCTTTATTTACACTGTCCTGTTTTAATGGGATGACAGTAGGGTATGTGTGAGGTTTGGTGCACCCTAGAACCGGTTTAAACACCCAGTGGCCTACTTTGCCACTGACCGTTCCAAGGCGGTAGCCCTATTGTCAACCCTTTTGTGTTTGTGATGTCCTTTGCATTTATTATTGCTTTTGCCTTCTTGTTTGTCTGTTTGCGTGTTTGTTTCTGTGTTTAGTGGTTGACTGTCCTCCTTGAATGCTAATTTCCCTGTCCGATCTTTTTATATTTCTTTCTACTTGGAAAAAGTCAATACTTAAAATTATAGATACACGTATTAACTTTTATAATGCTAACCCCTCTTTACTTCCCCCGAGACCTGGGTTTTCCTTTCGTAATTTAAAATCGGGAATTCAGGAATTTCATAATAAATTTGTTTTAGTTCCTGCAGATAAAGCAGCTAATAATGTAATTATTGTTTGACGCCTACATTACGTCAATATTTTATCTCAAACTCGGCAGCACCAATTCGTATACTACAGTTAATTCTACTGAGAATGATGTTGTTTCCGCACATATCACTCGGTGCACTACTTTCAAGGCTGGTGAAAACGCTAAGCAAAATAAACTGCCTACCATTTACTGGATTCCAAAATTACATAGAAATCCGTATAAGTCTCGCTTTATTTCGAATTTTAGTGCCTGCACAACAACAAATATCTCCAAACTTTTAACTTGTAGTCTTACTGCCGTTAAAGATCACGTTAAACAATACTGTGATAAAACTGACGAAAACTCTGGGATTAATTTATTTTGGTCTATAAAAAATTCAGGAGACGTTCTTGATAAAATGTTCAATAAAGGTCAAGTTTCATCAATAAGCACTTATGACTTCTCTACACTATATACCACATCACCTTATTTAAGACAAGATAATTTCTCTTATTCAAAAAACATTCGCTGGAGAAAATACTACATTTTTGGCATGTAATAATATAAAAGTTTTTTTTACTAACGGCAGTTTAGACTATTATACTATGTGGACTTGCTATGAAATTTCTGAAGGACTCATCTTTCTATTAGATAATATTTTCGTCAGTTATGGAACCACCGATTATAGACAAATTGTTGGTATCCCTAAGGGTACGAACTGTGCACTACTTGTCGAAGATTTGTTTTTATTTTGCTATGAAAGAGATTTCATGTTGAGTCTTTCATCAGATACCTAGGCAGATGTTATTGAAGCCTTTGATGACACCTATCGGTATCTGGATGACATATTGCACATTGACAACCCTTTCTTTCCAACTATGGTTAATCATATTTATCCTAAGGAACTTCTGCTTAACAAAGATAATATATCTGATATTAACGCTTCTCTTTTTGATTTAGATCTCTCGATTGAAAATGGTAAAATAATTAGCAAAATCTATGACAAGTTTGATATTGTTAATTATCCCCACTTGGATGGGGATGTTCCCCAAGCAACTTCGTATGGGGTGTAAGTGTCTCAACTTATTCCTTTTTCTAGAGCTTGTACTCGAGTTGAGGACTTTAATATTCGTAATCTTTGTATAAATAAAAAGTTACTCAATCAGGGTTACCGTTACCATAAACTTCGTAAAACCTTTGCCAAATGGTATTATCGTAACCCTGATCTTATTTCCAAATATACAAATAATTTAAGGACTCTTCAGCGACAAGGACTATCACAACCTAACTTTTATGTTGATGTGATTTATAAACTTCGAGGATTGTGCGCATATAAAATCGATTCAAGCTAACCAGTAGGCCTTATTGCCTTCTGACCGTTCCAAGTCGGTAACCCTGTCTTCACCACCCTTTCTGTTGTTTTTTGTCTCTTTCATTATATTTTTAAGTCCTTGTTTGCAGTACAGTGCGGACCTACGATGTCATTGCGCTCGGAGGCTGTGGTTTCTATAGGACCCTATATCTCACTTTTTCGTAAGATTATTGGTCATGATCACTTTCATACTATCTTTGTTAAGCTTGTTAAAAAGTTTATCAAAAGAGGTTATGACCCTATCATTTTGCAACGTACTGCATGCTTTGTGTTGGACCCTTTTACAGTTCGCCACTATGATTTCGTCTTTAATTGTACGATGAAGGGACAGGCTGTGTACCCTATGATGACGCCTACCTAAAGCCCATTGGGACGGTGGCGTTTGATGTTTGTCTATGATTTTTCTTGTTGTGCCGTTAATGGTTTATTCTCTTACTGCTCTGGCTTCTGCCAAGTCATTGGGTACCTTCATTGTGACTTTCTAGGCTAATGATTTTTTTGTATTATATTTACACGAGCACATTTGTGTTTTACTTATATTGCCTATTGATTCTGCCTTGTTGGTTAGAGATTAGATCATGGCGGGGTTTTCTTTTTTTACACTGTCCTGTTTTAATGGGATGACAGTAGGGTAAGTGTGAGGTTTGGTGCACCCTAGAACCGGTTTAAACCCCCAATGGCCTACTTTGCCACTGACCGTTCCAAGGCGGTAGCCCTATTGTCAACCCGTTTGTGTTTGTGATGTCGTTTGCATTTATTATTGCTTTTGCCTTCTTGTTTGTCTGTTTGCGTGCTTGTTTCTGTGTTTTGTGGTTGACTGTCCTCCTTGAATGCTACTTTCCCTGTCCGATCTTTTTATATTTATTGTTAAAATGTTTATCAAAAGAGGTTATGACCCTATCATTTTGCAACGTACTGCATGCTTGGTGGTGGACCCTTTTACAGTTCGCCACTATGCTTTCCTCTTTAATTGTACGATGACCGGACAGGCTATGGACCCAATGATGACGCCTACCTAAAGCCCATTGGGACGGTGGCTTTTGATGTTTGTCTATGATCTTTCTTGTCGTGAACCTTAATGGTTTATTCTCTTGTTGCTCTGGCTTCTGCCAAGTCATTGAGTACCTTCAATGTGGCTTTCTATGCTATTGTTTTTTTGTATGAATAGAGCAGGCATTGGACAGACTATATTGCCACTATAAGAACAAGTGTTTAAGAGAGAAATCTGGACCGTGCAATTTATAAAAAAGAAAAGATGCAGTTTATTGGAAATATTAACTAGAAATAACATGAACACAGGTATACGTGTTCTTTTTATTTACATAGTATAAACCATGTAAATAATACAATATAGATAAGACGTATTACATATATGTCAAGAAATATAAAAAGATCGGACAGGGAAAGTAACATTCAAGGAGGGCAGTCAACCACAAAACATAGAAACAAACACGCAAACAGACAAACAAGAAATAAACTAATATATATCTGCTCAAACGACTTGGGATTTCGGATTATTATTATTATTATTTCTAACTGCAGTCGCGTGTTCATGGCACGATACAGAACCTAACCATCTGATGTCTTGTTTTTATAAACGATGAACGTTTTGCAATATCCACATTGAAACAATAGAACATCTATGTGGGTGGCAATATTCTACCAGAGCTTTCTTGACCAAAATACATTGTTTCTAATCAACGTATGTGTAATAGTTAAACACTTCAGACTGTAATTAAAGTTTTGTTAAACGTTATTTTTATCTTCGAGAAAAAGTATTGGAATTGTTTCTGGTGTCGCATTCTGTACTTATATGATTGTTGTTGGCTTTGGTTGCGAGTTGTTGATACACTGCTACATGTCTTGTTCGTCTTTTATACATACTGAGTTCCAAGTATCACATATTTTATTTCAAACAAGATAAATCGGAACAACATTGGAAATGTTGCAAAGCTTTACGTTTAGAAACTAACAGTATCTAATTCTTGATATTTTACATTGTTTGGTCTAACCTCCCTCTCTCTCTCTCTCTCTCTCTCTCTCTCTCTCTCTCCTAGTTTCATGGTTATGATTATTGATTATGTTTTTAAGAATTCATTTACGCTCTAACTTGAACCAATTGGCATTCCATTTTAAGTTTTTGTAGTGCGTGATAATTGACAAGACTGTTAGACTAAACATCGTTGCCTTTTAAGAAATCGGAATGTTTAGTCTGTTAGTCGGTTGGTTACGCAATTTTCAGCACATTTTACGCTATATCTGGTGGTCGATTTATTCGTGGTAGTGGCAGACGACTAACGTTTTTCTTTGGGAGAAGCAGTACTGTAAACTTCCCAGACACCCGTAAGAATCAACACGTTTTCTCAGTGTTTGTGCTCTGTTATATTTGTCACAATATTAGACAGACAGCTTCTTGTTCACTATTCATCAAACGTGTATATGCACAGGTGTAACTTATAATGTAAGGATTATCGTACGGATAGGATCAGTAGCATGTATAGAACTTCCTAATGCAGGTTTATGTCGTTGATTTAACGTGTATGCCCATTTATTTAATGACTCTGATGCATTAAACGGTGATATTAGTTTGCATTTGTTAACACATTACAATGTATCGATTCTCAATATATCCATATCCCGGAGTTCATGTTTCGTTGACAAGTCTATACCACAAAATGTACTGCAAATATGGGTTCAATCCCCACCGGATCATGTCAAGGACTTCATAAATATGACACTAATAGCTCCATTGGTTGACACACCACACGGCACAGACAACACAATCGTAATACTAAAAGTATATAAATTGAAGACATTTTTAAAATCGAACAAGAAAAGTAGCACTCAAGGACAACAGTCAACCACAAACACACAAAAAACAAAGAACAACTATATATAAAGAAGAATAAAAGGCAAGATAAGAAATAACAAACACACAAGGGTGGACAATAGGGCCTTGGAACGGTCAGTGGCACAAAAAAGGCCTTTCGGGGGTTTAAACCAGGTTCTAGGGCGCACCAAACCTCACTCTTATCCGATAAAAGACGAACGTAAAATGTAGTCAAGGAATATATTATTACTTTGCTGGTTCAATTCTAGAAGTAAGCTCATAAACCGATAACCGATAGTCCAATTACGGGTTGACATTCAGGGTCACTCGGTGTAAATATTATGTAGATTAAGCGGCAGCGAGGTGGATATTATATAAGACAGATTGTTAAAACACTGGCAAAGGAAATAAGCCAACATTTATAAATATATATGTACAATGACGTCAATCACATTTCAAAAGGTTTGTTATTTGACACAATAATATGTATATATCTATTTATACTAGTAACACGCTATGAAATGCATCCTTAAATCAAACACAATAATGTGAGATATTAATATATATGTATATACCTTGTGATATAATAAAGGAGGACATACTCTTCCTAATCGACATAAAAGTCAGAAATGAATATAATTATAACTAACACAGTTCAGACTGTCTCTCTCTGCCACGATCTAGTGACAATTAATATGGTTTAGTCACGTTGTCGCATTGCTGGAAGTCGAATAGTGATGCAAAAATGTAGACAAATATAATACATCATGTTATATATCGATTTGGTTTGTTCGTAACATGAAGATACGGCAATATTCCTAGAAAATGTCTTATGTCGTCATCATACAAGCAAATACACCGGCAGGAAATAAGTATTGATATCTGGCGTATAGGTAGGTACATGACAGCAATGTATTTGCTACGTTTTACATGGCAAAATACTATAGTATAGGTTAGGGCAAAGACACACAGGCTGAGTGTATTTTTGTTTTGTGGCATATGGTATTCTTCGGGATGGTTAACTGTACTATTGATTTTATTTATATTGAGTTCTGCTCAACCCGAGGCTAGGGGACGTGAGCGGTAGCAAGCATATTTCACTACCGCTCATGAACAGACTCAATCAAACCGAGACTGCAATATTTCGTATTTATCGTGCTCGGCCGTTTCAAAAGGACCACTCTCATACCCTTTTGTATGGCACAGTAGCGTAGATTGTGCAGTGTGGCGGCAGTAAAACGTCTGCCCGCGCTTGCAAGCAGGACTGTTATTCGTTCGATCTTTAGAGATCGCTGAGCCCGATACGTATATTTGGATATCGGCGGTACATTTTCAAATGTTTAAGTTTTTTACTTAAATTACGATTTGGTGGTTCCACTACTCCGGCCGATAAAGGCTCTTTATATTGTTTAACCACCCATAGGATATCCCCGATACCCCTGATATTTTCCTACATCTCTTAAATATGCGATAACGCATGGCAACGAAAAGTAGTACTTCATCTTTCGGCAAAGTCAAAAACAAAATGAAATGCCCGCCATTTTTTTATTTTTTAAAACACATAATTTGGAAGATTGTGACAATTTTCCATGATGGTATTTCAGTTCCTCTTTAATTTTCGTTTTTTTTGGCTGTATCGATTTTTAGAAGCTTTACTGCGCGAGAAATGCCGAGATCCGCCCATTTAAAATTTCAAAGCAGGGGCAGTAACTCTAAGAGATGCCTTTTTCAGAATACGTTTAAAATGGCAACAATCACGTGTTTTTTTTAAATAAAATACAAGGAGATACTCCAATTATGTTGTTTTATCTCACAGATAACATGAATGTCTGCATGTCATGAAAAGCATGTTATGTAAGCTACATGCAAAAACCAGTTATTTAACTGACTGTACTCGAAAGATCTACAGTCGCGTATTCGATAGAGCGGGTACTATTGGGAACCCTCTTACATGTGGATAGTGTACGTAAAAATTAACACTGCTCAATATGGGAGTTGAGGGGCTTGGGAGGAGGACGGGGCGGATCATCTGAGCTGAGATTTAATGAGAAAATAAGCCTATGTAAATGTATGTGTTGCTGTCCCACGATGGCATCATGACCCAACCGTGGAATATTGCACCCACACGTCAAAGGGTTTGAGGGTGGATCTTTTATGTATTAGATTAAATATATACCATGTGTCGGTTGAAACTTAAGATGAATTTTCTATCAGGCAAAATCACTGACGTGACAGTATCGAAAGAAAAAAAAGAAGGCCAGTTTTTTTTTACAAAACATGTGTTGCTTTAATTTACACCTTGTAATCTTGCTCTAGAGCACTTATATTTTTTAAACAGCATTTTAATGCTGTTTTAGGTTTGTTTGTTTGAATGGTGTTTTACTTCATTTTAGCACATTTTAGCCATTTTCTTTTAGTGGAAGCAGATCACCCCATTTTTCCGTCATCCGTAAGAGCGACACTTTCCCACAAGCTGAGCTCCCAGTGGGATTCGAACCTGCACACTGTCCGGGACAGACTAACCGGGAAATGGCTAACACTATAGGCCACCTCAGAATTTGGTGGTAAATAACATTTAAGGTACATAAGGTCAAGAAGGTCTAAAATCTTATCTTTCATGACTAAATATAACATTATGTAACGAGTCAGATATCAAAGTGAATAATTTATTTAATATAAACATTTTATTATAAATATTCACATCAATACATTCAAAATATAAAGGGTATCACATAAAAAAGTGCATCAGCAATAATTGTTTTTACTTATTAAAATTCTTACTTATTTTACATTCTTACTTATGCACAATATGACCTAGTTATCATTTGTGTCGACGTGCTGTAAAACTTCATTCATTAATTTTCATTGTTAGTATAAAAAGTCTGTAGCTGAGCTTACCTTAACACTGGCTTACACAAGGCGCTTGATGTAGTTATACTGTGAGACTGGAACACATGTCATTGTGAAAACTGTCCGGCAGTGGTAACTCTTTCACTAACTTCTATAAGGCAGACCTGAAAAATTGTTCCATTTAATTTTTATTTAAATAACTATGTTCAACTTTCTCACTTCTATCTAAGCCAGATTTCCAAAATATTTTACTTAAACACCACTGGAATTGAATTTGAATGTGGTTCTTTCTAGACACTGTCCAAGATGTAAGTCACAGACACATGTGGCATTTATGAGTTCCAGGCTTACAAGAAATATAAAAAGATCGGACAGAGAAAGTAGCATTCAAGGAGCACAGTCAACCACAAAACACAGAAACAAACACGCAAACAGACAAACAAGAAGGCAAAAGTAATAATAAAAGCAAATGACATCACAAACACAAAAGGGTTTATGAAAACTCTGGGATTAATTTATTTTGGTCTATAAAAAATTCAGGAGACGTTCTGGATAAAATTTGCAATAAAGGTCAAGTTTCATCAATAAGCACTTATGACTTCTCTACACTATATACAACCTTACCACATCACCTTATTAAAGACAAGCTAATTTCTCTTATTCAAAAAACTTTCCGTAGAGAAAATACTACATTTTTGGCATCTTATAATATTAAAGCGTTTTTTACTAACGGCAGTTTAGATAATTATACTATGTGGACTTGCTATGAAGTTTGTGAAGCACTCATCTTCCTATTAGATAATATTTTCGTCAGGTATGGTACCACCGTTTATAGACAAATTGTTGGTATCCCTATGGGTACGAACTGTGCACCACTTGTCGCAGATTTGATTTTATTTTGCTATGGAAGAGATTTCATGTTGAGTCTTTCACCAGATACCTAGGCAGATGTTATTGAAGCTTTTAATGACACCTCTCGGTATATGGATGACATACTAAACATTGACAACCCTTTCTTTCTAACTATGGTTGATAATATTTATCCGAAAGAACTTCAGCTTAATAAAGAAAATATATCTGACTATAACGCTTCTTTTCTTGATTTAGATCTCTCGATTGAAAATGGTAAAATAATTAGCAAAATCTATGACAAGAGAGATGCTTTTAATTTTGACATTGTTAATTATCCCCACTTGGATGGGGATGTTCCCCGAGCAACTTCTTATGGGCTGTATCTGTCTCAATTTATTCGTTTTTCTAGAGCTTGTACTCGAGTTGAGGACTTTAATATTCGTAATCTTTGTATAACTAAAAAGTTACTCAATCAGGGTTACCGTTACCATAAACTTCATAAAACCTTTGCAAAATGTTATTATCGTAACCCTGATCTTCTTTCCAAATATAAATGTAACTTGAGGACTCTTCTGCGACAAGACTATCACAACCTGACTTCTATGGTGATGTGATTTATAAAATTCGTAAGATTCTTGGTCATGATAACTTTCATACTATCTTTGTTAAACTTGTTAAAAAGTTTATCAAAAGAGGTTATGACCCTATCATTTTGCAACATACTGCATGCTTGGTGGTGGACCCTTTTACAGTTCGCCACTATGCTTTCCTCTTTAATTGTACGATGACCGGACAGGCTGTGGACCCTATGATGACGCCTACCTAAAGCCCATTGGGACGGTGTCGTTTGATGTTTGTCTATGATCTTTCTTGTCGTACCCTTAATGGTTTATTCTCTTACTGCTCTGGATTCTGCCAAATCATTGAGTACCTTCATTGTGGCTTTCTAGGCTATTGTTTTTTTGTATTATATTTACACGAGCATATTTGTGTTTTACTTATATTGCCTATTGATGCTGCCTTGTTGGTTAGAGATTAGAACATGGCGGGGATTTCTTTATTTACACTGTCCTGTTTTAATGGGATGACAGTAGGATAAGTGTGAGGTTTGGTGCAACAAGGCAGCATCAATAGGCAATATAATACAACAAAAAAAATAGCCTAGAAAGCCACAATGAAGGTACTCAATGACTTGGCAGAAGCCAGAGCAACAAGAGAATACATTTTCATCAATCATTCATTACTCATGTGTTCTGAAAATGATTATAATTATAATTAAGTTATAATGTATGTGAACCGTCACTATATATTACATACGTTTCAACGTTAAACACTTGTTCTACAGTCTTTAAGTTTATTTACTTACAAATTAATCCCTACACTGTCTAGAGCCTACACTACAGCAGGCCTACAGTCCATTCCGTCACTCATTTGCTTCCGTGTTTCACTTTTCAGTTTTAATTTCCCGACATAGATCTGTTTGTAGTTTGTAAATTAAGGGACAGACGGAAATGGCTAACACTATAGGCCACCTCAGCATTTGGTGGTAAATAATATTTAAAGTACATAAGGTCATGGAGGTCTTAAATCTTATCTTGTATGAATAAGTATAAAATTATGTAACGAGTCAGATATCAAAGTGAATTATTTATTTAATATAAACATATTATTATAACTGTTCACATCAATACATTCAAAATACAAAGGGTATCACATAAAAAAGTGCATCAGCAATAATTGTTTTTATTTATAAAAAGGACACTTTAAAGGCATTTTTGAAGTATTCATTAAGCATTAAAATTAGCAATTTGATTTATTAGCCAAGTATGATTTTCACTTTACACCTTCTTGCATATATTTAAATTAAAATTAAAAATATAACATTTTGGAGTTTTAAAAAACATAAGATTGCTGCAAGTCCCTTTAATAAGCACACTTCTCTGTTTGTATGGTGTTTTAAGTCATTTTTCAACACATTTAAGGTTATATAATTATGACGTTCGAATTGTTTTGTGGTGGAGGCAGACCGCCCACTTTTCCAAATTCCTGGGTAGAACGAGTACTGTACACCTCCCGCCATTCGTTATTCCATAAACTTTACAATCCAATAAAATTCACAAAACATCAATTTAATCCAAAAAAGAAATTGAGAGAAACGTATGTATATTTTCGCGTTAGCCTTTATTTGTAGCCACTCCAATGAACTGGCCAGTTATTGTCGCCATCGATCCACCTCTGTCAACAATCAGACATGCATATGCATGATATTGTGATGAACTGCCGATCCCGGGAATTTCGGAATTAGAGGGTCCAAATAACCTTATTCTCTCAAGTCACAAATGTTATTAGAAATATTTTCCTTGAAGTTGATGTTAGTAATGTCCGTATCAATTTATAAAAAAATAAAAAAATAATACTGTACACCGTAACATTATTATATTCTGGTTTGTTTAAGTATTTTTGATTCCATTGTTAATGTTATACAAAGTTATTACATATGTGGCTTGACACTTGTTTAAATAAATTCCTCCCATATATTCATATATCAGGGACTCTGAAAATGAAAAGATGATACAGATTCTGTTTAATCATACTTTTTTTTTTCAACTTTAGAAGGTAACAAGTTGGCTTAAACAGATGAATAAATCGTGACTACAGAACTGTTTTATGAATATGAATTGAACTAGAACATGGTGGGAGCGTTGACCTGCAAAAATCTATAACATGACCTTCTAATTTTACTTTAATTTTTAAACATGATCACTGGCTATTTGAAATGCGGGACCAAAATATGGATACCAAGGGTTACTTTTCTTACTATTTTGTGTGTTACAAAAAAAAAGTTGAATTAATTTTTTTATTATTATCTTTTACAAAAAAATGGGTCAGATGGTCTGAAAAAAAAAGGGCACATAGTAAAATTTAAAAAATGATATATATTTTGTTTAAACAGATCTCGTTTCAACTTAAATAGTTAATAAGTTATAGAGTTGAAATAGATGATTAATGACGATATACATTTTTTTACTCAGTCATACAATGAATTTTAAGTCCCAATCGAATAAATGAGGTGGATGAAAAAACAAGGCTGACTGAAGTTGTATTGCCTGAAATCACAGTCGAAACTAAGTGGCGTATGCGTGAATTGAACCAGGAAGCTCCAGATTTCATGTCCACCTTGTTATCGCTGGGCCATGTCAGCACCTTTTGTTAAGTATGGGTCTTATTTTACATCCGTACTTATGCACAATATTACCTAATTATCATTTGTGTCGACGTGCTGTAAAACAGCATTCATTCATTATTATTTTTAGTATAAAAAGTCTGTAGCTGAGCTTACCTCAACACTGGCTTACACAAGGCGATTGATGTAGTTATACTGTGAGACTGGAACACATGACTTTGTGAAAACAGTCCGGCAGTGGTAACTCTGCCTCTAACTTCTATAAGGCAGACCTGAAAAAACAGCATACTGTATTGTTCCATTTAATTTTAATTTAAATACCTATGTTCAGCTTTCTCACTACTGTCAATGCCAGCTTTACAAAATATTTTACTTGAACACCACTGGAATTGAATTTGAATGTGGTACTTTCTAGATACTTAAGTCACAGACACATGTGGCATTCATGAGTTACAGGCTTACAAGTTACATTTTCATCAATCATTCATTACTCATGTGTTCTGAATCTGATCGGTTATAATGTATATGAACCGTCACTATATACTACATACGTTTCAACGTTAAAAACTTATTCTACAGTATTTAAGTTTATTTATTTACAAATGTTCCCTACTTTGCCTAGTGCCTACACTACAGCAGGCCTACAATCCGTTCCGTGACACATTTGCTTCCGTGTTTTACTTTTCAGTTTTACTTTCCCGACATAGATATGTTTGTAGTTTGTAAATTACACACTCACTCACGTCAATCATGTAACTTTGAATTATATATGATCATGATGATTATAACACAATTTCGATACAGGCTTAAAGGTTTAATTCCGCTCCTGTAAATAATCCATAGATGTACGTGTGTACTGTACATCCCTTGCATCAGCATAATTTGACTTATGAATACACAATGTGTTTGAGCTATTTTAGAACATCCTTTGGACTGTGAATGGAAATACAACAGTTCAATTCAATTCACAATTTAGTTTCAGTGACAGTGTGAACCTGTTTGCCATTATGATATTTTAATTTGTCCAGGGACAAGTGGGGTGTATGGCGTGCGGCTGACCGACCCTAGGCTGGGTGTTTTTCTGTGTCGTTGCCATTTTGAATAGCCTCTGAAGAGTGAAATACAGGTACCAACTTTCAAAAAGGTCACGAAAATTGCATATTCACGAAATTAAGAGAAACTTTCAGACAAAGTAGAACAGGTAATGCTTTTCGACTCCTGCATATTTCAACAATATTGAAAAATATTCAATTTTTTTATCCGTTTTGAAACACTGGCAATTTCGAAGAAATCAAAAACTCGTTTTTTACGATCTTCGAATTTATGACGCGGTTTCCGACTATGATATCTTTATAAAACCTGTGAACAAGATTGTTTGACGAATCTCCGACATATTAACTTACTTCTGACATGATTTATTTTCTCTTTCATCCAGTATAAGCCTTAAACTAGGTTTTTTTAAAAAAAGTACTATAATTTCCGCGCATCTGCGGTTGCTTGAAAAATTGGAACTACATTGACTCCAACACTAATTATTTATGTTGGAGTTATGCGGTCTATGCACGTGAAATGATTGTGCAACGCACCTACTGATGGTATATTTTCAAATGTTTATGTTTTCTAACTTAAATTTCGATTAGGTGGCTCCACTACTCTGGCCGATAAAGCCTTTAAATATTGTTTAATCACCCATAGGATATGTTGTCTGGTTTTTAATTTATTCTTTTGATTGTTACTTGTGATGCCTGGGCTTCATAACCGCTGCTCCCATCTAAATTCCATTTTGTTATATTGTTGTATAAAAGCAATTTAAGATCAATACATTTATTTTATCCCTCAATGCTTCTTTGAACAACGTCTCAATCATGTGTCAAGTAAAGATACATACAATTGCGTCTGTACATATAATAGTGTAATAGAAATATTACCCTGTGGACATGACAGTTTCCAATAACTTACAAGATGGCATACACATTTCAATTCGATTTGCTAGAGCGTGTAATGATGTTATAGACTTCAATGATCGAAATCAAGTAAACTTCTCAGCAAGGTTTTCGTTATCACATACTACTAGATCTTTCTCTAAATTCTACCCCCGCAACGAGGGCCTACTGGAAAAGTACAACACCAACCTTAAAACACTTCTGCGACTAGGCATATCACAACCCTTATTTTATGGAGATGTGGTCTATAAACTTCGTCAGTTAAAGGGGTCTGACGGGTTTCCTGACCGCTTTACAAATGTAATCAGAAAATTCGTCAGAAAAGGATATAACCTTTGGTTTTACAGCACACTGCATGTTTAGTGATTGACCCCTCTACAGTCATGTCATGTAGCTTCACTTTTCACTTGTGCGATGACTGGACTACCTCTTGGGACTCTATGATTGTAGCTACTGAAACCCCAACTTAGGGAGGTGGATGCACGAGCTTTCGTCCCTCGGGTTTTCTGGTCGTACTCTTGATTGGTTTTCTCTTTAGCTGCAACTACTATGGTTGTTCAGTACGATTCTGGATAAATACTGAGATGTTTATTATTTTGTATGTGTTTCTTTAGTTAGTTTCTCTGGATGTGGACTTTATTGTTAGAGAATTCCTTTTGATGGGATGGAGTTGTGTTTACACTGTCTTGTCAATTTGGGCGCTGAAGACAGGATAATAGCGAGGATTGTGCGCATATAAAATCGATTCAAGCTAACCAGTAGGTAACCCTGTCTTCACCACCCTTTCTGATGTTTTTTGTCTCTTTTATTGTATAACAAGTCCTTGTTTGCAGTAGAGTGCGGACCTACGATGTCATTGCGTTCGGACGCTGTGGTTTCATGGGACCCTATATCTTTTATATATATTTTTTCAATATGAACTCCCTCGTCAGCTGTATAATCGTGTTTGTCAAGTCATATCAATATCTAACAACTGATGCAATTTCTCAAATAGCGTCAAACAATACAATGTTTTAAAGGAATGAAAATGAATACAAACAATCGATTATTAAACATGTTTGACTACTCAAATAAAATTACATTCACGCATCTTCAAAATTATTAGAAAGATTCATCTCAAACAAAAATATTTCATCTGTATAATTACACATAATATATTTTTTGTTTTTTAACTCATGGCGGGGATTTCTTTATTTACACTGCCCTGTTTTAATGGGATGACAGTAGGATAAGTGAGAGATTTGGTGCACCCTAGAACCGGTTTAAACCCCCCCCCCCCCCAGTGGCCTACTTTGCCACTGACCGTTCCAAGGCGGTAGCCCTATTGTCAACCCTTTTGTGTTTGTGATGTCGTTTGCTTTTATTATTACATTTGCCTTCTTGTTTGTCTGTTTGCGTGTTTGAAACCTTTTTATATTTCTATATACGCTCTTGTTATTTTTCTAGGAATGTCTTAAAACGGTCCACGAAATCGAATAAATGTTGATAACACATTGTGTAACGGAAATGCAGTACGAAAGACAAAAGTAATAAGAGTGTATCGCAGTTTGTTGACGACACTTTGAATTGTGTCCGAAATATCAAAGTCCCGAATGACGCATTGCGATAATAAACCAAATTCATCGTAATAATGCAAGTAGATATATAATGCGTACAGGAAATGTAGCATGCAAGGACCATAGTCAACGAAACATGATAAACACGAATAGGAGCAAATACAATTACAGGGATAAACATTAGGAAAGGTAATGTATGACATCAACAACATAACAGTTTTGCTACCGCCTTGCACCCACTCAGTGGCAAAAGGGCCACTGAGTGTTTAAATCAAGTTCTAGGGTACACCAAAGACGACTCTAATCCTATTTCCATCACAGAAAAACGGGACAGTGTCAATAGTTTAAACAAAGAAATAACCGACAGGCATTATGCGCTACAAGCTACATGGCAGACATAATAGGCAATACATAGATGTATATATGAATATAAAAAAAAAAAAAGAAAGTCACAAATCATTAACTCAGTGACCTGAAAGTATAATAAGGATTTTTTCTACAATATAATCGATTAAAGCTAATGTATAGGCATTATTGCCGACTGACAATTCATATTCGGTGACATTGCCTTCACCACACTTTATTCAATTTATTGGCCATTTCATTGACTTATTTACATATGCATATTTTGCTGTTTGTAGTGCAGTGCGGATAGCCATTGTGTCCGATTATTGTTTTTTCTATATATACGAACACTTTGTTAATTTTGACAGAAGCCTGAGCATCAGGAGAAAGAACCTTTAATGGCACAACAAGTAAGGATTGAAGACAAATATCGAATGTTTCAAAATTTAGGTAGACATCTTCATAGAGTCTAAAATCTGTCCGACCAATACATAATCAAAACGGAAATCATAGTAGATATAAATCAGGTTGTCATAGTCGGTCTCACAGAAGTGTGAAATAAACTTTAAATTTTAAAAGTAGATCATGGTTATGATAATAAAACATGATTTTATTAAAAAATTCTTAGAAACATCTGATTTGTTATGGAATATAATCATTCAGTACCCTAGAAACTAGTTTAACTTCCGCCCCACCCCATCAGCCTTTCTGCCACCTACCGTTCCAAGGCCCTACTGTGAACGTTTGTTTTGTGCTGTCACACGAAATAAACTTAATGGAATTTAGTTAGGAGCAGCGGTTAGGAAGCGTAAGTTAACTTTGCAAACAATATACACAAGCCATGTACAATGACGATTTAATGAATATCTCTAGTTCATTTGTATTGATAAACTACGCACAAATGATGTCAATTGCAGAATATGATGTCTGCATCGATAACGACATTCTGTCTGCAGTGTTTAAAGTGAATTTCGTAATACAACTATTCTCTACCGTAAAAAGAAATATAAAAAGATCGGACAGGGAAAGTAGCATTCACGGAGGACAGTCAACCACTAAACACAGAAACAAACACGCTAACAGAAAAAACGGGAAATCAAAAGTAATAATAAATGCAAACGACATCACAAACACAAAAGGGTTGACAATAGGGCTACCGCCTTGGAACGGTCAGTGGCAAAGTAGGCCACTGGGGTGTTTAAACCGGTTCTAGGGTGCACCAAACCTTACACTTACCCTACTGTCATCCCATTAAAACAGAACAGTGTAAATAAAGAAATCCCCGCCATGATCTAATCTCTAACCATCAAGGCAACATCAATAGGCAATATAAGTAAAACACATATATGCTAATGTAAATTTAATACAAAAAAACAATAGCCTAAAAGCCACAATGAAGGTACTCATTGACTTGGCAGAAGACAGAGCAGTAAGAGAATAAACCATTAAGGGCACGACAAGAAAGATCATAGACAAACATCCAACGCCACCGTCCTATTGGGCTTTAGGTAGGCGTCATCATAGGGTCCACAGCCTGTCCGGTCATCGTACAATCGAAGAGGAAAGCATAGTGGTGAACTGTAAAAGGGTCCACCACCAAGCATGCAGTACGTTGCAAAATGATAGGATCATGACCTCTTTTGATAAACTTTTTAACAAGTTTAACAAAGACACAAGGTTAGACAATAGGGCTATCGCCTCGGAACGGTCAGTGGCAAAATAGGCCGCTGATGGTTTAAACCAGAATCTAGCGTGCACCAAACCTCACTCTTACCAAAAAGCCATGTTCTATCTATTATTTAATATAAACCTCGATAGTAAAAAGGCTTGTTCGGTATTACTAAGCCGATGGATAACACCTAACGAGTTCAATGACGCATATATCCAAGTTTCTCAATTGCTCTTAATTGTGAATAGAGCAGTCATTGGACAGAATGTATTGACACACACGTTTTCAAAAGATAATAATGGGTCATGCCATTTATAAAGGAAATGATGCAGTTACTGGATATATTAATTAAAAATAACATTGACACATTTATACCTGTTCTTTATATTTGCATAGCATAAGTCATGAAAATAATACAATATTGGTAAGACGTGTTACATGTATGTAGAAAAAAGCATTATCTGCTAATACGACATGGGATTTCGGCTTATTATCATGATTATAATGTCTTCCAGTAATCGCGTGTTCACGGCACGATATACCACCTAACCATCGGATGTTTTTTAAAGCTGTGAACTTATTGTATATGGAAATCTTTGTTGGGTGATAATGTTTATCTGCTAGAGCTTTCTTGACCGAACTACATTGCTTTTCATCAAACGTATGTGTACCATTTGCGTTTAATTAAAAGAATAATATTTGGATAGTTTATGTAGACCGTTCAAACTGTCTTTAAAGTTGGGTAAATAGTTTTCATCTTCGAGAAAAGTTATTCAAAACGTCTGTGTTCTCTCATACTTTACTTATATGCAATTGTTGATTGTTTTATATTACCTTCTTTGGTCTATTAAACTCTCCCTATCTGTAGTCCTTCAATTCTATATTTTCTGTTCGATTTTTATATTCGACTTTTATATGCACCTCTCTCTCTCTCTCTCACACACACACACACACACACACACATTCTCTCTCTCTCTCTCTCTCTCTCTCTCTCTCTTATATTCGAATTTTATGTCCACCTCTCACTCTCTCGCTCTCTCTCTCTCTCAAAATCGGCACAGGCGATGAGTGTTTCAGCTTGTGTCCGCAAAAGGATCAATGGATAGTCGGTTAGTGTTTTGCGAATTTGTGCACATTTAGGCTATATATGACGGTCGATTTGTTCGTGGTAGAGGCAGACAACTGAGTTTTTCCTGGGTGCTTTATACCTCAAAGCCACAATGTTTAGTGCTCAGTTATAGCTGTCGAAATATTCATGGCTCACTTGAGCCTCTTGTCCACTATTCATGCGTGTACTGAATTTTGAAAAAAAGAAATGTATATATATATGTGTAACTTAGGCTGCAACTATTCTAAGCATGTACAACTTGGTATGGACATTCTAAGCCAAGTTTATGGCGTTGATTTAACGTGTTATTCCTATAATGATTATGTTACATTAAACGGTGATATGAGATTTGCATTTGTTAACAAATTACGAGACGTCGATTCTCACTATATCCATATCCTGCAGTTCATGTTTCGTTGACAAAAATGAGATCTAGGGTCCTATAGAAACCACAGCGTCCAAACGCAAAGGCATCGTAGGTCCGCACTGTACTACAAACAAGGAGCAATATTTAATTATACAATGAAAAAGACAAATTACAACATAAAGGGTGGTGAATACGAAAATGATACACATAAGTCTATAGCAGAAAATATGTTGCAAATAGGCTGCAAATGTACTTTTCACCCACATCAATTTAGTCTAATATGTCAAAGGTTAGTAGACGCAATCTCTTCTAACTATCATGTACGTGTTTAGAACATGTTGCACTTGATTGAATTTCAAGTTGCAATGACTTTCTTTATTAGGAAATCGGTTTCAATGTATGTGTACACGCCGCGTAAAGAAGGCAATGTGGGCATAGTTTTTATATAATGGTTATAACGAGCTATTGTGACGTTATCATGACGTATTTAGACGTTAACATTTCCATGTGTTACCCCAGTGGACATATAGTTACACACGTTACTCAATACTTAATGACATAATAGACATATACTGTAATTATTGTTTGTTTGGAAGCGTATAGTTTGAGTTTGACTAAGATGATCAATTTCCTGTTCATCTGTTAGATCTACATATTTATTTGCAAATATACATAGATTTAGGGTGCCCAAAACCTCACTTTAACCCTATAGTATGGACATTCCTTGTGGGATAAAAAAATAACAATACTTATTGGTTGTACGGGGATACATTTTACGGTCGCCACACGACACAGACAACACTATTGTAAAAATAAGAGTATATACATGAAATGAAGCATTCAAGAACTATGTTATGTTCTTGATATTCGCCTTCAATTCTAGCAGTAAGCGGATAAACTGATTACCGATAATAAAATTACAAGTTGACATTCCAAATCAATAAGAGTAAAATAAATGCAAATTAGGCGGCAGTGAGGCGGATATTGTATGCGGCATATTCTCCAAATGTTTAATTCATTGGCTAAGGAAGTAATTGAACATTCAAACTATATATGCATAATAATGTCAATCACAATTCAAAAGGCTTGTTAGTTTGACGTAATAAATAAATGTGTATATGTTCATGTAAGGCATCTGTCTTATTATAAAATGCATCCTTAAATCGAATACAGTTATACGAGATATTAATATGGCTACATACCTTAAACATGCATGGCCGGTAGCAGCTACACACATCAGATAAAGGCAGGGCTTACCGTGAACAGCTGATAATACACTGAACTCAAACTATTAGTGTTTAATAATGCTTGCCTCTACACTGCATAGGTGCTGACAAGCATAGGGTATAAATAATACCATAATCTCTGATATTTTGTAATTAGACTATATTTTGGCATATTGTAAAGAATTAAAATAGCATAATAACACAAACCTATTCACATTATTCAGATTGATCATAATGACCAGAACATTTGAAAAGTAAGATAATTTGATAATTAAAAAGTTTAACTTTGATATAATAAAACATGAATAGAAATGTTAACCCTTAACCTGCTGAGCATGAATACAATGATTTATGCAGTTGGTGTGAACCAGATCAGCTTTTTCACTCTTAATCAATTTGCACTGATAAATCTTGTTTTGTTCATTTTCAGCATAAAACTTAATGAGCCACATACAGATTGTTTTCTTGCAATTTTCGTTTTAGATATCTACGTTCCATAGGCGAACCAGAGTCAGAGTTCCTTTTATGTATACGCCTAGAAAATCCATGTTTAGCCTTGTTTTTAATTTGTTCAAGGTCATTGCCTGCATTATGTGGTTTCATTTTTACAGATAAAATATTAAATCATTCCCAAAAAAAATCTAATCATTATTACAATTAAGGCTGTACAAGTAATTAATTCAACAGAATAAAATGAATACATGTGCATATCCGATGAAGCTTAGTCTTGCAATAATCTTGCTTACATTAATTTATATAGTACCTGGTTGTTACATTCCAGCCACCTGTTATGTTTATAAGTGATTAGTTAGATAACATATTGTGATAGATAATTAGAGAACTAGGTAGTCAATTTGTTGTATATGGTACCGTTAGGCAGTATGTATGCCGTATATGGTACCCAGTATGCAGTATGTAATGAATGACTGGTGTTTTACGGCACGTCGACACAAAAATAGGTCATATTGTGCGCAAAAACTGATGTAAGATGAAAAAATGAAGTAGTCAATAAAAATTAATGTAAATATACAAATATAAAACTATATATGTATAAATGTAAATCAACAAATGCGCGTCAACGGGTGTATAAACAAGTAAATATATATAAGAACATAGTATAATGATTGATAAAGTCTGATTATTATAATGATTTACATAGTCTGATTTCTTTCAGGAAATCTAAAACAGGACTAAAATCTATAGTATCCAATAACTCTTTCCTGCAGCGGGCTAGGACAACTTATGCTCGACGAATGAGTCTACTAGTAGAACGCAATTCTCCGAATAACGGTTTAATTTAATGGAGTTTATTGTTAACTACAAATCCCAAGCGCTTTGCCAATATTTACGATTTAATACAACTTTTAAAATCAGTATAAGTTAATTTGGCATTAGATATATGTAAACTTAATGTTGCTTTAGCAGCACTATCAGCTCTACCATTACCACGTATTCCTACATTACATGGAAGCCAGCATAAAATAATATTATAAAATAATATTAATATCAACTATAAGAGAATTGTACTGATGTAAATTGTGAAGCACAACTAGGTTATAATGTTTCATATTACCCAGGGCTTGAAGAGATGAAAGGGAATCAGAAAAGATTACAAAACGGTCATCTTCAGATTCCTGAATATAGTTTAAGGCAAACTCAATTGTCAAGTACAGCTGAAAGTATAGAGGCCTTGTCAGGCAGGCGGCTCTTTATGCTGTGTTTGTGAACAACAGCTGCGTCAGCTATCTTATCTCCATCTTTAGAACACTCTGTGAAAGTTACTGTATTTCGATTTAATTTCATTACATTTGCTTTGAAAGACAGTAGGGTTTGTACTGGATTTGTTTTTACAAAGATCAAAAATAATTGTTGGTGTTTCCAAGGTCCACGGTGGAATTTGTGGTACTTTGTACTTGGCAATCAAATTTAGGTCGATTTCAGTGTCTCTTAATTTTGGTTTATAACGAAGACCTTATTATCGAATGGCCTTCGGTTTTCGATCATCAAGGGATTAAAAACAGTATCGAAAGTTGGGTTTGAGGGATTATATTGTAAGTTAATGGAAAATTGAAGGGCTAATTTGTCCCGTCTATGAGACAGTGCTGGATCATAAGCTTCAACATATAGACTTTCGGCTGGAGATGTAAGAAAAGCACCTAAGGCGAGTCGTAATCCTTGATTATGTATAGGATCGAGCATCTATAAGTAAGACTTGCGAGTCGATCCATATACTATTGAGCCGTAGTCCAGCTTGGATCTAATATGAGATCTATAAAGGTGTAAAAGTACTTTACGATCCGCTCCCCAAGTAATGTTTGCCACAACTTTAAGTAAATTAAGAGCTTTTAGGCACTTGGTCTTCAAGTATTTAAGGCGTGGTATAAACGTTAATGTAAGGTCGAAAATAAAACCAAGGAATTTGATCTCATCCACTATTGGTATTAAGGGCCCCATCCATTGTTAGATGAGGGTCTTCATTATGTTTCAGTAGTTGAAAAAAGTGCATACAATTAGTTTTAGATTTAGAGAAAATTTAAAACAATTTTCATCAGACCAGGTCTGAAGTTTATCGAGACATTGTTGAAGTTGTCTCTCAATAGTGTTCATGTTTTTGAACAATATCATATAACAAAGTCGTCAACATATAGAGAGCAATCCACAACAGGATTGATGCTTTTAACTATACTGTTAATTTTTATATTAAAAAGGGTGACAGAAATTATGCTGCCCTGTGGCACACCAATATCCTGTTCATGAATGTCAGAGAGGGTTGACCCATTCGGACACGAAACTGTCTATCATCTATGAAATTCTATATAAAACTGGTAATCGGCCTCAAAGACCAAGGTCCTGAAGTTCATTCATGATACCGTACTTCCAGGCAGTATCATAAGCTTTCTCCGAGTCAAAAAATACAGCGACTAGATGTTCTTTCTTTACAAAATCTTTAATAATAAATGATTCAAACCGAATGTCTGTTGTGCCTTGTTGGCGCCGGAATCCACTCTGATACTTTGTATTCAGTTTGTTGGACTCCAGGTACCAAACGAGTCTCTCATTAATCATTCGTTCCATGGTTTTACATATACAGCTCGTTAAAGCAATAGGGCGATACTTTATTGGGTCCGTATGATCTTTACATGTTTGAGGACTGGAATAACGATTTCTTCCCGCCAAGAATCGGGGAAGTATCCTGTATATATCAAGAAGTGTAGAGAGACAGGTTTCAGGTAAATGTTTTAATAATTGATAATGGATATCATCAGGACCAGCGGATGTATCATGAGCCTTTTTAAGGGATTCTCGAAGTTCTTTGAGAGTGAACAGTTTATTGTATTTCTCCAAATATTTCGACTTGAAATTCAGCTTCTTCTGTTATTTTAGTTTCTTATTTTTTAGAAAATTTGGTTGACAATTTCAGAAGTAGACTATTTAGAAAAAGTTTCTGCCAAAGTGTTTGTAATATCTTTGACAGATGTAATATCTTCATTATCAGTTTTAAGATGATTTACACAACTAGAATTACCTTTACCGTTTATTTTCCGGACCATGTCCCACGTCTTCTTAAGAGATGAGCGAGAGTTCAGCCTAGATACATAAGATCTCCAGGATTTCCTCTTGCTATCCTTAATAGAACGATGGGCTTTCCACGAAAAACTCTGAAAGTATATAAATTATTCTGAGTTGGCCGCAAGTTAAAAGCATTCAATGCAGCTTTACGATCGCTGACTGCTTTTTTTGGATTTGCCGAGGTTTTTTGGAATAGTTTGATCAGCTATATCATGAAGGGATTGGTAAAAAGAGTAGCTGTGTCTTCGACATCCTCGAAAACGGAATTGGTCCTCACAAAGAGATTGAAACGTATCCCAATCAGCTTTGCGAGGTTTCCATCGTTGTGCTTTTTCGAGAAGTGGATGGCCGATATTTTCAAGAAATAAGGGGAAATGATCACTTCGACATAGGTCGTCACCAACACTCCACGAAAAATACATCAAGAGCGTTGGATCGCATATTGTTAAATCAATGGAAGAGTGAAAGCCTGTAGCTGGATGTAAATAAGTATATGATTTGTTATCACTAAAAAGACTTAAAGAAATATTTAAAGATCGGACAGGGAAAGTAGCATTCAAGGAGGACAGTCAACCACAAAACACAGAAACAAACATGCAAACAGACAAATAAGAAGGCAAAAGTAATAATAAATGCAAACGACACCACAAACACAAAAGGGTTGACAATAGGGCTGCCGCCTTGGAACGGTCAGTTGCAAAGTAGGCCACTGGTTTGTTTTAAATTGTTTCTGGCTAAACAATCTTCAACTTTCTTGCCTTTACCTTTTATATCTTTACAACCCTAAATATAGTTGTGAGCATTAAAATCACCCAAGAGTATAAAAGGTAACAGTAATTGTGCACCTAGGTGATTTAGATCTTTAAGGTCTAGTGAAGAACTAGGCAGTAAATATAATGAGCACATTGTTATAACTCTGTGCATCGTAACACTGACCGCCACAGCTTCTAAATAAGTTTTCAGTGCAACAGTTCTGTGATGAATATTTCGATTCACAAGAATCCAGCGGCTTTGTTATTTGTATCACCTATATAGTTATCTAATAAATTATTTTTAAAAGATATCTTATCACTAGTCTTCAAGAAAGTTTCTTGAAGTCAACATGCAACAGGGTCTTGTTTATTTAAAAGTAAGCTGATTTTATAATAATTAGGTTTTAAACCTCGGCATTTCCATTGAGTTACCTCATTTGATTTTGATGTTACTACGGTGGAAGTACGGGTTTACGGTCTTTGGGGTTGGAGACCTTGGAGACTTTAGGAGATCCAGATTTGCTGGATCATCAACCTCCATCTCCAAGTCTCCAAATCTGTTGTGCAGAATAACTGGATCATCAGATCTTTTCGACTTCTTCGCTAACCCGGGAGGATTTGTTTTCATACTGTCACGTCTGGTGACGAACTCTTAAACTCTTAAAAGAGTTCGTCGGGATTGGTGGACTCCTGGTAGCACCAGAGTGCGTTGATTTCGAAATAGATGAAGAAGAAGCAGTTGATGTAGGAGTTGTTCCACAGGAAGATTGGGAGCTACAGGAGGCTTATTTAAGAGGACCACAGTTTGAGAGGCTGAAGATGTTTCAGAGGAATTCTGAACAGAGAGTGGAATAGTAGTAAACTTGTCGGAGTCTATTGTCCCGGTTAACACGGTCTGCGCCGCGATAGACCTGGTAGCTGGTTTCTCGATCTTACTCGCAGATGAAGTGGGCGTAGTATGACTCTCAACAAGTTTTCTAGCTTTTGGGAAAGAGATACTTTTTTCTATTTTGATTTTCTCTATTTCCCTCTCGTGCTTCCACTTCGGACAATACCGTAGATAAAGCCCCGTGGGTCCCCTTGCAGTTAACGCAAGAGACGGGACTTTTGCAATTAGCGAAGTCGCTATGACCCACCTGGCCGCAAAGGGCACAGACGGGAGCAGTTCGCATGAATCTTTCTCTATGGTGACCAAAGTGCTGATAGCTGAAACAACGAAGAGGATTTGGGATGTAGGGGTCAACTGGTAAAATGATTATATTTGTAACACTACAGCCTTGCCACTGTATTTAACCTAACAGTTACAAATGTAACACACTTGTATTCAAATACACCCCTCTTATAACTGATCATGCAATGGGAGTTTTCTAATACTGTCCGTTAGTTGTTGGTTAATCATCGGAACAGCTGTTATTGTTTACCTGTTCTAAACTTTGAATTCTGGGAATTAAAAGGTATTGCCATATTAGTGGAGACCATTCGCTGAAAGGTCTTGTGGGTAATTTATGCATACACTGAGGTAATCACCGTGGCGTTAACCTGTAGCTACACAGGTCGATGTCCTTATGTGAGGCATGACTAACTGCCGAAAAGCAGTATGGGTAAATCTTTTAGCACAATATTTAGCGCACAGAAAGTCTAGGAGAGTCGGGAGTAGAGAGTCTAGAGTTGGTGGTTAAAGAGTGAGAGTCAGTTTCAATACTTGTATCCACAATATGGATTCCCGCAGTCTAAGACAGGGTGTGGGATAAGTTAAACTATACTATGTAAGCCAGTATACTACCCGGGCAGTCATCGTTACATACTAATTGGAAGATTTGAACATTTGAAAATTTCTAAATACTATTTTACTTGGTGAACCTAAGACATTTAATAATAGGGACTATTAAGTAATCAACAAATGGACGTACTAAAAACCACTATACTAAACGGATATGTTTATATATATAACAGGATTATGAATGTGTAATTATTCGGACTGTTTTATATGTACCAATAAATTATGGAAATCACAACGCGAAGTCCGGCCCTTGTTATTAAATGTACCAAGCATAGCATACGACCCCGTAGTGCTACCTATCCAGTCTTGATAGTCTTAGGGAGGTTTGGTGTACAAACGTATTGGTAGGAGTGACTATGCCACCCCGCCTCGTACTGATGCACGAGTAGTATAGTGTGAGCACCACCTACCCTTCTTGTTCGGCGTTCGGCCGTCCACGATCTGGGTGAATGACTTGAAGGTGATGGGTGAATGACTTGAAGGTTTCATTGTTAAATAAGAGGGGCTCTAGGAGGAAAATCTGGTGTCTCATTATGCTTAAATTTCCGTCCTAGAGCCCCTCTTATTTAACAATGAAATTGCTTTCTATCTGTCAGTTATTTTTAAAGTTTAAAGCGTTTCGTTTTGGAGTGCCTAATAGTGTGAAGAATGCGGGAATGATCAATGCGATACTTGTTGACTTATCCATAAAAGCATATGCATTACTCCATTTTCATTGTACCGTTAACGGAAAAGGAAATGGAAGTTCTCCTCAATACAAGGACTGAGCTTAAGAGGGTCATCCAAAGTCAAACACCAAAGCAGTGACATAGCTTCAGACGTGGAAAGGTGGCTGCTAAAGAACGCAGACTATTTTATCGAACTTCAGTTTCTGTTCGCGAGTCAAAACGTTAGGACGTGTTTACGAAAATATGGAGTTATTCCAAATACCTATAAAAAGAAATTAAAAACGCGCATAGCTCGTGAAAAAAGAACAGCGCCTGAATCCGAAATGTATATCAGATTGGTCCTCCCAGCGGAGCAGACGACAGCTATAGCCAAGAGTATGTCAGAACGTCAGAATAAATCTAATGTCACTTTAATCGACCGGGAATGAAAGCGAATGTAAGAAACTCGCGAAAATCGTAAGAGAAACCGTTCTAGAAAGGAGTTAGCCCCTAGGAAGAGTAAAACTTTGAAAACCGCAGGAGAAGCGACATCTATTGGGAAGGGCAAGAAGACCAATCAGGCTTCTATCGAGCCTGAACATGGTATCGCTGTCATAGGACCAATATTAAAGTAATTGCGCAGCAACTCCTCTTAATTTGAGTAAAAGTGTTTCAACTGCGATGTATCAGTGTGATATTTGTTTTAAGAATTTTGGGAGACACGATAATATGTTACGTCATAAGAAATCTGCGCATATTAATGAAGAATCGGAAGATGATTTGTCCGACATTTCAGAGCATGAGGACATTTTTGGCGTTATCGACTCCGATGAACCCGAAGACTCTGATGAAAACGAGTTTGAAAATATTGATGAAAACGAGCCTGAAGATTTTGAAGGTTTTGATCCTTGGCAGGAAGTTATAGACGAGGCATTCGAGAAGTGCCACCCTCAATACCTAGGTAAAGTAGAAAAGCTGATGGAAGTTGATGACATGAGTGAAAGTGAAGCGCGAGAACAGGTTTTCAAGAGTATGAAAAACATCTATCGCAAAGCTATGATGAATATCTTCGGAGGTAAATTGGTATGGTTCAACGCAATAAAAAGGGATCCGAGACTGTCAATCACCTGAAAGACACGGATAACTACGAGTCGGAAGAAGCCCTTAAATACGGCATACTCAAACGGAGGTTTCTGTTTGATAAAATTCTCGATGACTACAACCTTCCTGATGTTTCCGAAGACATGGAACAGGAAAATGTTTCTGCGTGAGACTGGTAATAAAACAAAACAAGACATAAATGACAAACAAATGTGTATTTGGGACGATCTATGCGATGGAACGATCACGGGTGTTTTTACACTGGAACTATTTGATATCCATTAAAAATGCGGATTCTCGTAATAGACTTCAACTGCTTCAACCTATATCATCGAGACAAGTCGACGCAATCGTTGAAATAATGAAGAGAATAGCGAGAAGATCTATCATTCTGTTGCGTAGGGACGTCCCTACGTTTGAAAGGAAAACGAACATCATCCGAATGCTGGCTTCAAGTCGAGTGAATCGACAGAGGAAAAAGATAGTATTGCAAAGATATAATTTACTATTACCGCGAGTGCTTAGAGAAGTGTGTACTGTGCAAACCATATTGGACGAAATAAGAGACACTGTAGAGGCATAATAACGGTGGCTTTGAGCTGGAGAATAGAGCTGATCAAAGTCTCGGAGCAATAACTGGTGTATACAAAGCGATATAAAAGAAACTTAAACAAATACATGTTAGAAAAAGTATATTTAACCTTTCATGAAGGACATATACTTTTATACTTTTAGAAAAACATGTCGAAGCTTCATAATGTTTATTCTATGATTATATTTGTTATCTATTAAACTATCTAATAAACGTTTGACAGGTATGATATACGAGTTGTTTTTATTTATGTTCACGCCTCATATCCTCATTTAAACTCCTCATTCCCTCATTCCCACTCCTCATGCTCTCATTCACACTCCTCATGTTCTCATTTCAACTCCTCATACCCTCGTGTTCACGCCTAGTTACTCACTGGAGGTGAGGAGCGATCTATACCTTGATGACTCAATTTTAAAGAAAGGCGCACTTGAAAAGTGGGTTATAATGACGTACACCCACAATTTATCACACTGCTTGAATTTAATACTGTTCATTAAACGACTAGTACAGTAACGTTGTGTCATATACGCCTGAATGGTAAATAGTTGTCATCAGATATACCCCGATTTATGTCAACCGCACCTGTTATTTACAGACCTCAGTGAAATAAATCTATCAAAGATACGTCAAATAGAAGCATTTAAACTTTTTATTATACTTTTAGAAAAACATGTCGAAGCTTCATAATGTTTATTCTATGATTAATTTTTTTTATCTATTAAACTATCTAATAAACGTTTGACAGGTATGATATACGAGTTGTTTTTCTTTATCTTAATACCCTCATGTTCACGCCCCATACCTCATTTAAACTCCTCATTCCCTCATTCCCACTCCTCATGCTCTCATTTCAACTCCTCATACCCTCATGTTCACGCCTAGTTACTCACTGGAGGTAAGGAGTAACCTATACCTTGGTGATATAATTTAAAGAAAGGCGCACTTGAATAGTGGTTATAATGACGTACACCCACAATTTATCACACTGCCTGGATTTAATACTGTTCAGATCAACAAGAGGCTGTTTAAAAATCATTAAAGTCTTAATTTGAGCGTAAATTAAAAATATCGAATATATCGCGAACTAATGTCAGTTTTAAGCCACCATAGTTATACATTAATGATAAACCTAGATGGGTAATGCACGGATTTTAAACACGTTAAATTCTTCACTAATATACATTTAATTAACTTAAACTCTTGACAACTGAAGCACGTATACACACTTTATGGATATTATCGTAAAATAACTTCGACGTGTTAACATAAGCGTAAAGTGTAACGTTGTCATAATATTTGCATTGGAGGTAGCAGCTGATCTGTTTACGCCTAGACTAGGCCACCACAGTTGTCAAATTACATTATTCACTGCGAGATAAAGCATACCTGCCTCGGTAGTTATACACAAACCCATATATTCGGGTATGAATTTAATTCCAGGGAGCGCATATTTTGAATATATATTTTGTGAAGGCTTGTTAAAATAAAAAAAATTAAACATTTATCAAAGGTATTTAAAAACAAATCCATCGTTTTTATTCTGCGTAATTTAACTAATCTGGATTAAAGAAAGCGTTCAAACATTTATCAAAGGAATTTAAAAAACACAAAAACTCGGCGTTGTGTGTCATTTCAGTAATTTGAAACTGGATTAAAGTAGACGTTGAAACATTCAGGGTCTTACTGCGATATTATAACTTTTTTCTCGCTGGAACACTGTACAAATAAATTCTAGTGTTTCAGTTAGAAAAACTGCGGTAAGACTTTGTTCACATCACATCTAATCAAATAAGAATTGTTTGTTAGAAACGCGGATTTTCGCATGACAAGGTAAGTCAGGTTTATACGTTATTAATCAAAGTACTAAAAGTACTGATATGCATTACAACAAAGACGATCCTTTGATCGTGACTCTTTAAATGTACCATTTATTTACCCGATTTGTACATTCATACAATCGCGCGAAGTTTATGTAATGCCGCATGTTACAGGTTCTCTTTGCAATCATGGGTAATCTTTTGCAAACCAAAAAGACTAATTGGTTAGTGGATCATTCTAAGTAAAACTGGTCTGTGTCTTTAAATTAGGAATGCTTTTACCGTATTTTACTAGGCTATTAAAGATCGACCCCAGATACTTTTCGACGATTAACCTTATCTTATAACGTTTGGGTACTAGTCAATGTACTGAAAGCATTGAAACAAAAAACTAGTCTTTGAACGTGCGACTTTTAATTTGTTTGGATATATGTGTGTTTCGTACATAAAGTTTATTTGATGCTAGGATAAACTATTTGCAAATTACAATTTTCGTTTGTAAAACATGAAATACAGAATATTTCCTTTCATTATTTGTGTGGCAGTTTTAAGCCACCATAGTTTTAAAAAAAAAATTATATTTAAAGTATCTAACAATCATACAAACATTATAGAGAGAGTCGTGGGATATTCTTGCACACATATTAACTATTGTGACAGACTAATGACAGTTTTAAGCCACCATAGTTATACATTGATGATAAAACCCTGTAGGTCATGTTACATTGAACTTAACTCTCGGCAATTGACGCTTGTATACTATCGTACAATAACACAAATCTACAAATTGTATCTGTTAACCAAAGCGTGACGTGTAACATAATACACTTAGATTTAACTCGGGCGTGCATTTTCACAATATATGATCAATAATAACGATAAAATACAGAATATTTCGTTTAATGATTTGTGTGGCAGTTTTAAGCCACCATAGTTTTAAAGAAAATATGTTTAAAGTATCTAACAATCATACACACATTATATAGAGAGTCGTGGGATATTCTTGCACACAAATTTTAAGACACCATAGTTATACATTAATGATAAACCGGGGATTTCTTTTTTTACACTGTCCCGTTTACTGCTGGTTACATGGTCGAATAGTTATACACATCCCTATTCAGATGTGTAAGATGTGTATTTAAAACCACTGACGCGTTTGAAACCTCGCCTATTTTAAGCATCTATTTTGTGAAGTCACGATACATGGTTCAACATTTACCCGTGGAATTTAAAAAACCAACTGTTTCGTTTTATTCTGTGTAATCTCGCTAACTGTGGTCAAAAAGCGTTCGTCTTCATCTTCCTTTTGATGTCAGGAAAAAGTTATTACACTCGTCAGATAAGATTGATTAATTACTTCGTTTACGTAAAATGATACCCTTCCCTCCTTCCTCGCATGACCTCATCTTCAGGTCATTCACCCGTGACCTTCAAGTCATTCACCCATCACCTTCAAGACATTCACCCAGATCGTGGACGGCCGAACGCCGAACAAGAAGGGTAGGTGGTGCTCACACTATACTACTTGCGCGTTACCTCAGTTACACCTTGCGATTTAAGACTGCGAGTCAATTCATTAAGGGTTCAGTGCTCCAGTTCCCTGGAGCGTACCACACCCTTTGAAGAGTTTAGAGAATTATGAGATATCACCTCAACAGAAATGTTGACAAAGGTCTTGGTTTTAAGAATGTTGTCGGAGTGAGATATTTTACTGCACTCGACGAGATGTTTGTCAGATTTAAATTGTTCCACACTCCTCGGCTCACCGGCAATTCCGAGTAAAACCTTGGAGATTGCAAAAAGAGAAAGTTTAGTAATTGGCCTCTCTCTGACAAGAGATAAATGTCAGAAATCGAGCCCAATTAAGATTAGTGATATCAGTGTCAGAGTCAGAATCAGAATCGTCCCGAGGGCGTTTAGCGTCTGTAGAATAATTATTATCGTATAATTAGTAGTTTGTGCGTGTTTTTTTCCCATAATGGGTTATAGAAATTCATTCTCCACGCTTCTCAGCCGCCAAAAAGGGGACATTTGCTGTGGATATCCGACAGACAAATGCCAAAAATACGTGAAGAGTATATTCATATAAAAGCCAACGCATCGGGCAGTATTCATGTCGTAAACATATACCTGATCGGCAGTGGTTATGTCGTATATGGTTCTCGGTAATCAGTAGTATTTGTCATATATGGTTCCCGTTAGTGATGTTGTATATGGTTCCCGGTTATCAGTAGTCATGTCGTGTATGATACCCGGTAGACAGTAGTTATGTCATATACGGTACCCGGTAGGTAGCAGCTATATCGTATATGATACCGACGAGGCAGTATGTATGTCTTATATGATACACAAAAGGCAGTTGCTATGTTCTATATGGTACCCGGTAGACAGTAGTTATGTCATATACGGTACCCGGTAGGTATCAGTTATGTCGTATATGGTACCCGGTAGTCAGTAGTTATGTTGTATATGGTTCTCGGTAGACAGTATGTAAAATAAATAAAAAAAGATCGGACAGGGAAAGTAGCATTCAAGGAGGACAGTTAACCACAAAACACAGAAACGAACACGCAAACAGACACACAAGAACGCAAAAGCAATAATAAATGCAAACGACATCACAAACACAAAAGGGTCTACAATAGGGCTACCGCCATGGAACGGTCAGTGGCAAAGTAGGCCACTGGGGGGTTTTAACCGGTTCTAGGGTGCACCAAACCTCACACTTACCCTACTGTCATCCCATTAAAACAGGACAGTGTAAATAAAGAAATCCCCACCATGATTTAATCTCTAACCAACAAGGCAGCATCAATAGGCAATATAAGTAAAACACAAATATGCTAGTGTAAATATAATACAAAATAACAATAGCCTAGAAAGCCACAATGAAGGTACTCAATGACTTGGCAGAAGACAGAGCAGTAAGAGAATAAACCATTAAGGGCACGACAAGAAAAATCATAGACAAACATCAAACGCCACCGTCCCAATGGGCTTTAGGTAGCCGTCATCATTGGGTCCACAGCCTGTCCGGTCATCGTACAATTAAAGAGGAAAGCATAGTGGCGAACTGTAAAAGTGTCCACCACCAAGTATGCAGTACGTTGCAAAATGATAGGGTCATAACCTCTTTTGATAAACTTTTTAACAAGTTTAACAAAGATAGTATGAAAGTGATCATGACAAGAATCGTACGAAGTTTATAAATCGCATCACCCTAGAAGTCAGGTTGTGATAGTCCTTGTCGCAGAAGAGTCCTTACATTATTTTCATATTTGAAAAGAAAATCAGGGTTACGATAGTAAAATTTTGCAAAGGTTTCATGAAGTTTATGGCAACGGTAACCCTGATTGATTAACTTTTTATTTATACATAGATTACGAATATTAAAATCCTCAACTCGAGTACAAGCTCTAGAAAAACGAATAAGTTGAGACACATACACCCCATAAGAAGTTGCTCGGGGAACATCCCCATCAAAGTGGGGATTATTAACAATGTCAAAATTAAAATCATCTCTCTTGTCATATATTTTGCTAACTATTTTACCATTTTCAATCGAGAGATCTAAATCAAGAAAGGAAGCGTTAATATCAGATATATTAGCTTTGTTAAGCTGAAGTTCTTTAGGATAAATATAATTAACCATAGTTTGAAAGAAAGGGTGTCAATGTTCAATATGTCATCCAGATACCGAGAGGTGTCATTAAAGGCTTCAATAACATCTGCCTGGGTATCTTGTGAAAGACTCAACATGAAATCCCTTTCATAGCAAAATAAAAACAAATCTGCGACAAGTGGTGCACAGTTCGTACCCATAGGGATACCAACATGTTTGTCTGTCTATAAACGGTTGTTCCAAACCTGACGAAAATATTATCTAATATGAAGATGAGTGCTTCACAAACTTCATAGCAAGTCCACATAGTATAATTGTCGCTTTTATATTATTACATGCCAAAAATGTAGTATTTTTTCTAGCAAATGTTTTTTGAATAAGAGAAATTAGCTTGTCTTTAATAAGTTGATGTGGTAAGGTTGTATATAGTGTAGAGAAGTCATAAGTGCTTATTGATGATCATTGACCTTTATTGAAAATTTTATCAAGAACGTCTCCTGAATGTTTTATAGACCAAAATAAATTAATCCCAGAGTTTTCGTAAGTTTTATCACAATATGGTTTAACGTGATCTTTAACGGCAGTACGACAAGAAGTTAAAAGTTTGGAGATGTTTGTTGTGGTGCAGGCACTAGAATTCGAAATAAAACGAGCCTTATATGGATTTTTATGTTATTTATGAATCTAGTATATAGTAGGCAGTTTATTTTGCTTATCGTTTACACCAGCCTTGAAAGTAGTGCACCGAGTGATATGTGCGGAAACAACATCATCCTCAGTAGAATTAACTGGAGTATACGAAAGTCGTATAAGGTACCCGGTAGGCAGTAGTTGCGGTATGGTACACTGTAGACAATAGTTATTTTCCTACGCTTCAGGCAAACAACCGTTGACAATTTTGCGATTTCCTCTCAATAACTTTTTAATTTACAATCCATTATTGATTAAACATGGAGACAACGTTTCTGGAAAAAATATCTCGGCCGAGTTCGATAACCAGAGAGATCGCACCTATAATGACGGAGTTATGACCCATGGATTTTTTTAATTACCTGTTTGCAGTTGTGATGATATGCTATGTACGACACATCTCTGCCTTTGTAAGCTGAAGTATTTACATCATATCAACTGATATTCCCATAATAGTTTCCTATCAGGAGGTGCACCAAAGCATCATAATTCTCTAAATTAGCTTTGTCGTATATAGTTCCAGGTATACAGTAGTTATATTGTATATGGTACCCAGCTCTAAGAAGTTATGGTATATGGTACCCAATAGGCCAAAGTGTTATGCGATTTGAAGCCGTCACGAAACACACATATCTTATCGATGTTTTCGTGTTGAAATCCTTATACGAATAGCGTATCAGACAAATTTCTATATCTAAGTAAAACATATCACAAAGAGAAACGTCAATACTAATCATTCAATATAAAGACACATTCAAAAATGAGATATAGGGTCCTATATAAACCACAGCGTCCGAACGCAATGGCATCGTAGTTCCGCACTGTACTGCAAACAAGGACTTGATAATACAATGAAACAGACAAAAAAACAACAGAAAGGGTGGTGAAGACAGGGTTACCGACTTGGAACGGTCAGTAGGCAATAAGGCCTACTGGTTAGCTTGAATCGATTTTATATGCGCTTCAATCTTCGCTATTATACTGTCTTCAGCGCCCAAATAGACAAGACAGTGTAAACAAAACTACATCCCATCAAAAGGAATTCTCTAACAATAAAGTCCACATCCAGAGAAACTAACTAACGAAACACATACAAAATAAAAAATATACAAAATAATAAACATCTCAGGAAATTGTGTAATGGTCTCAAAAGATTTCGTAAAAAAACATAAGTTTTACATAAAGATGAGCTTTAAATGTTATTATAATTAAATGTTCTTTACATTAATACAATTTTAGCAGAATTGTGGCCAATTAATAAATGATTAGACTTCACAAATGTCTTATTTAGTTATTTCATGGACTTGTTCAACTGTTTGGACAGATTGACATGATGGTGGCATTACCCGTTATTTTTAAAAAAATTAACAGTTATGGTGACCTACCATTATTTTTGCATTTTCTGTTTATATGTATAACAGACTTACTGTAAAAAAAGTTTAAAGAGAATCTCTTATGCGGAAAAAACTATAGAACATGTCTTTAAATCCTCTCAAAATTATATTTTCTAAAAGCATCCAGATCTAAATTAACTTTAATGCAGAATACTAATGATCTAAATATAACTCAACTGCTGGGATGCTGCAAGAGCTAGCCTGTTTATATACCATCCAAAGACTTCTCCAAAATTCATCACAAATCAATTTGCATAAAATAGTCCAATGAGAACAGTCCAAATTTCATCATTAATGAATTTGCATATAAATAATTTGCATACCAGATAATCATGGTTACATATATAATATTTTAACTTTCAAGGTCAAATCAATAATAAACACGCAACAATGCATGTACACTTTGAGACACATGCAACAATACATGTAAACGTATAGGTAACAATATCTAAATATGACTTTAGAGGCCTTTTTGCCACTGACCGTTCAAAGGCGATAGCCCTATTGTCCATCCTTTTGTTTCTTATTTTGTCTTTTATTCATCTTTAAATAAGTAAACAGAAGAACACGCAAAAGACAAATTTGAATGGCAATGTTAATAAAGAAAAAGGCATATCACGTCAAAAACACAAACAGGGTTACAATAAGGTCAACACCAAAGTGAAAATGTACCATATACAATTTACTGAGTATATTGACCCGGAATTTACTAAATTCAATATAATAGTTTCGCACATGTAAAGTTCAAGTCAAGTAAAAGTCTAGTTCAAGTCAAGTAAGTCAAGTTTAAGTCAAGTCTAAGTCAAGTTCAAGTCAAGTATAAGTCAAGTCAAATGTTGGTGAGTCAAATCATAAAAAAGTTATGTGTGGTTTGCAGTTGAGTCAGTCACTCAAGTCTAGTCAAGTCAATAGTCAAACCAAGTCAAGTAAAGTCAACACTGAGAATTTAAACTTTAATAGTATATTGATCTGAAATTAACTAAATTCAGTATAATAGTTTCACACATTCATGACAAATGTCACAAAATTACAAAACAAAACGCTTTTACAAAATGTAAAGAAATGATGAGAGAAGACAAGTGTACTTGATCGACATTTTTGAAAAATAAATTATTTTACGTAAAGTTATAACCTTTACATGAGGTTGTATGCAAACGACATTCTTGACAAATGACAAATAAATTGTTTTACATAAGTATTTTTTATGCAAGGCAGTATGCGACCGACATAGATCTATTTAATGAGTGAAAACTAAATTATTTTACGTAAGTTTTTTTTTACACAAGGTTGTATGCTGTGCTGACTGTGCTATGTGACCGACATTCTTGAAGAGCGACACATTTACATTATTTTACGTAATGTTATTTCGCGTAAGGTTGTATAAGGTTGAAAGCAACCGACTTTCTAGACAAGTTACAAACAAGTTATTTTACGCAACGCAAGGCTTTTTAACGTCAGATTGTTTGCGACCGAAATTCTTGACAAGTGACGAATAAATTATTTTTACGTATTAGGTTACTTTACGTGAGGTTGTAGGCAAATGACATTCTTGACAAAGTGACAAATACATTACTTAACGTAAGGTTATTTTATGTGAGGCTGTATGCGACCGACATTCTTGACGAGTGAAAAATAATAGATTTAATTACGATTAGTTATTACGAATCTATGCTGTACATTTGAAGTGGGTGGGGTATGATTATAATGCGATACATTACTGTATTACAGCAACAGTACTTTTAATGACCCAAGCATGCAGTCAGTCTAGATACTCTCCAAGTCCCATGTATAGATTCGGTGTGGTGTGCAGACATCTGTTTCTCTCACAGTTTGTTGGATGTGGTTCCAAGCTCAGCTGGTCATATCTCGGACACAAACTATTATTACAAAGGCAGCTCACATGAAGGTTTCGAGGCACACCCGAGACACTCTTAACATAAATATATGTTGCCATGTGTGCGGAAACGTTCAAATGAGTGTGTGTTGTTCCGAGTTGAAAGGATTGTCTCCCATATTTAGAGAAACCACACTTCTTATGCATAACTCCATCCAATGTGCTTGTTGTTGTATAGCATACATTCCGAAAGTCTTACACCTTAGTCAATTTTACATTGTAAAATCATGAAATACTTGTTAAAATCCACATCTGATGTCATTTTACAATCCTCAAACTCACTTGTTTCCGTTTTGAATGCTGTTTTGTTTTAGAAAACACAAATCTGCATCAATCAGCTGCTCTTATAGTATGCGTCTGTTGAACCGGATGAGGTTTGGTTAACGTCTCACAACACAGTTAATTTTACATTTTACATTGCTCTACATATGTACCATGACCCCTCAGGACCACTGTAGAACTTCCTGAATTTTCTTAAAAATAGTTTTTTTGTGAAACTTGACGTTTGTTGCTCGAATTATCCAGCAAAAACACGGGATTGACCTATTTGCTTTTTTTATAATCAATAGTTTGAAGAGACCATCTTATCCAAAACTGTATGAAATCATGAGCTTGTCCCATTCTTGTCACCTGCAACAAAAAAGAGAAACTATTTGCACATTTTAAGAAATAAACAAGAACCGAATATCACAGATCTTTTTTTGAAGCGCCAGAAAGTTCCTACCGTGACTGGCAAGGGAAATAACTGTTAAGTGAGACCTGAGAACTATTTGCAAATTAGTTATACTTTAAATCGGAAATGTAGTCCATACTATTTTAATGACCCGCTATGTTCGATGTTCGTCGAACTGAAACTATTTCACACCTGACAAGTTCATATTCATCAGCTAGTAATCTATAGCTTTAACGATAATATTATCGACAAGAAAATATTTAAAAATAACCTAACATTGATATCTTTTCAATATTTTCTATTCATAAGCGTTAGTCTAGATCTGGCAGTCGTAGACGGAAAGGTAAAATCAAACGCAATCCATTAGTTACTATGTCAGTCGCTTATTTACGTTATAGTTAAATAGTCCGGATAGAACTGTGTCAGGTATGCAAACACCGTTTATAGACAAATTGTTGGTACGAACTGTGCACCATTTGTCGCAGATTTGTTTTTATTTTGCTATGAAAGAGATTTTATGTTGAAGTTTTCACCAGATACCCAGGCACATGTTATTGAAGCCTTTAATGACACTACGGTATCTGGATGACATATTGAATATTGACAACCCTTTCTTTCCAACTATGGTTAATAATATTTATCCTAAAGAACTTCAGCTTAACAAAGCTAATATATCTGATATTAACACTTCTTTCCTTGAATTAGATCTTTCGATTGAAAATAGTGAAATAATTAGCAAAATCTATGACAATAGAGATGATTTTAATTTTGACATTGTTAATTATCCCCACTTGGATGGGGATGTTCCCCGAGCAACTTCTTATGGGATGTATGTGTCTCAACTTATTCGTTTTTCAAGAGCTTGTACTCGAGTTGAGGACTTTAATATTCGTAATCTTTGTATAACTAAAAAGCTACTCAATCAGTGTTACCGTTACCATAAACTTCTTAAAACCTTTGCAAAATTTTATTATCGTAACCCTGATCTTCTTTCCAAATATTAAAGTAATTTAAGGACCCTTCTGCGAAAAGGACTATCACAACCTGACTTCTATGGTGATGTGATTTATAAACTTCGGAAGATTCTTGGTCATGATCACTTTCATACTATTTTTGTTAAACTTGTTAAAAAGTTTATCAAAAGAGGTTATGACCCTATCATTTTGTTGCAACGTACTGCATGCCTGATGGTGGACCCCTTTACAGTTCGCCACTATGCTTTCCTCTTTAATTGTACGATGACCGGACATGCTGTGTACCCTATGATGACGCCTACCTAAAGCCCAATGGGAAGGTGGCTTTTGATGTTTGTCTATGATCTTTCTTGTCCTGCTCTAATGGTTTATTCTCTTGTTGCTCTAGCTTCTGCCAAGTCATTGAGTACCTTCATTGTGGCTTTTTAGGCTATTGTCTTTTTGTATTATATTTACACGAGCATATTTGTCTTTTACTTATATTGCCTATTGATGCTGCCTTGTTGGTTAGAGATTAGATCATGGCGCGTATTTCTTTATTTACACTGTTCTGTTTAAATGGGATGACAGTAGGGTAAGTGTGAGGTTTGGCGCACCCTATAACCGGTTTAACCCCCAGTGGCCTTTGTTGCCACTGACCGTTCCAAGGCGGTAGCCCTAGTGTCAACCCTTTTGTGTTTGTGATGTCGTTTGCATTTTTTATTACGTTTGCCATATCGTTTGTCTGTTTGCGTGTTTGTTTTTGTGTTTTGTGGTTGACTGTGTCCTTGAATGCTGCTTTCCCTGTCCGATATTTTTATCTTTCTTTATCCTTTCACAGCTCATTTTATTCACTTCATTTGATCGACGAGGAAACAGACACAATTCGTATTCAGTTCCTTTGTATAACACTGCTTCCAGTATTCAAAGATATAAGCAACATGTTCTCCAACTCCACATTGAATTGGAGTCTAAACAATTCAGATACTTATCTTTACGATGCTTTTAACTTTATTGACATCTCAAGTAATCTGTATTTTCTAGATAATCGTGTTATTGATTTCATTTTCCCCAAGTCTTATAATATGTTATAAGGATTAAAAACAAATTAGAAATGTTGCTTCTGACTATCATGACTATAATAAAATAGTTTCAGACATTAACATAGATAAGAACACTCCTAGGAATGTAAATGTAAACAATCAAAATAGTGCTATGCTCAGGCTTTGCATGATATCGCAGGTTAATTTGATTTTTAATATATTAAAAATGTATGCGGCATCTTAATTTTAAAATGTCTCAATACCTAGATTTTCATATCGAAATATGAATGGAAATCAACGAATTTAGCAGGGTTTTCGCGAGTTCATCTGTAACTTTAACCTCTCTATGCGGAGCGGTTCTAATATATCTATGTTATGTTTGATGAAGAGTTAATAAAACGACAATTCAATTTGCTTAGAGTACCAATATCACTGTCTTGAACGTGTTTCGGTGTAGAGCTTTTATGATACGGTGTATTATTTTCAAGATGGCGAACAATGTTTACGTCGGAAGTTAGATGTCCAGTTATTTCACCTGAATCTGTCATATCAATCGTTTATATTAGATATAATCGTACTTGAAGTATCAGGGAAGGTCCAATGTCTTGAATTATTCACATCAATCTCACATATTACCGGTTTTAAAACCACAATCAGCTCTCACAATCAGTGGTTTCCCATTTTTAAAAATGAATCGAAAAATGACCACTATTTTGGTGAATATGTAACAAATCATGCATTCATTATTATACTGAATACTAGTTGCCAAATAATTGTTGTTAGGCACCTCTATGGAACAATATGATATCACAATCTCTATAATATTTTTATGACAATGTGTTTGTTTGTTTGAATTGTGTTTTTCGTACTTTTTAGCACATGTTAGCAATATACGACGCTCGATTTTTTTGTGGTAGAGGCAGTAAACTCCAGTTGTTCGGGGTAGAACCTCCCGCCATCCATAATAATCGACACAATCTCACTGTATTAGTCGAGATTCCAGTGGGAATCGAACCCGCATCGGTGAGGTTCGACAATGTGATTTTGGACAAAACTTTACAGTTTCCAATAAAGCATTGGCAAATGTAAAAAGACTAGTGGGTGCTTTAGGTCATACCTAGGATTAGTTTTCTCTTTGTCTTCAACAGCTGCTGTTGTTAGGTACAATTATGGGTGCATCCTAAGATGTTTCTAATGATGTATATGTTTTATTCGTCTTTACAACAACATTTAAGCGTATCGTTGCTAATCTCCCTAGATGTTGACATTTTCTAATTTCTTTTTATATTAGGAACAGTTTGGCTCTGCATCACTTTCTATTTTCATGTATGTATGACAGAGAAGTAGTAAAAACCAAAGGTATTATAGCTCCCGTTTCGTCCAACACAGCGTTATAATTGTAAATTATGTTCTTGGTAGTGTATACGAGACAAGGGTAAAATCAGTCGTACTAAAAGACAACACACTATAAATATGTTTACAGCAATCATAGCACACTTTTGGGCAGTAAGAAGAAACAATCTCGTGTTGACAACTGGAGGAGGTAAAATGAAATAATTAACTGACATAAAATATGAATCACGAGAGCATGTGCAGGTGTGTAGTATGAACCATTTACGATGCTAAAACATGTGTGTCAGGCTTGAACAGTTAATACGTTGTATGAAAACTTGGCGTTCAAAATCAGTGTATTGACAGAAGCCATGAATGAAAAAGCGTCAATTATTTATTTTCTTAATTGTTCATAGCCCAATATAAATCTGGGCCCGTATTAATAAAGCGACTTAGTTGGAAAATATTACTTTTAAAAAAGTATAAAAGTCGAACAGGAAATGTATCTTTCACAGCACACAATAAACCCAAAATTACGCAAAAGGACATACATGAATGGCAATGTTAACAAAGAATAAAGGCATATGACGTCACAAACACAAAAAGCGTTGATAACAGGGCTACCGCCTTGATACGGGCAATGGCAATAAAGGCCGCTGGGGGTTTAAACCAGGTTCTAGGGTGCACCAAACTTACCCTACATCCCAATAAAACAGGACAGTGTAAATAAAGAAATCTCCGCCATGAACTATTCTCTGAGTCAAAATTTAAGGTTTTTATATAGTTTTATTTCGTATGTGTCGTGTTCGGCCGTTTCCAAAGGTCCACTCTCATAGTCTTTTAATATCCTTATAAACCTCTCAGGAGCACTACAAACCATCTATTTCTATTTTACGATAAATATTTAGCTCTAGGTTTAATGTATCAATAACCTTAATAACAATATTAAGAACATAGATACTGGGACCATACGCCGCTGGACGTTTGGGTGTATTAAGGATAAAGGTCCACCGCCATATGCAGGCCACATTCGGGATGGTTACAATTATGTACTATTGAGTTTATGAATATTGAGTTCTGCTCAACCTGGGGCTAGAGGGCGTGAGCGGTAGCAAGCATAATTCATTACCGTTCATGAACAGTCTCAATCAAACCGAGACTGCAATATTTCGTATGTTCGGCCGTTTCCAAAGGTCCACTTTCATATTCTTTTAAATCGATAATAGAAAAAGATGTTTATACAACTGGTAAAACTTGATTTAAGTTAAGATATTGTTAAGATGCTTTATGAATATGGACCCAGAAGCCCGGTCCTAAGTAAAAATAATGTAAAGGATAATTCTATGTGTCTGCCTCTTAGTTATTATTGTTATTGGTGTACATGTTTGTGGTTGACTGTTTTATTCGACTTTTATAACTGCTTTTAAAGTCATTACGTCATTGGGATAGTATCAACGTTTCCACTATAACCAGTTGGCATGGTTTAACATGTATTGTTACAGTATTGCCTATTAACAACATTTCAAATGCACCTGTAACAAAACATATGCGATGTATATAGAGCATCGACTCGTTTTGGCTGCTTACAACCCAAATTTAATCCATGAATTATATATAGAAGTTGGTATGCATTAACAAATCATAATAAGTATACGAACCAATAAAATACAAGAATCTGCTTGTAAGACGCACCATTTAACACATAACTCAGTGTTTAGAAATAACTATGGCATGGCAAAAAGGGCTTCAATGAAACAAGGCGAGTGTGTCGATAGGCTTGATTGTTACGTCTCATTTAAGAGAAACGAGTAAATATATGTTTATTAGAAATAATATAATCCAATCACATAACAAGAGGTAATAAGAATGATTCATCTATACTATTTGGACCGATGTTATCACCTCTGTTTGGCAAACGTTCTTCTTATCGGTTACGTCTGGACAAAATTCGTCACTTTTAATATTTGGACACAAGTTACAGTCTTAATTTTACAGTTTGACACATGTTCTCCTTTGCATAATAAGACGTTTACAAAGCATTAACGTGAAGAGTGTTGACACAAACAAGAAGTTCAATGTAAAAAATAGAATATGATGTTTAAAAATATGCATGTGAGAAAGAAAATATTAAATAAGACAACAATAGTTAATAAATTGTACATTCTGTGTGTAGATTTCAATCGAAAAGCGTCACGTGAGAAATACTTTCTGCAATTTTTTCTGCAAACTACTGCAAACTTTGTTTTGCAAAGAAAATACTATATTTTCATGACAACACTCCTCCGTGTATTTCAATGTCAGTTAATGGACCCTGACACACTTCTTGGATGTTTTATTCATTTCTTTAAATTAAAAGTGCAAATTAACCGAAGATTCTGAAAATAACTTTGCTATTCGATTATATAAAAGAATACTCTGTCAGTGTCATTATTAGGCGAAACAAAGAATGCCGAGGCTCTGCCAAACTATTCCGCATTTTCGCGAAGAGCGTACAACATTTGATAGTTATCCACATGTTACTATCATTTACAAGTGTATATGTTAATAAAATGAGATATAGCGTCCTATAGAAACCAAAGCGTCGAAACGCAGTGGCATCGTAGGTCCGCACTGTACTACAAACAAGGAAAAATATTTAATTATACATTGAAAAAGACAACATAGCAATGGTGGTGAATACAATGTTACCGACTTGGAACGGTCAGTAGGCAATAAGGCCTACGGGTTAGTTTGAGTAGATTTTATATGTACACAATCCTCGCTATTATCCTGTCTTCAGAGCCCAAATAGACAAAGCAGTGTAAACAAAACTACATCAAACCAGAAGGAAATTTCTAAGTCCACATCCAGAGAAACTAACACAAGAAACACTAAGATGTTGTTGTAAATCTATATAAAATACAAAACAAGAAACATCTCAGAATGTATCCAGAATTGCAGTTGCAGCGAAAGAGAAACACAATCTAGGGTATTACCAGAAGACCCGAGGGACGAAATCTCATGCACCTTCTTCCCTTTGTTGGGGTTTCAATAGGTGCAAGCATAGAGTCCCAAGAGGTTGTCCAGTCATCGCACAAGGGAAAAGTGAAGCGTAGTGACTGACTTTAGAAGAGTTAATCACTAAACCTGCAGTGCGTTGTAATACTAAAGGGTCGTTTCCTTTTCTGAAGAACTTCCTGAGAAGTTCGGAAACCCGCCAGATCCCTTTGGCTTTCAAAGTTTATAGACCACATATCCATAAAATAAAGGTTGTGATATTCCCAGTCGAAGATGTGTTTGAAGATTGGTGTTGTAATTCTCCAGTAGGTTTTCATTGCGGCGGTGGTGTTGTAATTCTCCAGTAGGTTTTCATTGCGGCGGTAGACTTTTGAGAAAGATCTACGTATTCTGTGATAACGAAAGCCCTGCTGAAAAAGTTTACTTGTAATCACTTGATTTTGATCATTGACGTCTATAACATCATTACTCCAGCGAAACGAATGAGCTGGGAGATATAATGGCTATATGATGTAGCACGAGGTACAGCCCCATCCAGGTGTGGATAGTTAAATATGTTGAAGTTTTCTCCCTTATCATAGATTTCAGTATGTATGAACTCATTAGAAATAGAAAGATGAAGATCGAGGAATGCTGCTTCAAGTACTTAATATTATTAATAATGTATCTCTTGAAAAAAACGAGCATAAACAAATTAAAGAGACAATTAACAGAACCGGTTTGAATGAGAAAATACTGCACACGAATCCTACCACCGAGTTAAGCGGTATTCTTTTATAAAGCCACACTTATTGGGCTCAAACACGTGGAATGCACATATTGTGTTTTATTCAAGACGTTTTGTTTTTCACGTCAGATAACATTAAAGTAGCTGGGATTGACGGCCAATAACTGCCAGATTTTACAGACACAATATAAATGGCTTTAACCAGCCAGGGCAAACCCCGAAACTGGAGATTCGAATTAAGTGTTACCAACCCATAATGCATTTTATGCATATTCAATCATTAATATTTTAAGAACCCGTCAATAAACCTTTACTTTTAATCGACACATATACATTATTATATGACTTGAACTCCTGTACAGACGGTTTTGCATTGTACTTTTTCCATTATTTGGCGGGTTAGTTTCTTTATGTGCAATAAACTTCAAGGTAAGCAGCTTTCTGTTGCTTTATCAAACACAGAATAAAGCAAGGTGTATAATTTCATTCCTTTATCCTATCTGCATGCTAAGCGTATTTATATAGATCCTCCTTTAAAGATAAAAAACATGTACAATATGCTTTAAAGCATTAGCATTTTACATCTACGTGTTCATGCCGATAATCTAGTATACTGCTACACTGGGCATGTCGGTTATATCAACTCAGACACATGTCGTTAATTGTAATTGTACACTGTTTTAGAGCAATAATAAAGATATACGAATGCGTAGAAATTATGTTCAATGACACACTTTGGTATTTCGGTAAATAAACTATACTTGCTGCATGCTATGTATTTGAACTCTTTTGTATGTCTACAGAACGATAACATTCAGGTAAACTCGATTGTAATATGTATCACCGGAACACCAGTAAGTCATACTTTTTTACACATAGCACAGTGGCGTTGCTTGTGCAGTGTGGCGGCAGTAAAACGCCTCTCCGCGCTTGCAATCAGGACTGTTATTCATTCGATCTCTGGAGATCGCTCAGCCCGATACTTATCGGTGGTACATTTTCAATTGCTTTTGTTTTCTTACTTAATTTTCGATAAGGTGGTTCCACTACTCCGGCCGATAAAAAGTCTCTGAGTATTGTTTAACCACTCATGAGAGAGTCTCAATTCTAAAGACGGCGCCGTATGATATTTTAAACTGTAATGTTATAAGAGGATATACAAGTCGAACAGGAGATGTAGCAGTTCAAGGACCTCAGTCAACCACAAACAAGCACATAGAAACAAACAACATTAACGCATTATCAGAAACTCAGTCGTTAGAAGAGAGGTCCTACTTTTTAGTTTGAGATATACAATTTCATGAAAAAACCAGCCGAGCTTGTAAGCTATATCCATTATTAAAGCAACACACTATTATATTGATTTGTGACATGTGTAATTTAGAGTTGTACGTGCCGTATCATTGTCTCAATAATAGAACGATTATATAATAGAAACAACAGCACTCAAACACTCCATGTGTTGACAGGATATCTATAATTTCCAATTTAACGTATATTTGATATACGGAATGCGTAAATAATCAGTAAATAAAGGAAATGCAGATATAACAGACGAACGGGAAATTTAGCCTCAAAGACAACCAAAAGAACGCATCAAACAAACAACAAATACAATAATGAAATTAATGAACGGTATGTGGCATCACAAACATAAAAGGTTTGACTATATTGCTACCACCTAGGAACAGTCAGTGGCAAAATTGCCGATGGAGGTTAAACCATTAGGTTGCACAAAACCTGACTCTTACCCTATTGTCATCATATTGATTTTGAGTACCCATATATTGCCAAAGGATGCGAATATATTTTCCATTGCCATTGATAAAGTGTGTTCCAAAATAATTACTTTCTTCTTTGGCTGCAACTGCTGTGGTTGTTCAGTGTTATTCAGGATAGATCCTGAATTGTTTCTAATTATGTATACTTATATAGTTTAACAGAGTTCCTTTTGATGGGATGTACTTTAAATTACACTTGTCAATGCGGGAGACGAACACAGAATAATAGCGATTTTATGTACACATAAAATCGCTTTAAGCTAACCAGAAGGCCATATTTCTCATGTTCATATGGAAATCATTATTTAGGTCATACCTGATTAGTGTGTGACATACGAGTAAATGACATACATAAACTCCTTTTGATATTCAATAGTGTAGCAATGTTACACGTAGTCTAACTTCAAAAGGTTATACATGTCCATTGCATGATTAATTTGTTAAGTTATTTTTATGAAAGCCACTGCGTCATCAAGCGGTATATTTATTACTAATAGATATAGTTGTAACAATAAACAAATGAATGCGTACTTCAACTTCCTTAACTTACTGTGCTTTTAGTACTTGATATACATATTTAATGTGTTCACTGTCCGAGATATACATACTTAATGTGTTCACTGTCCGAGATATACATACCTTAAGTGGTTCCTACTGGAGATATATATATACTTTATAAGTTTTGGCGCCCGAGATCTACTTACATTGTGTGATTCCCTGCCTGAGATCTAATACTTTATATGATACCTGAGATATATACATACTCTTTACATTTTGCAACCTGAAATATAATGTTTTAGTTTATTTGCTACCTGCGTACGGCTACCTGTGATATTCAAACGCTATAGGACATGATATAATACGTCATATGCCTTTTTACCTGAGACAGAATAGTTTCTATGCTTAGCTACCCGAAATAAAATACTTTATATGATTTGCTACCTTAGATAATAATATTTTATATGAATTACTAATTAGATATAATACTTTATAGGATTTGCTGCCGGAAATATACATCCTTTTATGCTTTGCTACCTGAGATATGATACTTTACAAGCTCTGCTACCTCAGATATGAATAGTTTATATGCCTTGCTACTTGAGATATAATACTTCATATAATACTTTACTTGCTTTGATACCTGAAATATAATACTTCATATGATTTGCTGCCTGAAATATACATACTTAACATGCATGTTTTGATACCTGAAATTTTGATACCTGAAATATAATACTTTATATGCTTTGCTACCTGAAATATCCATACTTTACAGGCTTTGATACCTGAAATATAATACTTTATATGCTTTGCTACCTGAAATATACATGCTTTGATACCTGAAATATAATACTTTATATGCTCTGATACCTGAAATATAATACTTTACATGCTTTGATACCTGAAATATAATACTTTATATGCTTTGCTAACTGAAATATACATGCTTTACATGCTTTGATACCTGAATTATAATACTGTATATGCTTTGCTACCTGAAATATTCAGACTTTACATGCTTTGATACCTGAAATATAATACTTTACATGCTTTGATACCTGAAATATAATACTTTATATGCTTTGCTACCTGAAATATAATACTTTATATGCTTTGCTACCTGAAATATACATGCTCCACATGCTTTGATACCTGAAATATAATACTTTATATTGCTCTGATACCTGAAATATAGTACTTTATATGCTTTTCTACCTGAAATATACATGCCTTACGTGCTTTGATACCTAAAATATAATACTTTATATGCCTTGCTATTTGAAATATACATACTTTACATGCTTTGATACCTGAAATATAATACTTTACATGCTTTGATACTGAAATATAACTCTTTATATGCTTTGCTACCTGAAATATAATACTTTATATGCTTTGATTACTTTATATGCTTTGCTACCTGAAATATAATACTTTTTATGCTTTGCTACCTGAGATACAATATTTTATGTGATTGTTTTTTTTCCACTATTTATTTTGTAAAGATCTTTAAAACTGAACTTATCATACGAAAATAAACATGCATATTTGACTTTTTGCAGATATCTTTTGAGAAAATTATGCACTACTTTTTGAGATATGATTTGCTTTAGGTGAAGTTTGTTGCCCGAGTTATTATAATAATGCTAATATTTGAGATACATGCATAATAGTACATTGATCTTTAAAATGTATCTACTTATCATACTTATGCTATCTTTGCCATTCATATGCTTTATTTTGTTTTATAGCTATCTGTTAAGATATGAAAATGCACTACATGTTTTGGAAGAATTACTTTATATACGTTTGCGGCTTGAGATAAGCTAATTTGTTCTTTGTTGTTTTTTTTCAAATTTTGTTTTTTGGAAAATAATATTAACTTAAAAAATATGCAATTTTGCCTGAGTTACATTTACTAATATGTTTTGTGTAACGTTTTATGAGACACTTAGATGCAATACTCCCTTTATATAATATGCTTACTAATATGTGTTGCTTCCTAAGATATACTATAGTGCATGACATACTTTGTAGTGAGCTACTAAATATATACTAATAAGGTATTACTACAATTATTACCAAAAACACCACAATAGAGTATAATTATTTAGTTTATGTTAAAAATACATTTTTTAAACAATTATTTTTCACAGAATGCATACTGTTTTGTTAATTTTGCACTTCTCTTTTTTACAACTGCTGATTGCCGTCTCATTATGGTTCCCATCTTTTTTCATCAACACTTATGACTAGTATAAACATATTGTCAGTTAACTGTCAGGGTCTTGGTGCAGTCGAAAAACGTATTGATGTTTTTAACTACCTAAAAAGTAAAAATGGTCACATATATTGCCTTCAGGATAATCACTCTACTACAGCAACTGAAAATTTTATTCGTACACAGTGGGGGAATGATTTCCTTTTTAGTTCAGGAACTGCAAACGCAAGAGGCGTGGCGATACTTTTTAACAAACACTTAGATTATAAAGTACATTCTCACATAACAGATAAGGAAGGTAATTTTCTCATAGCTGACATGACAGTTGAAAATAATCGTTTTACACTTATCAATCTATATGGCCCAAATAATGATTCCCCCAGTTTTTATGATACTATTTTGTCGAAATATGAACAATTTAAAAACAGTACCCTAATCATGTGTGGATACTTTAATTTAGTTCAAGATCCAATCCTAGATTACTCTAATTACAAAAACGTAAATAACAAAAAGGCACGAGAACGGGTTCTAGATATTAAATGTGAATATAACCTCATTGATCCTTTCAGAGAATTACACCCACATCTAAAACGGTATACTTGGAGAAAAAAAACTCCTTTAAAACAAGCCAGACTCGACTTTTTCCTAGTTTCAGAAAATATGTTTTCTTCAATAGAAAAGTGTACCGTTGAATCCAGTTACCGCTCAGACCACTCAGTGATAGTACTAAAATTGAATTTCACTCAATTTATACCTGGTAAACCCCTTTGGAAACATAATAATTCTCTTCTTAGTGATACTGAATATTTAAACGTAATAAATAAAAAAATCAGGACATTAAACTACAGTATGCAGTCCCAATTTACAATATGGAGAACATTCATAATATCCCCAATAATAAATTACAATTTTTAATTAATGATCAACTATTTCTCGAAACACTACTCATGGAATTACGGGGTAAATCAATATCGTATTCTAGTTACAAGAAAAAAATGACAGATAAAAGAGAAAAAGAATTGATTGCTGAGATAGAAACATTAGAAAATAACCTGTCTTCAAATAATTTAGAAACATTAGAAACATATAAAAATGAATTAAAAATATTAAGAAAACAAAAAATGAATGGCTACCTAATCAGATCAAGAGCAAATATTATTGAGAACGATGAAAAACCAACATCATTTTTTTTCAATTTAGAATCCCATAATTACGCTTCAAAGATAATTCCCAAAATAGAAAAAGAAAATGGAAAAATCATAACAGATCAACATGAAATTTTAATTGAGACTAAAAATTATTACGAACAACTTTATACTAGCAAAGACAATGAACTAGAAAACGTAAATTTAGAAGAGCATTTGAAAGAATTTGATATACCTAAACTTACAGAAAGTGAATCAGTTAATCTTGAAGGCCATATATCTATTGAAGAAGCCTTGGCAACACTTAAAAAAATGAAAAATAACCGTAGCCCAGGTTCAGATGGTTTCGGTGCCGAGTTCTTTAAAGTATTTTGACGACAAATAGGACATTTTATAGTACGATCTTTAAATTATGGATTCATTAAGGGAGAACTATCAATAACTCAGATAGAAGGAATAACAACCGTTATACCAAAAGAAAATAAATCAAGACTGCATGTAAAAAAACTATAGGCCAATCTCCCTTCTTAAATCTATATATAAAATTGCCTCAGGATCTATTGCAAATAGAATTAAATCAACACCTATTAAGCTGATAAATAAAGATCAATCCGGTTTTATCTCAGGAAGATACTTAGGAGAAAATACAAGACTTATATACGATGTTATGCAATACGCAGAAGAAAATAATCTGTCGGGTTTAATTCTCTTGATTGACTTTGAAAATGCTTTCGACTCTCTATCTTGGGCCTTTATATTTAAAGTACTTAATTTTTTCAACTTTGGAGAACGTTTTATATCATGGATGAAGGTTTTATATAAAAATGCCAAATTGGCTGTTTATCAAGGGGGAAACCTGTCATCGTTTTTCAACATCGGAATGGGCTGCCGCCAGGGGGACCCCTTATCACCTTATATTTTTATTTTGTGCGCTGAAGTACTGGCGATTAGGATAAGAAATAACAATAAGATCAAAGGTATTACTATAGAGAATGTAGAAATTAAACTTTCGCAATATGCAGATGATACATCTGTCCTTTTGGATGGATCTGATACATCCCTGAATGAAACACTATCAGAATTACATAAATATTCAAAATATTCTGGTTTAAACTTAAATTTTGACAAAACACAAGTGGTATGGATAGGGAAGAAAAAATACAGTTCAGATACAATCAAAACAAAATGGAAACTTACCTGGGGAAAAGATAATTTTAAGCTACTAGGAATACATTTTAATGTCAACTTAGGTAAAATGATAGAATTAAACTATAATGATAAGATTTTAAAAATCCAAAATACAGTAAAGATATGGAAGCGAAGATATTTAACGCCACTTGGTAAAATCACGGTTATAAAAACACTGTTACTTCCTATTTTAAATCATATATTTATATCTCTTCCAAACCCGAATGAAAACATAATTGCAAAAATTAATAACATATTTTATGATTTTTTATGGGAAGGGCCTGCAAAAATTAAAAAAAATGTTATAGTTAAACAATATTCTGAGGGCGGTCTCAAAATGATAAATCTGAAAGCTTTCATACTAAGTTAAATCAACCTGGTTAAGAAGACTCATAACTAATGAGGGGACTTGGAAGCAGCTTTTTGAAAACCTAATAGACATTAAAAAATTAACATCTTTCGGTAAAGATTACTGTGAAACATTAATAAAATAATGAAAAACAGTTTCTGGATTGATGTGCTAAATTCATATACTAAACTTATTGAGTATATTATACCTAACTCACCAGAAGAATTTGGGTCAACCCCACTATTCTATAATAATAATATTCTGATTGGCTCTAAGCCTTTCTTTAATAAAATATGGTATATGAATTGCATCAGGTTTATAAATGACCTTATCAAGGAAAATGGTGATTTTTACTCTTTAACTGAGTTTGAAGAAAATACTGGTATTAAAACAAATTTTCTAATTTATGAAGGCGTAGTAGCTGCCATTAAAACATTTAAGAAAAGGTTACACAATTTTACAATTAAAAAAATTGAAAACCCAGTTCTACCTGCGAATATTAAACCACTCATCAAAAGCAAGAAAGGTTGCACTGATATGTACTTTATTCTTAACAGAAATAATGAAAGTCCAACATCAAAAGCTAAATGGGAACAGATTTATGATATTAATACAGAAGCATGGAAAAATATTTATTCGTCCCCTTTCAAAATAACTACTAGCACAATATTACAATGGTTTCAAACAAGGATTAATCATCGGCTTCTTTCAACACAGCATTATCTGCACAAAATTAAAAAAGCAGAAAACCCTTATTGTCACTACTGCCACAAGGACGAGACTATTGTTCATATGTTGTGGACCTGCCCTTCAACTCAGACATTTTTAACACAGATAAATACGCTCTGCCTATCAAAAAATATAAATCTGAAGCTATCAGAGCATGCATTTATTGTTAACACAGGTAAAGAACAATCAACTATAGAGCTACAAATTATCTTAGAAATTAAATATTGCATATTTTCTTCAAAACGACTGAAAACAATGCTCTCTGTTACTCCAATGATATACAGACTTCGTTATTTATACGAAACGCATCAACAAATCGCAGTCAGAAACAATCAACTAGAAAGTTTTGAAAATACATGGAGCAATTTTAAAACCATTTTAAATTAATCTAGCAAACCTTTTTATCCATCCACCCCTATGAATTCTTACAATGAACCAAGACACTGACGGTTGTGTATATATGTATATATACGTGTGTGTATGTGTATGTATGTATATACATGTATATATTAACTATATAAATATTGTTTATTAAACAGTAATTTATACAACTTCATAATTAGATGGGCTAGTGGACGGCAATCAAAATGTAGTTTAAAGAGTTTTTCTCTTCTTCTTTTTTTAACATCTCCCCTGCCTCAACCATCTAATACATGTATCTATTCTGTAGTACTCTTATATCATTTTATGATGCTGAATTGTAAATATATTTGTATGTGTTTAGTAAATGAATATTACATGCTGTAAAATATTGTAAGGTGTGGCAAGGGATGGTCCTCCCCGACCCTTGCTTCACCTATTGACGAGGAGATTAAACGGGTCGTCAAAAGACGGCTCAAAAAAAAAAAAAATGCGTCTGAAGTCAATTGGAATCATGTCTTGTTTTTGCCATCCTGTATATATCAAATCAAATACACACAACTGAACAAACACGCAAGATATTCTGCAGAGCATAACCATGTTAATGTAACGGGTTTAGTAAAATAAGACAAATTGTGTTCCAATCAAACATAACAACCGGATGGAAGTCTGTGCGACCTTGCATCATTTTAACGGTCACGTATCAACACATTGATCCTGGGGATATTAAGCCATTGTCAAATTGTCCTGTAGAAAATTTATAGTACAAAACCAACGCCAACCAATCGATTACATTCTTGTCATGACCGAATGGCGGCCAATGATGGTTACAATAGCTAGTATCAGACAGCGCAACACAACTATTACGAACCGAAGAAACACGTGAGGGATGGTCTTATGCAATGTTAATGTTAAGAGTAACAAAATATAAAGATCATTTAAAATAGACACCTCTTTGAACGAACGTATTTGTTCTAGATACATCTGTTTTGTTAGGTAATATGCAAAAAAAACTTGAGCTCCCATGGTACTGCTATCTGTATGCATGATAGACCATTTATCTGTTTGCATTTCATTTAGAGAAACATAATAGCTGTTGTATCTGATGGAGTTGCCGTATTATACACATTCAAACGTATTTTAGTGGAGTATATTGTATTTATGTTTGCGTCTGTCTGTCCGTAGGCAGACACACTCATGTCCCCACGATAACTATTCAATATTTATGTATCTGGATGGCATATTGAACATTGACAACCCTTTCTTTCCAACTATGGTTAATTATATTTATCCTAAAGAACTGCAGCTTAACAAAGCTAATATATCTGATAATAACGCTTCTTTTCTTGATTTAGATCTCTCGATTGAAAATGGTAAAATAATAAAATCTATGACAAGAGAGATGATTTTAATTTTGACATTGTTAATTATCCCCACTTGGATGGGGATGTTCCCCGAGCAACTTCTTATGGTGTGTATGTGTCTCAACTTATTCGTTTTTCTAGAGCTTGTACTCGAGTTGAGGACTTTAATATTCGTTATCTTTGTATAACTAAAAAGTTACTCAATCAGGGTTACCGTTACCATAAACTTCGTAAAACCTTTGCAAAATTGTATTATCGTAACCCTTCTTTCCAAATATAAAAATAATTTAAGGACTCTTCTGCGACAAGGACTATCACAAACTGACTTCTATGGTGATGTGATTTATAAACTTCGTAAGATTCTTGGTCATGATCACTTTCATACTATCTTTGTTAAACTTGTTAAAAAGTTTATCAAAAGAGGTTATGACCCTATCATTTTGCAACGTACTGCATGCTTGGTGGTGGACCCTTTTACAGTTCGCCACTATGCTTTCCTCTTTAATTGTATGATGACCGGACAGGCTGTGGACCCTTTGATGACGCCTACCTAAAGCCCATTGGGACGGCGGCGTTTGATGTTTGTCTATGATCTTTCTTGTCGAGCCCTTAATGGTTTATTCTCTTACTGCTCTGGCTTCTGCCAAGTCATTGAGTACTTTCATTGTGGCTTCTAGGCTATTGTTTTTCTGTATTATATTTACACTAGCATATTTGTGTTTTACTTATATTGCCTATTGATGCTGCCTTGTTGGTTAGAGATTTGATCATGGCGGGGATTTCTTTATTTACACTGTCCTGTTTTAATGGGATGACAGTAGGGTAAGTGTGAGGTTTGGTGCACCCTAGAACCGGTTTAAACCCCCAGTGGCCTACTTTACCACAGACCGTTCCAAGGCGGTAGCCCTATTGTCAACCTTTTTGTGTTTGTGATGTCGTTTGCATTTATTATTGCTTTTGCCTTATTGTTTGTCTGTTTGCGTGTTTGTTTCTGTGTTTTGTGGTTGACTGTCCTCCTTGAATGCTACTTTCCCTGTCCGATCTTTTTATATTTCTTTTTATAGGCACACCATCTTAACTTCGCAGGTGCACTGTCTGTGATTAGAAAAGGGTATGTGAGCCCATTTCTCTAGTCAATTATCTAAACAACAAATATTTTTACCGAATAATATTATAGTAATCGTTAAATTAACTAGACATGCTAATCACGTAATCACGTGAATCATGTAATTATTGTATGTGACGCTGTGTAGATGCGTCACATGTCATCCACTATCGTAACATATCCGTGTCGCTATTTTTAGAATCTTAAGTGAATCGTTGTTTCCCATGACGGCAATCAAATACTGGGAGGTATTGCTATTAGTATACGGATATTGTGTGCTTATGTTGCTGGAGAAATTAAAGAGTCCGAAGAAGACAAATAGCTGGAGAAGCTTATCAGTTTGATTCATATATTTTCATATTTGGTCTTCCCTCACCAAAGGAACCTGGAAAGTCGCTATATGGCCTTAACTGTTGGTGCGAATATAACATTTAATTCCATTTAATTAATATTTGCGAATATACTATCAATATATTATGCTGTTGTCTCAACATAATTCCATCATGTAGAGACAGTAAACACTAACAGAATAAATCGATATAATTATTTTTTAAATTGCTATAATGATCTCTAAGATTATAATAGATTAATGTATTAAATATTTAACTATTCATCGTTTAAAGAATGGCAAACACAGATATAACATTTGAACAGGATAGGCAGCATTCAATGGACCACAGTCAACCACAAACACACTCAGAAACAAACAACAACCACCAAGATGTATAAAAGGCAAGACATGCTATCACAAACATAATCGGGTTGACAATAGGGCTACCGCACTGGAGCGGTCAGTTGCAAAAAAGGTAGGTGGTGGTCCAAACCAGGCTCAAGGGACACCAATCCCCATCATGACTCTATTGTAATCCCAATAAAAAGGGACAGTGTAAATAAAGATATTCATGTCAGGTTATATTCCATAACAAACAAGGCAGCATTAATAGCCAACATAATTAAAACAAATAAATGATCTTGTATATATAATATAAAAAGGAAAAGCCTAGAAAGCGATAAAGCAATAACACAATGAATTGGCAGAAGCCATTCTGAAAGAGCAACAAGTGAACAAACCGTTAAGGTACGATTAGACAAGATTTAAATGGTGAAATAATTAGCAAAATATATGACAAGAGAGATTTTAATTTTGATATTGTTAATTATCTCCATTTAGATAGGGATGTTCCCCGAACAACTTCTTATGGGGTCTATGTGTCTCAACTTAATCGTTTTCTAGAGCTTTTACTCGAGTTGAGGACATTAATATTCGTAATTTTTAAATAACTAAAAAGCTACTCCATCAGGGCTACCGTTAACATAAACTTCGTATACCCTTTGCAATTTTTTATTATCGTAACCCTGTTCTTCTTTGCAAATTTAAAAGTAATTTAAGAACTCTTCCGCGACAATGACTATCACAACATGACAGCTATGATGACGTGATTTACAATCTTCGTAAGATCCTTGGTCATGATCACTTTTATACTATCTTTGTTAAACTTGTTAGAAGGTTTATCAAAAGACGCTATGACCCTATCATTTTGCAACGCACCATGCTTGGTGGTGGACCCATTTACCGTTTCGCACTATGCTTTCCTCTTTAATTGTGCGATGACCTGACAGGCTGTGGACCCTATCATGACGTCTACCTCAAGCACAAAAGGACGGTGACGTTTGATGTTTGTCTGCAAGCTTGTTTTGTCGTGCCCTCAATGGTTTGTTTTCTTGTTGCTCTGGCTTCTGCCAAGTCATTGAGTACTTTCTCTGTGGCGTTCTATGCTGTTGCATTTTTTGTATTTATATATACACGAGCATCCTTGTGTTTTACTTATATTAACTAATAATGCAGCCTTGTTGATTAGAGAATAGTTCATGTTGGGGATTTCTTCATTTATACTGTCCCGTTTTTATTGGGATGACAAAAGGTAGGTGTGAGGTTCGGTGCACCCTAGAACCTGGTTTATACCCCCAGCGGCCTTTTTGGTCACTGACCGTTCCAAGGCGATAGCCCTATTGTAACGCTTTTTGTGTTTGTGACGTCATATGCCTTTATTCTTTGTTAACATTGCCATTCATGTATGTCCTTCAGCGTGTTTTGGTGTTTACTGTGTTCTGTGAAAGCTGCATTTCCTGTTCGACTTTTATACTATTTTTAAGTAATATTTTCCACTTGTGTTGCTTCATTAATACGGGCCCAGGTTTATAACGGGGCTATCAACAATTCAAGATAAATCATTGACGCTCTCATTCATGCTTTCTGTCAATACACTGACTTTGAACGCCATAGTTTCATACAACTTATTTAACTGTTCATACCTGACACAAATGTTTTAGTATTGTAACTGGTTCATACTACACACCTGCTTTTTACACATATTTTTAAGACACTCAAGCCCTGTTTCTGTTACTTCAATCGAATTATATATTTTTATAAAAAAACGTTTAAGATCAATATATTTATTTTATCCCTCAATGCTCCTTTTTTATTTGCGTTCGATTACTGTGGTTTCTAAATATATGATATAAACATAAATATATATTTTCTTATTTTGTCAGAAGCCTGAGCATCAGGAGAATAAACTATTAAGGGCTGAACTAGAAAGGCTTGCAGACAAGCATTATATTAATAATAATAGTAATAATAATTTCTTTATTTAACGAAGGTTACAACACATGAAGTTATGCATATAAAATACATACACTTATTTTCAATGTGGCCTTCCAACAATAATGCTATAAAAGTTAGAAATATATATAAAACATTCATGCTCATGCGCACACACGCAAACATCCATATACATAACAAAACTACAAATCCGACAAACACTCATTGGTTAATACATTCCTAATATTCTTAATTCATAATCAAGATATCCATAGTGTCATATATAAAGGATATTTAAGCAATTACATGCATACAGTGCCAGTTTCACTCAAGAAAAAAAGAAAAATAGCAGCAAAAACAATTAACAACAACACAACAGCGACATAATTCTATCGTTATATCAGCTAGTTTATACCATGTTTTTGGAAAAGAAATTGTTTTAAATTGTATTTAAACGAAATAAGGCTATTGATGTAACGTATATGTAAAGGAATTTTATTCCATACTATAGTACTGTAATAGCTGAACGAATCTTTCAAATAGTTTGTCCGATGTTTGAGTGGAACAAGATCCTTTCGCTTAATGGAACGCAACATATAATTTTCATTAAATAAAGGTCTAAATTTCGTCCGGGCATTGCACAATTAAAGGAGAAATCATAATGGCGAACTGCAAATGGATCAATCACTAACCATACAGTGCGTTGCAAAATGATAGGGTCATATTTTTTTTATAAACTTTAAACAGGTTCAATAAAACCGATTCTGCTACAGTTATGTCTTGTTTGTGTTTGTTGCTTCCAAGGGATCCCCGTTTCAGTATTTATTGACATTTACACTAGCGTTTTTAATTAGTGCTGTGTGGCGGCCGTAAAAGTCGAACCACTACAAATCAGTAGTTTTATTGCTTACTGGTCCTTTGGGATCATCAAGCTCAATCTATGTGGCTTTAAAGTAGAATATCACTTCAGCCGGTTCTGGGAGGCGTGAGAGGGGTTGAACTTCACATTACCGCTCATGAACTGACTCAATAAAACCGAGTCTGTTACTTTTATCTCATGTTTGTGTTTTATGCTTCAAATAAATACCCTTTTCGGTGTAAATCACGCCAGTATAGAAGTCAGGTTGTAGTCGGTGTCACAAAAGTGTAAAATAAACTTCTTTTCCTTTAAAGTAAAACATGGTTATGATAATAAAACGTGATGTGTAACTAATACAATGATTACCAGAAATGTCATACGCTTTAGTAAACGTAGATATAAAAGTCGAACGAGAAATGTAGCACTAAAGGACCACGTTTTACATGATGATTAACGGCGCAAGACAAGAAATTTAATAGGGTTAGTGTTACGTTTGGTGCGCCCTAGAACCTAGTTTAATCCCGCACCAACCCCAGCGGCCTTTCCACCACTGACCTTTCCAAGTCCTATTGACCGTTTATTTTGTGATGTGACATGCTTTACTTCTTATTCTTATGTAATTCCAGTTTGTTTTAGCATGTCGCACGTGTTTCTGGTTGACTGTTTTCTGTGAGGGCTATTCATTTTCTATTCGACTTGTATACCTACTATCTATTTATGATTGTAAATTAATCTATGGGAAATGATATGAGGTTTGTTTTGGCTCAGTTGAGAATATTACTCAGTTACATCAATGATATTTATTGCATTTCGTATCATAACGTAAATATAGATATACAATTCGAACAGGAAAAGCAGCATTCAAGGACGACAGTCAACCACAAATACACAAACTTAAAGATGAATAAAAGGCCAAATAATCAAACACAAAAGGGTTGACAATAGGGCTACCGCCTTGGAACGGTCAGTGGCAAAAAAAGGCCGCTGGGGGTTTAAGTTATCTTTGCAAACAATATGCAAACAATATGCACAAGACTGTACAATGACGATTAATTGAATATATCTAGTTCATAATAATATATTGATAAAATTCCCACAAATGATGTCTATTGCAGAATATGATGACTGAAGCGATAACGAAGTTCAGTCTACTGTAAGTTTAAAGTGAATTTCTTAATACAACTATTCTCTACCGTAGGACAAAGCGTTGACTTCCTTTGTTCGCATGTTTAACTGCACATTCAGTAGTCGGCTAAGTACAAACGTATTAGAGGAAATGGTGGTAAGCGCTACAAACGGTAAGCAACTCGAAATATGATCCGAAAACGTACAGAATATTTCGTAAAATATGCATCTATTATCAGCTGGAGGAAATGCGATAGAAAATCTCATTACTATTGTAGCAAAACAACACAAAAGAATTCGTAGGCTGTAAAGTATGGTTTATTCTATAACATTCTAGGTTCCATCGATACATAAGATTATGTTATAAAACACCTCTTCCATGCATGGTTTAAGACTTTCTTATACCACCTAATTAAGACTTTCCTGACACGTAGCTGCGTTAAGAATTACATTAAAGGCTCTCCTCCCTTGGTTTAACACCCCCTCTCTTATGGAGCTTGGTTAAGGAACTCTTTAAAGTTAAAGATGACATTTCTTTGATAAAAATTGAGAAGCTGATTCATAAGTATACAAGTTACATACGTAATTAACCTTGTCAGTATATGGTATCCAGTAATCACGGACATAATATATAGAAAATACAAGGTTAGTGCCTTGGATGGAGAAAGTTTATCTGGTGAGGCTAAGAAAACGAGGAAGGTCGATGCTTGCCGAGCTATATCAGGCAGGAGAGAGCGTTCCTATCGGGGATAATGCAAGGCGTAGATGGCTCATAACTCGCAGAAGTGACAGTTGCTGTGGCATGTTTTGACACTGGTGGATAACAAATTTGAACACTCCTTGTGTTTAACCTCTGACATAGAGCTATAAGTGAGGACAGATTGGATGTTTTTATGACCACTAATTTGCATAATGTCAGTTGGTTCAATGCCCGAGTCTCTAAGATTTTGCACTAAATGTTTCCGTGCAGAATTATTCGTTATCCTTTTTTGGGGATCCAAGTGACCTTTAATGGCCATGTTCTTCAAGAGGCTCCCTATTTTCTTTTCACCAACTGCCATTTTTGTATACCATTGATCTTGAGGGGATGAAACTGAAACCGTACGTGGGGCAAAGAAAAACAGATGTTCAGGTTCCGAATATCCATGCGGGTGCTTAATAGCATACAGTTTGTACATGCGCACTGGATCACGAGATGGATCATCCCTGTTTTCATAAACTTTCGGTGTTACAGCACGCACATCTCTGGTGTTTTCGCCCTTACGGGTTTGTGTCTGGCGCTCTGTAAGCTCTAGATACTGAGTGCCATCAGATGCAGTCTGCAGAAGAACATCGCCCCATCTGCAATAAGCAAAACAGTACTCAAATTAGAAGAACAGCGTTTGTATATTAAAACATTAAAATAACATCAATGATTAATGATAGAAAAAACAATCGATGAATGAAAAACGGGACCATTTCTCCGATTGTTTCTCAATAAGACACTGCGGTTTTACTGTGAAATAGCGATGCAAAAACTCATTATGCTTACGATTTTTACCACTTGTTTTCCCTCATGTCATAAATTCGAACGAGTTTTTTTTTAACCAGATTCCTTTTTTTCTCCTTTTTTTCTCTGGTGACATAAATTTAGTATCAAATGTATGCTGTTAATTTTTCTTCTTATTTATTATATACACTATTCAAATTTTATAATCAGTCACCCAGGTTTTATGAAAATAACACAGAATACTAAAAGCTAGAAATCACCGAAACTCTCTTACAAATATTTTATTAAGTTTATCAACAAGGTTTTAGTCCAATCAAGGCAGATTGAGTTTTATAAATTGCTAGCGATATTTGTTAAACGACGCCAGTTAAAATTTCAAATGAAAATATGAATTATTAAAAAATATATATTTCTTTGAAAAGTGACCGATTATAAAAGTTGAGTACTAACTATTTTCGCGGATTACTCAAACTACAAAGGAATTTTTAATAGCGAGGACCAAATACATACTGCGTATGGACCTGTTAAAAGTACTGTAGTCTATGAATAACTGGCCATATGGAAAGCCATTTTTGCAAAACAAAAAAAAAACTGTGTGGTGTATGCAGCTAAGTGGAAGTACCGGAGACATACTTGTGTCTTGGTTTCAGGTCATTGGGTCGACTGAAATTCTGTTTAATGAAGGACATTTTCTCATTTTATGCGCGTTTATATGGAGTATTTGAACATTGATTACGCATGCAGTTCGCATTAGATTTGCATATAAATACCAATGTAGCTAAGGTCTGTAAGCAGAGGTAAATTCATTTTATACTTTCAAAATAGTTCAATGAATTAGCAAACCATTATATATTCTTGCAACTTTTATCAGTGCCTGATATGTGATTTTGACAAGATCAGCTCTGATGAGGAAAATATTATGGTTTTTGCAAACATCAACATGGACGATTTAACTGTTTGTGTGTAAACATGAAAAGGCGCCAAACGGATCAGATAAAAACATGAGGACCAAAAAGGAATTCTAAACCATTCTCTGAATTAGCAATAACAAAGGGTAAAAAGTAGTTGCGGCAAACTTATATCTTTTATGCTACTTTTGGTTTTTATTTTAAAATTCATCGTGCAGATTTGCTCTTTTTTTAATGAGTGACCTTATCAACTTTTCTCGGCATTTATAGTGTGTAACGTTAGATGTATATGCGTCATTATTTAACGCCATGAAGAAAAAATAATAAAGTGGTGTCCGACGTCATTGGCATGTTAAATGTAACATTTTCTTTATAAAAAAAGAGAAAATACATGGAAAAAGTGGTTCTGCATTGTTCAGTTAAAAAACCTGTGTCAGTATGATACATGTAATGTTATTGTCCTGTAGGAAATACAATAATTACCTTAGTTCATAGTTTTCCTTTGTTCCTCTGAGGCCAAAGTGAACACAGTTGTTTAGCCACATGGTGTTCAGTAACGCTTGTGGGTCATTGTCTCCTAGAACATTCTGCTCGTACAAGCTGTCTATTTCTGCATCAGTTATTAGCTGTGCCACCATTGATTTGTTCCCTTTTACCATCTTTTTTAATGATTTTGCTTATCACATAGTGCATCCCTCGTTAAATAAAATGCTTGTCCATTTCCACCCATAATATTTACAGGCTAGCGATGTCTTTTTAGTTTTCTGTCAAGACTCGAGACCATGATTCTCAGCGTTGATGGCTCATATTACTCACCAGTTTTCTTGCGGCTGACAAAACACAATTTGCAACATACTCATCCAGTCTGTCCAGTTCAATTTTGTGCATTTCTTCATATTCACATTTTGTTAACAAAAACCTCTCACATTTCCTAACATCCAATAGAATTTTTTTCTTGGTGTTTTTGTTGTCTTCATTTGCAAATGATTGATCTATATAACCTCTAGATAAATCTTCAAATTCAGCATTTTGCATTTGGTCAGGTTTCAGTTCAGGCCCCTGAATGCGCGCCTCAACAGGCACCCCAACCTCAACAGGCACCTCAACCTCACTAATCTCCATTTCCCATGGATCCCCATCCACATCAGTTTATGTAATGCCAAATCTTTTAAGGAAATCATGGTCAGGTTTAACTTCCTCTGACTCATTGCTCATAATTTCATCCCAAATAACATCAAATTTGGCTGACTCAAATTATCGGACATGTTGAAATATAGTAGCTTTAACAAATATAATGAATGCAGCAGCAGACGGCCTAAATCAAGTGGAAGTACCAGGAATTATGGGTGAAATAACTACTGTAGACAACAATATTTTTTGTAAAACATTTTTAATTATGTTCCTATTCTTCTTCCTTATTTTATAAATATTTTATATACATTCAATAAAAATATAATAAATACGGTTCCTACACACGTAGTAAAATGTGTAAGCATTGTAACAGTCAATGGTCAGAAACTAGGTCGAAAGTAGTCCCGTTCTCATTGACTGGATAGTGACAGGATATCAACAAGTTTAGTAGGTGACGTCTTTATTATGCCAGAAATGCGAGTGGTCACGGGATAAATAAGTGAACACAGACATACCATATACATACATTATTCCAGTGTGCAGAATGAATACACATTAATAATCTGGACAACCACTAACCAAACGAACTCATTTAGAAGTTTATACTTGGGTAAACCATTAATATTCGTCGTATGAACAAATATTCCTCCAATCATATTTCGAATGACCAATTAATAATTGCCCTTAACCGTCATCTAATATAATATTGCATGTTATAATGATGAATACGTGTAGTGAATTAAGATATGCATTAACTATATGCGTATCCTTTGACGTACATAGCTTACAATTTACTCTAAACATAGTTATACATTTCATTAGCACGTTTAGACAATTATGTTACTCTATTCCATTTAAATCCGTGTACACCGGTGAACTCTGGCTTAATCGTACAGAAGGACAACCTCTGCATTACAAAGGAAAGACCCAACTAAAATATATATTGTTAACGACAAAGACATAGAAAACAACTCGGGATGTATTTAACGATATATGTATTATATGTTATATATGTGTTGAATGAGGTAGCATTCAAAGCAGATCCAAGAGACGAACAGCAAATGAAGCATTCGCAGAACCCAGTCCACCAAAATCACGCACTTATTACAAGGAAAAATGAAAGCCAAGTAAAGAACATCACAAACATAACATGATTGACAACAAGGGTACCGCCTTGGAACGGTCATTGGAATAAATACCGCTGCTGGTTTCAACTAGCTTCTAGGGTGCGCCAAACATCACTCTTACCCTATTGTCATCCCAGTTGAACGGAACAGTGTAACTAAGGAAATGCGTGCAAAACATCACTCTTACCCTATTGTCATACCAGTTGAACGGAACAGTGTAACTAAGGAAATGCGCGCAAAACATCACTCTTACCCAATTGTCATCCCAGTTGAACGGAACAGTGTAACTAAGGAAATGCGCGCTAAACATCACTCTTACCCTATTGTCATCCCAGTTGAACGGAACAGTGTAACTAAGGAAATGCGCGCCAAACATCACTCTTACCCTATTGTCATCCCAGTTGATCGGAACAGTGTAACTAAGGAAATGCGCGCTTGGCGTTATCTTTTAACAAACTAGGCAGTATTAATAGGCAGAATAGGTAAAACACAAAGTTGATCATGTAACTCTGAATATAAAAAAGCAAGCGGAAAACCCTTACAGTAAGTACCCAGTGACTTGGCAGAAGACAAAGCAACACGAATGTACCATAAAGAGCACGACAAGATACGAATTTCGACATTCAACAAACCATTTTCTAACTAGTATTGAAAGTAAACATCGATAGCAAAGGGGCGTTTATCAATTACTACGGTTTACTAGGTTTATTACTACGGTGTAATGTTTAATCACCCATAGAATATGTTGCCTGCTTTTTAATTTAGTATTTTGACTGATACTTGGGATGGGATCATCAAGCCCTGTCGTTGTGGCTTTAAAGTAGAATATCGCTTAAGCCAGTGTTAGGAGGCGTGAGAGGTGTTGGACTTTATATTACACCTCATGACTTAATAAAACCAAGTCTGCTACTTTTATCTCTTGTTTGTGTTTTTTGCTTCCAAGGGATCCACTTTTCAGTATTTATTGACATTCACACTAGCGTTAGTTTAGTGTTGTGTGGCGGACATAAACTTTCGCCAGACTACAAATCAGTAGTGTTATTACTTACTGGTCCTATGGGATCATCAGGCGCAATATTTCTGGCTTTAAAGTAGAATATCGCTTAAGCCGGTGCTTGGAGGCGTGAGAGGTTTTGCACTTTATATTACCCCTCATGAACTAACTCAGTAAAACCGAGTCTGTTATTTTTATCTCTTGTTTGTGTTTGTTGCTTCCAAGGGATCCACTTTTCATAATTTATTCATAACCTGTGCTCCCTACTAAATTCCTTTTTGTTTATTTCCATTGTTTTCTCGTTTAGGGCAAAGCATTTTGTTAGAAACTGGGACCATACGCCGCTGGCCATGGAATGGTATGAACATCATTGAAGGTTCAGTGTTCACCGTCATATGCATACCTACCATCTTCTGGATGGTTCAAATCTTTGTACTATTGACATTTTAAATATTGAGTCCTGCTCAACCCGGGGCTAGAGGGCGTAAATGGTAGCAAGACTTTTCAATACGTTCTTGAACAGTCTCAATCGAACCGAGACTGCAGTATGTTTTATATTTATCGTGTTCGCCGATTTCCAATTTTTCCCTTTCGTGCTCTTTTTATACTAAGCTCACAGATAACCCCTTACGAGTTTAATGTCGCATATATCTAAGTTTAGCAATACCTAATGTCTCATATATCTAAGTTTTGAAATATGAATAGAGCAGGCATTGGACAGACTGTATTGACACATAAGCGCAAGTTTTTAAGAGAGATAACTGGACCATGCGATTTATAAAAAAAGGAAAGATGCAGTTATTGGAAATATTTATTAGAAATAACATGAAAACAGGTATACTTGTTCTTTTTATTTGCATAGTATGAACCATGTAAATAATACCATATTAGTAAGACGTGTTACATATATGTAAAATAAACTAATATATATCTGCTCAAACGACATGGGATTTCGGGGTATTATTATTTCTAACAGTAATCGCGTGTTCATGGCACGATATAAAACCTAACAATCTGATGACTTGTTTATATACGATGAAGTGTTGCAATCAATAGAACATATATGTGGGTGGTAATGTTCTACCAGAGCTTTCTTGACCAAAATACATTGTTTTTAATCAACGTATGTGTAATTTGTGTTGAATTTCCAAAAAATATATTTTGATATTTCAGGTAGACAAAGTTATTTTTCGAGAAAAAGTATTGGAATTGTTTCTGGTGTCGCATACTGTACTTATATTTGATTGTTGATGGCTTTGATTGCGTGTTGTTGGTACACTACTACATTTCCTGTTTGACTTGTATACATACTGAGTTCCTAGTTTTACATAATTTATTTCAAACAAGATAAATCAGAACAACATTGGAAATGCTGCAAAGCTTTGCGTTTAGAAACGGACAGCATCAAATTCTTATTATTTAACCTTGTTTGGTCTAACCTCTCTCTATCTCTCTCTCTCCTAGTTTCATGGTTATGAGTATTGATAATGTTCTTAAGAAGTCATTTACGCTATAACTTGAATCAATGGGCATTCCATTTTAAATTTTTGTAGTGCGTGATACACTTCTTAAATGACAGTCTCACGCACAATTTGTGATAATTGACAAGTCTGATAGACTAAAAATTGTTGCTGAACATGCTGAATGGTATTTTACGTAATTTTCAGCACATTTTACGCTATATATATGATTGTCGATTTATTCGTGGTAGTGGCAGACGACTAACGTTATCCTTGGAGAAGCAGTACTGTATACTTCCCAGACACCCGTAAGAATCTACACGTTTTCACAATGTTTTGTGCTCAGTTATATTTGTCGAAATATTAGACAGACGGCCTCGTGTCCACTATTCATGAAACGTGTATATGCACAGGTGTAACTTATACTGTAAGGATTATCCTATGGATATGTTCAGTAGCATGTATAACTTGATATAGGACTTCCTAAAGCAGGTTTATGTCGTTGATTTAACGTGTATGCCCATTTATTTAATGGACTGTGTTGCATTAAACGGTGATATTAGTTTGCATTTGTTAACACATTACGAGACATCGATTCTCAATATATCCATATCCCGGAGTTTATATTTCGTTGACAAGTCTATACCAGAAAATGTACTGCAAATATGGGTTCCATCCCCGCCGGGTCATGTCAAGGACTTCATAATTATGACACTTATAGCTCCATTGCTTGACATTCACGATATAAATTGCAGTTCTTCTGGGACAGGTCTGCCCGGTGTCAGTATAATGTGATTGGGTAGGGTATCATGTCATTTGTCTACGGCAAATGCACTAAATAGCTCCATTGCCTGACATTCACCATATAAAGCGTAGTTCTAGGAATGGTCTGCCCGGTGTCAGTATAAAGTGACTGCATCGTGGTATCATGTTATGTGTCTACGGCGTTGTATTCCTGTGTGGCAGCACGATCAGGTGAGCAGAGCTAACTGCTACAACCAAACACCGTCGTGATATGACAGATACGTTGTTAAAAGCGACGTTAAACCCCATATAATATATTTAGTTTAGTAATTTGTTTTCGGGTAATGAGTTTGTGCAATGAGTTTGGTAATGAGTTTGGGCAATGAGTCCGGTAATGAGTTTGTGCAATGAGTCTGGTAATGAGTTTGTGCAATGAGTCTGGTAATGCGTTTGGGCAATGAGTCTGGTAATGAGCTTGGGAAATGAGTTTGGTAATGAGTTTGTGCAATGAGTCTGGTAATGAGTTTGGGCAATGAGTCTGGTAATGAGTTTGGGCAATGAGTCTGGTAATGAGTTTGGGCAATGAGTCTTGAGTTTGTGCAATGAGTCTGGTAATGAGTTAGTGCAATGAGTCTGGTAATGAGTTTGGGCAATGAGTCTGGTAATGCGTTTGGGCAATGAGTCTGGTAATGAGTTTGTGCAATGAGTCTGGTAATGAGTTAGTGCAATGAGTCTGGTAATGAGTTTGGGCAATGAGTCTTGTAATGCGTTTGGGCAATGAGTCTGGTAATGAGTTTGTGCAATGAGTCTGGTAATGAGTTTGGGCAATGAGTCTGGTAATGAGTTTGGGCAATGAGTCTTCAGTTTGTGCAATGAGTCTGGTAATGAGTTAGTGCAATGAGTCTGGTAATGAGTTTGGGCAATGAGTCTGGTAATGAGTTTGTGTAATGAGTCTGGTAATGAGTTTGGGCAATGAGCCTGGTAATGAGTTTGTGCAATGAGTCTGGTAATGAGTTTGGGCAATGAGTCTGGTAATGAGTTTGGGCAATGAGTCTTGAGTTTGTGCAATGAGTCTGGTAATGAGTTAGTGCAATGAGTCTGGTAATGAATTTGGGCAATGAGTCTGGTAATGAGTTTGTGCAATGAGTCTGGTAATGAGTTTGGGCAATGAGTCTGGTAATGAGTTTGTGCAATGAGTCTGGTTATGAGTTTGGGCAATGAGTCTGGTAATGAGTTTGTGCAATGAGTCTGGTAATGAGTTTGGGCAATGAGTCTTGAGTTTGTGCAATGAGTCTGGTAATGAGTTATTGCAATGAGTCTGGTAATGAGTTTGGGCAATGAGTCTGGTAATGAGTTTGGGCAATGAGTCTGGTAATGAGTTTGTGCAGTGAGTCTGGTAATGAGTTTGGGCAATGAGTCTGGTAATGAGTTTGTGCAATGAGTCTGGTAATGCGTTTGGGCAATGAGTCTGGTAATGAGCTTGGGCAATGAGTCTGGTAATGAGTTTGTGCAATGAGTCTGGTAATGAGTTTGTGCAATGAGTCTGGTAATGAGTTTGGGCAATGAGTCTTGAGTTTGTGCAATGAGTCTGGTAATGAGTTAGTGCAATGAGTCTGGTAATGAGTTTGGGCAATGAGTCTGGTAATGCGTTTGGGCAATGAGTCTGGTAATGAGTTTGTGCAATGAGTCTGGTAATGAGTTTGGGCAATGAGTCTGGTAATGAGTTTGGGCAATGAGTCTGGTAATGAGTTTGGGCAATGAGTCTTGAGTTTGTGCAATAAGTCTGGTAATGAGTTAGTGCAATGAGTCTGGTAATGAGTTTGTGCAATGAGTCTGGTAATGAGTTTGGGCAATGAATCTGGTGATGAGTTTGTGCAATGAGTCTGGTAATGAGTTTGGGCAATGAGTCTGGAAATGAGTTTGGGCAATGAGTCTGGTAATGAGTTTGTGCAATGAGTCTGGTAATGAGTTTGGGCAATGAGTCTCTGGTAAATGACTTTGGGCAATAAGTCTGGTAATGAGTTTGTGCAATGAGTCTGGTAATGAGTTTGGGCAATGAGTCTGGTAATGAGTTTGTGCAATGAGTCTGGTAATGAGTTTGGGCAATGAGTCTGGTTATGAGTTTGTGCAGTGAGTCTGGTAATGAGTTTGGGCAATGAATCTGGTAATGAGTTTGTGCAATGAGTCTGGTAATGAGTTTGGGCAATGAGTCTGGTAATGAGTTTGTGCAATGAGTCTGGTAATGAGTTTGGGCAATGAGTCTGATAATGAGTTTGTGCAATGAGTCTGGTAATGAGTTTGGGCAATGAGTCTGGTAATGAGTTTGTGCAATGAGTCTGGTAATGCGTTTGGGCAATGAGTCTGGTAATGAGCTTGGGCAATGAGTCTGGTAATGAGTTTGTGCAATGAGTCTGGTAATGAGTTTGGGCAATGAGTCTGGTAATGAGTTTGGTCAATGAGTGTTGAGTTTGTGCAATGAGTCTGGTAATGCGTTTTGGCAATGAGTCTGGTAATGAGTTTGTGCAATGAGTCTGGTAATGAGTTTGGGCAATGAGTCTGGTAATGAGTTAGTGCAATGAGTCTGGTAATGAGCTTGGGCAATGAGTCTGGTAATGAGTTTGTGCAATGAGTCTGGTAATGAGTTGTGCAATGAGTCTGGTAATGAGTTTGGGCAATGAGTCTGGTACTGAGTTTGTGCAATGAGTCTGGTAATGAGTTTGTGCAATGAGTCTGGTAATGAGTTTGGGCAATGAGTCTGGTAATGAGTTTGTGCAATGAGTCTGGTAATGTGTTTGTGCAATGGGTTTGATAATGAGTTTGAGCAATGAGTCTGGTAATGAGTTTGTGCAATGAGTCTGGTAATGACTTTGTGCAATGTGTCTGGTAATGAGTTTGGGCAATGAGTCTTGTAATGAGTTTGGGCAATGAGTCTGGTAATGAGTTTGTGCAATGAGTCTGGTAATGAGTTTGTGCAATGGGTTTAGTAGTGAGTTTGAGCAATGAGTCTGGTAATGAGTTTGTGCAATGAGTCTGGTAATGAGTTTGTGCAATGCGTTTGGACATGAGTTTGTGCAATGAGTCTGGTAATGAGTGTGTGCAATGAGTCTGGTAATGTGTTTGAGCAGAGAGTGATTTCTTTTAGTTGTAATTCTATAGAAATAAATACGTAATGGAAACGTAAATGTAATAGATAGAGAATGGTCTCAGCGTAGACCATCGACGAGTTCAAATAACCAACGGGCTGAGACGGACTCTATCTTTTTTGTAGCATGGTGTACTGAGTAACACTGTGACGTCTTAGTGACGTACTTTAAATTCCAATATCTGATAGTTGTTGTACGGTATAGTCACGCCCCTTTAGTTACCTAAATTAAACGATTTAATGCTCTGCATTCATCAAAGGAAATGTCACCAAACATGTTACAAGTTTACGGTACAGCATGTGGAAATTGGATAAATAATCACCATCCATTGCAACAGGGCTGCTGATTGTGTGAACATGGGGAGGTTCCGGGCATACATTGTGTTTGTTTGCCAATTTCTGATTGGATATACATCTTGCAACAGCAATTGATTTGAATCTAATGGAACTGTGTAATGTGCTTATCATTAAAAGAAATGGATGAAATGAGTTGTTCTAATTTTGGCTAATTCAATGATCAAATTGCAATAGAGGTACATACAAGAGTTACCAATAGGGTAACCGCATCGGATCGGTCAGTAGCGAAGCAGAAGCTGGAGGTTGCAACCAGGTTCTATGTTGCACCAAAAATGAGATATAGGGTCCTATAGAAACCACAGCGTCCAAATGCAATGGCATCATAGGTCCGCACTGACCTACAAACAAGGAGCAGTATTTAATTAATTATACAATGAAAAAGACAAAATACAACATAAAGGGTGGTGAAGACAGGAATACCGACTTGGAACGGTCAATAGGCAATAAGGCCTACAGGTTAGCTTGAATCGATTTTATTTGTACACCATCCTCGCTATTATCCTGTCCTCAGCGCCCAAATAGACAAGACAGTGTAAACAAAACTACATCCCATCAATAGGAATTCTCTAACAATAAAGTCCACATCCAGAAAAAATAAAAAAATAAACATTTTGATGTTGTTGTAAAGCTATTTAAAAAACAAAACAAAAGAAAAGTCTCAAAATGTGTCCAGATGTTTACTGAACAAACACAGCAGTTGCAACCAAAGAGAAAACTAATCTAGGGTACGACCAGAAAACCCGAGGGTCGAAAGATCATGCACCTACCTCCCTTGGTCGGGGTTTCAGTAGGTGCAATCATATAGTCACAAGAGGTTGTCTAATTATCGCACAAGGTAAAAGTGAAACGTAGTGACTGACTGTAGAGGGGTCAATCACTAAACATTCAGTGCTTTGTAATGTAATACTAAAGGTTTAACAACGCACTGCATGTTTATGTGAGTTGAAGACCGTTATGTGAGATATCAATCTGTCTATATACCGTGTGATATAATAAAGGAGGACATACAGTTCCCAAAGACATTATAGTCAGAAATAAATATAATTATAACTAAAGAAGTTCGGACTGACTCTCACTGCCACGTAGAACATTAATTTTATAAATACATATGTACAATGACGTCAATCACATTTCAAAAGTAAGTTATGTTGACGTCATTATATATATATATATATATATATATATATATCCATTTACAGTAACACGCTATAAATGCATCATTAAATCAAACACAGCAATGTGAGATATCAATCTGTATATATACCCTGTGATATAATAAAGGTGTTCCTGGTAGACATCAACTTATAACTAAAGAATTTCAGACTGTCTCTCTCTGTAACAAAAACCCTTATTCTTACTCTATGGGACAAGAAACACCTATGAATGTCATACACTCGTTTTGAGATGAAAATAAAACCATATTTACTGGATGAACGAGGAGACAATTTACGGTCACCACACGGCACAGACAACGCAATCGTAACAAAAAGTATATACATTTTAAAATCGAAAAGTAGCACTCAAGGACGACAGTCAACCACAAACACGAAACGAAACATAGAAGAACTATATATAAAGAATAATAAAAGGCTAGAGAAGACACAAGGGTTGACAATAGGGCTACCGCCTTGGAACTGTCAGTGGCAAAAAAAGACTTCTTTGAGTTTAAACCAGGTTCTAGGGCGCATCAAACCTCACTGTTATCCTATAAAAGTAGAACATAAAATGCAGTCAATGAATATATTATTACTTTTCTGGTTCAATTCTAGATAAGCTGATAAACCGATTACCGATAGTCCAATTACGGGTTGACATTCAGAGTCACTCAGTGTAAAAAAAATGCAGATTAAGCGGCAGTGAGGTGGATATTCTATACGACAGATTGTTAATTCATTGGCTAAGGAAATAAGCCAACATTTATAAATATATATGTACAATGACGTCAATTACATCTATTTATACTAGTAACACGCTATAAAATGCATCCTTTAATCGAACACAATAATGTGAAATATTAATCTCTATATATACCTTGTGATGTAATAAAGGAGGACATATTGTTTCTAGTCGACATAAAAGTCAGAAATAGATATCATTATAACTACAAAATTTCAGACTGACTCTCTGCCACGATCTAGTGAAAATTAATACGGTTTAGTCACGTTTTCACATTGCTGGAAGTCGAATAGTGCTGCAAACATGTAGATAGACAAACATAGCACATGTTATATATCAATTTGGTTCGTTCGTAACATGAAGATACTGCAATATTCATACAGAATATATTAAACATATGTCGTCATCATACAAGCAAATACATCGGCAGGAAATAAGTATTGACATCTGACAGCAATGTATTCGCTACGTGTCACATGCCAAAATACTATCGCATAGGATAAGGCAAAGACAAACTGTCTGAGTGTATTTTTGTGGCATATGGTTTTCGGTAGGCAGTAGTTCTGTCGTATAAGGTTCCAAGGATGCTGTAGTTATGTCTTATATGGTTCCCAGTGGACAGTAGTTATGTCGTATATGGTATCCAGTAGACAGTAGTTAAATTGTCGTATATGATATCCACTAGACAGTAGTTATGTCGTATATGGTATCCAGTAGACGGTAGATATGTCGTATATGGTACCCAGTAGACAGTAGTTATGTCGTATATGTTTCCCAGTGGACAGTAGTTATGTGGTTTATGGTATCCAGTAGACAGTAGTTATAGAGAAGGATAAAGATATCGGACAGGGAAAGCAGCATTCAAGGACGACAGTCAACCACAAAACACAAAACAAACACGCAAAAAGACAAACGAAAAGGCAAAAGTAATAAAAAATGCAAACGACATTATGTCGTATATGGTATCCAGTAGACAGTAGTTATGTCGTACACTATATGGTAATTAGTAGGCAGAAGTTATGTCGTAGTACTCGACACCCGCGTACCCTGTAAGCAGTATGTTTATCATATATAGTAACCGGTAAGCAGTAGTTATGTCAAATATGATACGATATATAGTTATGTTGATTATGGTAACACTTAGGAAGTAGTTATGTCGTATATTACACCCAGTTGGAAGTAGTTATGGGAAATGGTACCCTTTAGGATGTAGTTGTGTCCTGTATGATACCCAATTGGAAGACATTATGGTTTACTCGGTTGTAGTACTAGGTCATTCCATCAAGAGGCACACCTGCAATATCGATGGTTTCGTGTTTAAATCCGGATATATCTAGGTAATTGTTATAGTAGTATAGATGTAAACATCTTTACCATGTATGCAAACTATTTATGCAAATTCATTCAAGATGAAATTTGGACTGTTCTCGTTGGACTATTCTATTTAAAGTCATTTATGATGAAATTTTGACTATTTTCATTGGACTTTATTAGTGGAAAAGCTTTGGGCGGTATATAAACACTCTGAGAGCAGCTCGGCGTTTGCGTTGAGTTATATTTAGGTTAAAAGTTAATTTTGAATTGGATGCTTTAAAACATATAAAATATATTTGTGAGAGGATTTACTTATTATTGTGCTCACTTACTGTTTTGGATTAAAGATACACTTACTGTTTTTGATCAAAGAGATACTTGTTAATGTGAATTAAAGGAACATTGGATATTTGTTTTTGGACTTAATTCATAAATATGACACTAATAGCTGAATATTAATGAAAAAACGGATCTGTGTATTCTTAAGTGAATATGTTTTATAAATAAATGTGTTAATTATTTTTTTGTGTTACTAGTTTTGCTTACCTTTCTTGTTATATTTTACTCGTAACAAGTGTTTAAACCAATCAACTAGATGTAACCATACTCTATTTGTAGCATGTCCATTTTGGCAGTCTGACATACTCTAACTTCCAATAACGGGTTGTTAGTGTACACCATTTATTCTGACAGGTGTTATTTTCAGTTAAACTATTTTTAGTGATCATGCTACAAGTGCACATATCCTAATAAAAGATAGTATAAAGACAAATATAAGCGACAATACTAACAAGTTCACAGTCGTAGAGTAGGTGGTTTTAAATGAACAAGGTATCTCACCGGGTCCAAGACTAAATGAATGATGATTATTCGTGAATTATGGGTTGTAATATACTTTGAACAATGTTCCAGTACAGGAACCGTAGAAGGTCGCGATTAAGCTAATTTCAAATTTCTAGAGACCACTTACCCAGAAGATCAGTCATTGGAATTGTCAGACTTTAAGATATATAGGTATTTTATCTAGAATCCGAAACAAACACCCACTTGTTAGGAATTCCCCTTCGATTCTACCCGGAACTATTGAGCATACGACGTAACCAGCCAACAACGTTATATATAGGAACCTACAAGGGAGCTACAACAACAATAAACGTCCCTTACTTTAGAATGTTTAGATTTGCATTTATTGAACTCGTTGGGGAAAGAAACATCGTTTAATAATATCAATATTTTACAGACACGCACCACATTATATAATATGCTATAAATCATCCGCATTTTACTTCAACGTGTTCATGCCGATAATCTAGTAGACTGCTTCACTGGGCATGTCGGTTATATCAACTCAGAAAACTGACGTTAATTATAATTGTACACTGTTGTAAAGTAATTATAAAGATAAACGAATGCATAGAATATGTGATCAATGAGCACTTTGATACTTAGGTAAATAAATTATACGTGCAGCATGCTATGAATTTTAATTGTTTTGTATGTCTGATGAACGATAACATTCAAGAACACTCGATTATAATCTTTATCATCGGTAAGACGTGTTCTAAAACTGAAAATAGATTTTAGTAATAATGTAGTTCTGTAGGTACACACGCTTTATTTACAATATTGATATGTGTATCATGCCTTGGCGTTATTTCTACAGTAAATAGTTAGTAATACATCAATCCTAATATCATAACGTGCATTAGAGATGCCTATGAAAATAAGGGAGTCTAAATTGTATAGATTGCATTTTAAACTGTGCGATTAACCGCATTATCACAAACTCAGTCGTTATTTAAGTAAAGGAGAGAGGTCCGACTTTTTAATAGGCGATATACATGTATACAATTTCATGAAAAAACAACCAATGTATATATTAGATGTGTACGTGCCCTATATCTGTCTCAATAATAGAAACGATATCCAACAGAAAGCTCCAAATTAGAAATGATATCCAACAGAAAGCTCCAAATTAGAAACGATATCCAACAGAAAGCTCCAAATTAACATGTGTATTTGGCATATGAGAACCGTCAGGACTCCTGTGTTGGTGGGTCAATTTAGGATTTATTGACTCAAGTAATCAGTAATGTTATTTTACTGGTCCTTTGTTACCAACGAGTCCAATAAATGGGGTTTTGAAGTATAATACCACTCCAGACGGTGCTTGTGCGTGAGAGGTTCTGCTTTTGCACTACCTCTCCTGGAAAGACTTAATACAACCGAGTGTGCTACTTTATTATCTTGGTTGAGTTTGTTGCTTCGAACGGATAACTTTTATCAGTACTTATTAGCATTCACAATAGTGTTCGTTTAGTACAATGTGACGGCTATAAAATGTCTCCCGATGCTACGAATCAGTAATGTTACTTTACTTGTCGTTTGGGATCAATGATCCCATTATAGGGTGCTCTGAAGTAGAATACCGCTTAAACCGGTGCTAGGGAGCGTAAGAGGAGTTGCTTTTACATTACCTCACATGAACAGACGCAGTAAAACCGAGTCTGATACTTTATTACCTTGGTTGAGGTTCTAGCTTCCAAAGTATCACCCTTATCAGTACATATTTACATTTACAATAAAAATGGAGAATAACAGACGAACAGGAAATTTAGCATCATAGCAAACCAAAATCATGCATCCAAACAAACAATACTTACAAGAATAAAATGGATTCAAGCAAACAAACATACACGTGTTGACAGTAGTGCTACCGCATTGGAACCGTCTGTAGTAACAAGACCACTGGCGGTTCAAACCAGGTTCTAGCGTGCATACAACCTCACGTGTCCCTATTGTCATCCTTTAAACCCACTGCTGGTATAATAACCTTTGTTCTGTATGCTAGTACAATGTCGAGTACCCATATGATATTTTATTGTATACTTTCATATTGTCCCGTTTACTTTGCATTGACCTAAGCGTGCAATATTCTACGATATTGCACGCATTGATATTGCACGGTAACTTTTGCTCGTGCTTGCTAAGAGCCGCGAAATAGAAATAAGTAACTACTTTCAAATAAAAATAACGAAATCCTTCCTATAGTGTCAACAAAAAAATAAGAGTTTTTTTTTCAACCTTTTATGGCAAAAATTGATAAAATAATTCAAATGGTCACTTACCCACTGTTTTTAACGTTATCGAATGGTAAACAGGTGGGAAGCAGAGTGGTTTTTACCTCCGCTGTCCACTTTTCTTAACTACACATGACAACCGCAAAAATAGTTCCCCGCATCGAGCCCCAATGAGAATATTTTCCGTGGCCGCCATTTTGTTTTGAAAAAAATCACGGAAAATGGATATTTCAAACATTTCAAACGTAATTCCATTGCATCATTGCATTTGATCCATTTTTTATCATTAAAGCGAATGTAATACTGAAATAAAAAATACATAAGTTCTGTTCATTGCGTTAATAATAAGCTTCAAACTCTCCAAAAATCACAGTTCATTTTGCTGATCGTAAAATCAAGGTCATTTTTACGCGTAATTTACGGTACAACAACTAACCTGTTGTTCTATATTTATTACTCATGCTATGAGAGCCTCTTAAAAGGTATGCTAGCCGATTCATTAAAATAACGTGAAAACACTAGAAACTGTCGTTTGGTGTATGTTTCCTAGCACATCGTTGGAAAATCCGACAATTTTATTGAATCGAGGGATATTTTTAAACGCGTCCTATTGGTCAATAGTAAATCGATTATTTTGAGGGGTCGTCTCCAAATTGCTAATCTGGCTATTTTCCTTCTAAGGGACGTAACTCGTGTTGACTGTCTAGATTTAAAGGGGCACGAGGCAATTCAAGATTTAAAATTAGCAGACTGATGGCGATAACAAGAGAATGGTCTTTAAAAAAAATGGTTTTACATAGGAAAATTACCCAACTAAAAAACTGGAAGTTGATCAACCTTTTCACATTTTATTTTTCAGCAGATCATTATTATTATATGGGAAAAGAGCAATGTGTTATCTATGAATATGCATCAGGTCGTATTGACGTCTTTATACTTAAAGGGATATGCGACAATTCAATATTTAAAATTAGTATACTGTGGGATAATAAGAGAATGTGGTCACATTTTTTTTTTTTAACCACACGTTTTAAAAAAAAAGTGTACATAGGAAAATTACCCCACTAAAGAAAAAAAAATGTAAGTCCATCAACCACATTATATTTCAGCTGACCATTATTATTTATATGGGCAAAGCGTTATCTATGAATTTTCACGAGGTAGTATTGACCGTCTTTATATTTAAAGGGATATGCGGCAATTCAAGATTTAAAATTCGTATACTGAGGTTGATAATAAAAGAATGGTCATATTTTTTTTTACCCACACGTTTTAAAGAAAAGTGTACAGAAAAGTGAACATAGGAAAATTACCACTAAAAAAAATGTTTAAGTCCATCAGCCACTTTATATTTCAGCTGACCATGGCAAAGAGAAATATGTATCTTTAAATCTTCATGAGGTGTGTGCTATACTTTTGGAGTTATTACACATGTATTTCCAGTAATATTATTCGGGGTGCTTCTTTCAGCCAAAGTTTGTTCATCAATAACAGGAGTAATTTTAAAATACATATATAAATTATATATCACTGGAACTGTCATTTTAGTGATAAACATATACTAGATCTAGTTCTGAAAATCGGTTAATAATATTTTAAAGCCAAAATGTATTTTTGATGCGGAAACTGTGTTGCTGGGATGGCATACAATTAAGAAATCTCAAACAACTTCAGCTAGCCTCAGTAGTTTGCTATACAACTTTCAGGATGTTTAATTTACATTTGTACAGCACATTAAAACCATTTTTGAATAAAAAATTCTGTAACATTTTTTATTTTCGATGCTGCAGAATTTTGAATTGCAAATGACGTATTAATATTTTTTGCACTATTTTTTTTCTCTCAAGGAAGGTGTTTTTATTTAGCACTAAAAACGTCTGTTTCACTGATATACAACTTATCAAGTTTTAAAGTTGAATTTTGTCTGAATAGTCGAGCTTTGGCTAGTTGCACGATTGTGTTTAAAGACGGGTGCAGTCTTTCATGAATTATGGAACTTTTTTTATTTTCAGTTGTTGAAGTTTATAAAAAGGTGCATAAACATGCACTGGATAATTGATAAGGAGGAATTGTATAAAATTTCATGACCATAGGCCAATATTTTGCCAATGCATGATCTAGGTTAGGTTGCAGGTTAAAGTTTTATGAAAAGGGTCATAACCCTGCCAAAATGAAAGGCTGAGTTATTGGACATGTTAATGGCACTAAATAATTAATAAAGAAAAACTGTATACAGTTTTATGACCATAGATCAATATTTTGCCAAGTTATGACCCACATTAGGTTGCTGGTTAATGTTATTTGAAAAGGGTCATAACTCTGCCAAAATGAAAGTTGGAGTTACTAGACATGTCACAATATTTCTTTGGGTAAGACGAAGATGTGTGTGAAGTTTCATGAACATAGATCAAATACTTTTAAACTTATGTTCAGTTTTTAGCTTGGCTAGGTTGCAGGTTAAAGTTTTATAAAAAAATAAAGGGGCATAACTCTGCCAAAAGGAAGTCGGAGTTATTGGACATGTTTAACAACACTCCTTGAGATAACATGAATAAGTGTGTTATGTTTCATGAACATAGGTTAAACACATTTTAAGTTATTGGTTGGTTAGATTGCAGGTGTTTTCTGAAAAGGGGCATACCTCTGCCAAAATGAAAGTCGAGTTATTGGATATGGCTAACAACAATCCTTTAGGTAAGATGAAGATATGTATGAAGTTTTATAAACATAGGCCAAATACTTTTCATATTTTTTAAGATATGGCCAAGGTTAGGTTGCAGGTTAAAGTGTGACGGACAACGACGGACAAAGTGATCCCTAAGTTAGTGTCTACCATGCTACCTTCATTCATTCCACACATTACTTAGGGCATTATTTAGGTCAGCCAATGTTGCAGAAACGAAGTATAATGTATATTTGACCCATCGCTCAGCAAATGTTATGCACAGAATCGTCAGTAAGAAACGCCAATACTTGTGCGAATGTCAGATTGCTTTTACTGCACACATCTATCATGAAAAGCGGATAATTTTGTTAAAAGGCACGACAGAGTTATGGTGCTTGCAACACAGATGATAAATATGCCTGGTAAATATGTCTTCATTTGGGTCGTCACTGTCCCAAGTGTCAACTTTTCTGTCAATATGTTTAAGAGTACTGACAGTAAGTACTACTATTACATAACAACTACGTTCAAAAGCATCTATTTAAAGCGGAAAATAAAATCTATGACATTATGGTGCTTGTCAGAAATGGTTGTGTAATAAATGATCACTGAATTGATCATGTGTGCCAAGTTTCACAGTTCTGTCATTACAAAAAAAACATATAAGGTGAAATAGAGATTGCAGGAGTATCCATGGATGCTGGTGGCATTCTTGGAAATGTTTGTTTTTCAGACCGAGTATGCACCAAATCATGTTACACTCGAACTGGAGCAAATCTCAAGTTTCATGAAGACTGGTGAAAAATTAAAAGTTTTGATCACAAAATCAATAGGGTTTCATTTGCTATAACTGACTTAACAAATTATATAAATAATATTTTTATTATTCGAAAATACACATCACATAATTTGTACAATCGAAATCCCTCCTTCAACCAGATCTGTGACACCATGGACTGGCCCTGAAAATATGAACACACATATCAAACAAATGTGCATACTAACACTTTAGGCCTCATAACAGGACATACTCTCTCAGTCATTTTATGGAAGGGGCACATGGCAATCTTTATTTCTTAACTCATGGCATCTGGTCATCTTTAGTGTTGAGAATCGGCTGAAAATTCCGAATCGATCATCAGAATATTTAACCGACCGATGATCTATCATTAATCAATTAAACATGGCTGCTAAAAATGACAAGTGTAAGCCTTTTTTTCAGACTATAATGAAGAAAAGTATGTTCTGGTAATAAAGGAACAGATTTAAACTGACCATTATATATATATATATATCATTATATATATATATATATATATTTTAATATATATATATAATATATATATATATTAAGCAAGAGGTCAATGACCTAGAAGCTCCACTGATAGGTTTTTGATAGCTAGATCAGCATTCCTGTGAAGTTTCATGAACATCTGTCAGATAGCTTCAGAGGACTAGTTGCTACAAGTTTTTTCTATATATAACTCTATATAAACAAAGATGCCTGCGGCAGCCATGTTTAATACAGAATCAAATTAATGTTCAACACGGGCCAACATGATGTCATGCTGATCATTTTAGAAAAAGTCCCATATCAATATCTTATAGTTAAGTTCAAGAAGTAGTCGAAACAAATTCGTTTTTTAAAAATCTATTTTTAGTCATGGTGGCCATCTTGAATTTTCGGCCGGCCTGAGCTAAAATGTATTACCAGTTAAATGTTGAGCACGCTAGTTCACCAGTTGAAAGAGTACACCGAGCAGAATGTTGGTGGACTGGATCGAGAAGCTGGTGGTAATGTCTGTGTCATCATACAATTACACGGTAACCTGAAAAATGAAGAGGCTAAGGTATAATCAATATATTATTCTATTTAGATATAGAACATAGAATTCCATTGAATAAAGTATGAATGACTCTATGAGTGTTGTATTTAAATGAGTTGACGTTTTCCACATTTATCTCCACACTTTGGAAAAACAAGGGAATATTAATAAAATCATCTCCGTTTGTCCGGCTGTCTGTCCATCTGTTACCACATCTCCTCCTGGGAAATGTAGCGCTACAGTTGAACAATCTTTATTATATTATTGAGTTCTGAAACACTTGCAAAAAAAAGAATTATCAAAATTGGATGATTAACAAAGAATATATGATTATTTTAAGGTTCTGTTGAAACAGATATATGGAAGCCGCCATTTTGAGAGCTATGACATCAGTTCTAAATGACCATATATGGAATATTTATAAATTATGAAAATTTACTGATTTATAGAAGAAAAAAAATATAGCAACTGTATGAAAAATATGTATACTTATAATGGCAATAATGCTTCATATGACCAGTAAAGGATTTTGAATTCATTTGCAGTGATTTTCTTTGCTTTAACTGATGTTTAGCATCTGCTTTTGATAATTCTTTCACTTTTTCCCAAGTTTTCAGAACTCTCAATAATGGAGCTTGTTTGGCTGTGTCGCTACATTCCCTTTAACCACTGAGCAGAATTCAACCAAACTTAGTGGATGACTTCCCCACCTGACAACAGCCAACAAAAGCAACATTCTTTTTGGTTCCCACACAGAGGAGTCCTCAGTGGGGGTGAAAAGATCAAAAACACTAAAAAGTTAATTACACCGTTATTTTTCCTTAGTTTTACACATACCTTGGTATAATATATCATCTATGTCAGAAAGACAAACAAATCTTTTGATTTTTATTTTATAAATACTATTTCAAACTCTGACACTGTCTTACATCTGCATATATATATGCATGTAAATATATTTCTTTTTGTCTTTTGAACTAATAATACACTGATGCTAATTAATAATTAATTATATGCTGACATTTTATAGCGTGTCTAATTGTTATCATTAAGCTTAGAAATACGGTTTAAAAATCTGAGCACAAAAAGGTATTACCACATGTTGGCCAAGCCAATTGAAGGAGTTTGGTGGACTGGATCGAGAAGCTGGTGGAAATGTCTGCGTCATCATACATGGTAACCTAAAAATAAAAAGGCTAAGGTATAATCAACTTAATATTTTATTTAAACATTTTTTTTTAAAAATTAAACAAAAAAAAGTCAAAAAATCTGGTAAAGTTTGGTAAAATGAAGAGCAAGAGTAATTAAATTTATTATGGCTTTATATGGCTGTGTTGCTTTTTACTTACACATGCCGGAGTACCAGTGGTAAATGTTTCAATGCTGATATAACTCCTAATTTAATTTTTCAATACTGATTTCCCAAAACTACTGGTAACAATTGCTTATTTGGAGCACTGTAAAGAATTATGTCCCCTTTTGAAAGTACATCAACAAAAGAAAAAACTAAGAGTACAACACAAATAATCCTGAATATTTTTTGCCTGTATCTTGCAGTTTAGTATGTTTACACCTTTATCTAGATTGTGCTATACTTGAATAATAAATATTAACTTGATAGAAGTATGTATTGAGCCATACTGACTAATCAAGCATGTATTTATAATTCAAGGGTAGCACTGCCTAGAAAAATATGTAAACATATACTGAAAGTGTCGTGCAAAAATATTCAGGATTATTTGTGATCTAATTTTTGTCTATCAAATGCAATCTGAATGGGATTACACAAAAGGGGACATAATAACCCTTAATAATAATTTAAAATACAGCAGCCAATGTGTTCCCCTTGCAGACTCCAGGACAGTTTGGACATAGACTTTAGAAATGACATGTATGTGCACAACTTTAATTAGCCAACTAAAGCATTGTCATGCATAAATCTAGGTCTATCCCAAGACGAAGTCCAGTAAATTCCACCCAAACAATCTCTGATATCAATGCCAGGGTTTCCAAATTGCTGGTGCATAATAAACTATAATAAAAGCTAACTGAAAATCAACTGCTTAATTATACGGATTACCTGCAGTTCATGATTTCAAGTATTTTATGCAGGCATAATAAGTACCATAATAATAAGTACCTACTTCTCATATAAATAAAAACTTAGAAGTGGCTGAAAAAACAGACCAGAAAAGCAACCTGTATGTAACTGCTACTAAAGGGTCACGTAGCACTCTTAACCTTTAACCCGCTACATATATATATACAATTCAGAGTTACAGATACGCTTTTTGATTAAAATGGGTATTTACTCATCAGTATTTGTTTAATTGGGTAATTGGGTAAAATAAAACAATAAAAGTTTGCAACATTGATTTGGGGTGGCATTCCACTAATATTGTATACAGAAAATCTAATAAAATCAACATCTTTTACAATAGGCTTTATGTATTCAAGGTGACTGGGTGTCCCTTCAACAACCCATATATTGCTTAAATTGCATTGGTTATTTTATCATTTGACAACTTTGATTACTTGATTGATACCCATGCTTTTTATTTTAATACCGTATTTTGGCATTTTTAATTGAGTATTTAAGCAAATACCCTGCTGATCTGTAGCTCTGTATAATGGACTGTTATTTCTTTGAATTAAGACTATTCCATTTATGTGACAAAGGGGTATTTTGGAGAAAATGACTGATCAGCAGCCAGACATTGTAAACCCGTAGCTACTCGCAGGCTGATCTGGGTTTACAATGAACGCAATTGCTATTATAATCATGCTTAACAGGTTAAAGGTTAAATAGTATTGGTGAAATATAATGAACAATTATTAAAGGGACACACAGCAATCTTTACTTTTTAAAAACTCACCGCGTCCCGCTAGTTTTTCTGCATAACTTGATTTTGTTCACTCATAAATATTAATTATAAGAATAGTATTAAGCAATTTATGTTTGCGTATTATTCATTTTTGATATTAATGCACCAATAATATTTTAAAACTTGTAGTATAATAAGACGAAATAATGAATACTTAAAATCTGATTTATTTAAATGTAACCAGGATAAAAGTAAAAATGATACTGGATATATAAATCGAGACACCCATTTTAAACATTTCAAGATTGCCGTGTGTCCCTTTAACATATGCTAAAAATATACTTACAACTATCAAAATAATTATAAATATTTGACAATATAGATGCAATCAAGATCTGTAAAAAACAAAGCAATGGACAATGCATTTTAAAAAAAAATCAAGATTGCCGCGTGTTCCTTTAATGACACAGTCATCAGTGATTTACATGTATTTATCACATAACTTGCGGTGTGGGCGTGTAATAAAGCCATGATATATTTGGTACCCACGCTTTTTATTTTAATAGGGTATTTTGGCATTTTTAATTGGGTATTTAATCAAATACTCTGCTTATCTATAGCTCTGGTTGTGCAGTATTATAATGCATAACATTAAACACTTGCTAAGCCTGTAGACAACTATGCATATAGCATCTAACAAGAATCACCACCAACTAGCCTGAAATTAGACACCCACAAAAAAAGCCATAGATTTTAATGACGTCATTTTCAACGCATGTAAGGTTATTATATATACGACGGTCGATTTTTTGTGGTTGAGGCAGACAACCCACTGTTCCTGGGTAGAACCAGTACTGTACACCTCCCGCCATCCGTAAGAATCGACACTTTCTCACTAGTCCAGTTCCCAGTGGGATTCAAACTCGCAGCGGTGAGAGGCGAAGGTTTACAACGCAACTTCATTAACCATTCGGCCACGGAGACGCTCTTTATGAAAAAAAAAGAAATGACCTCCATATATCACTGTCAATAACATGCAATTTCTGCCTTTGCTTCAAATAATGTTCAATTTATGAAATGATAAGAAACATGGAAATTTCACAAAAAAAACAACAGAATTTTTATCATAAGGAAATCTATTTCAGTGACAATATGATATTAATCAAGCTTTTTTCCTCTATTTTTAGTAACACTGACCTTGAACCCAGTGACCTCAAATGCAATCCCAAGCATCCGTTCCAAATAAACTATATTCACACAAAACTTGGTTCCAATATCTAATTCCTAACTCAAATTATTGCCCGGAAACCATGTTTGGCGCCGCCTGCCTGCCTGCCAAATGACATTCACCAATATAATAATCCAGTTTTCTGTGGGAAAACATGGTTAAAATGAAACACGAGCAAAAATTATTTTGATGGAATTTGTCAAACTTATGCAAATTTTAAGTAATTAAAAAAAAATAACAAATTGTCCAACAGCCTGTGCGGGACGATGCTCTAACATGACACATATATTTAATTTTGTTCCAATATCGCAAGCAGTTAAAGAGTTATGTAAAAGTTGCCATAAGCACATCACATTGACCAGTGATCTTGAGTGACCTTGAAAACAGCTAGAAACACATGAATGCAGGTCATAAGATATTCATATTATTCATACAGATATTCATGAATATCTGAAACTTCAACATAATAATATCAGAACATCACATACTAGCACAGGACTGGTGATTATTTTGGCCTTGTCCAACTTGTCTAGATGGGATTTAAATTTTCAGGAGTTGGTGAAAAATCAGAAACTGTTCACTAAGTTATGTCTTGGATGAAAACTGAAACTGAAATTTGCTTTTTTTTTCATGATAAAGTGTAACGACTGCTGAACACATGCATGGATTTTGGGAAAGAAAAGCTATTATTGAAAGAAACATGCTAATCAAATTCTTTAAAAGATTGAAACAGTTAAATACCTAAGTTATTTCAATATAATTAAGGGCAATATCCATGTACTGCATATATTGATTTTACTCATTCTTTGGAAAACATGCATCAACGACCAAGATGTTATTGAAAAAAACATTCATGTTAATTGAACCATTTAAAGCTTATATAAAATGCTAATACCACAGTTTAATGACAGTGATAAACCTCCCCTGATAGCCATACCCTATCCTCCTTTTATTAAACAAATATAAAAATTATATATATAATATTTAACATAATCATATGATTAAATGCAAAGAAACAACTTTTATGTTGTAACTGTTCAGTCAAATTTAATTGTGTCACTAACAAACATTTAACAATATACTCGTTTTACAATAAAGTTTTACTGAACAAGATTAAGACAAAATAGCGTGTTTTTTTAATATTTATTTGAATTATCAGTAAGATTTACAGACTAACTATAAACATTCGACAAACAATTTAAAATGAGCACAAAGCAACAAATACAGGGACACACAGCAGCATTTTATTCCATTTCATATCATTTAGGAAAAAGATACATGGTGGACCTCTCCCTAAATTTCATGTAGTGTGTTATAATTTACACTACAGCAACTGTATATGTGCCGATATAAAATATAGTTGTATCCACGGTTTCTTAAAATACCTGTGATTTAATATGCATAGAATGAATTACGAGTTTGTAAGTCTTAATTTAATACTATAGAGTTTGGATTCTCAAAATATACAGGTTATATAACTATATACCTTGTCATTGATAGTAAGGTTTAGAAACGGAGTACGTGTTGTTAAATTTTTCCTGTTGTTGGTGGGATAGCTACTTAAATGGTTAATATAAACTGTAACTTTACATTCGTAACTGCTGCGTGTCCCTATAAAGGGACTGGAGGCAAATTCAAAGTAATTTCCACAAGTTTCCAGCCTTTACTTTGTCATTTAAAAATACTGTTCACCCAGTGTTGTTGTCAGTAACTTCTTGATTAAGCAAACAGAGCTCCGGTAATACGTGTAACTTTTATTTGGCTTTCCAACTTTTTTTTTATGTTTCATGAAAAATGTATCTTTACAGGGCCTTTTTCCAAGAATTGTGAAGTCTCCCCAGCCTGGTCATTTTGTGAATAAAAAAGGCCTGATAACTGTCTGATTTGTGAAAAAAGTATTGAAAGATAAATTGTTAAACACAATATTTATCAATACATGCATACATTATTTTTGTGATAGGACACTATAAAACAAAAACAATGTGGTAGGACACTATAAAACAAAAGTACAATTTAATATTCAGCATAATATATTACATTTTAGATAAACTTTCTGATGTAAATGTATTCAAAACAAAAAATATTGATTAAGTTAGAAGGGGAAATGTTGTTTACCAAAAAAAAAAGAAAGAAAAAAGGCCACAATATTGGGGGAATAACTACCAATTTTGAATTGTGAAGTAGCAGAATTTCGGCCCATGTTTTAGAAGAAAAAAAGTGCCCTGCTTTAGTTTAATTATGTTAGCTTTGAAGATGTATACAACTTGAAAAGCAGAATCATTGAATATGGATCAACACATATTTTACCAAATTGCCTTCAGTCCCTTTAAGTATATACAAGAATATAATGTCATAATGCACAAAGGTTTTTTTACATAATTTTTGTTTTGTTTTGTTTTGTTAAATTTTATTACCACAATTTAAAGACAAGGAATGTAGTTTCACAAGAGGCCTGAAGGATTATTAACCCCAGTTTATAACTAAACTACAATATATATACAATAGGAAACGGACTTAATTAAAGGTGACCAAAAAAAGAAATTATAATATAAATATATTTATTAATAAAAATAAAATCATATCTTATGGGAGAATGTATCTATATCTTTATGGAAATTATATGTGTTTTATGGAAATTATCTATATCTATGGGAATTACCTAGAATATCTTTATGGGAATGCAATTATATCTTTATGGGAATTATCTATATATTGGAATTATATATCTTTATGGGAATTATCTATATATCTTAATGGGAATGATCTATATCTCTATGGAACATCTATATCTGTATGCAAATATGTAGACAATATTCACTCTATTTTCTACATTGTGTTAACTACTTCCCTTATTAGGAGGTCATTCTGCTGCCGAAGGCAGCAGACTCTTATATTACTTTACTATTTGCACATGGTAAGGTAGTAATGAATAGTTTCTTTGAGTGCACATGGTAAGGTAGTAATGAATAGTTTCTTTGAGTTTTCAAAATTCAAAATTGTAAAATTCAAAATTAAAATTCAAAATTCAAAATTTCAAAATTCAATATTAAATTTCAAAATTCAAAATTCAAAAATTTCAAAATTCAAAATTTCTCAAAATTCAAAATTTCAAAATTCCAAATTTCAAAAATTCCAAATTCAAAAATTTAAAAATTCAAAATTCGAAATTCAAAATTTCCCAAAATTCAAAATTTCAAAATTCAAAATTTCAAAATTTCATCAAAATTCAAAATCCAAAATTTCAAAATTTCAAAATTCAAAATTCCAAAATTTCAAAATTCAACATTTCAAAATTTCTAAATACAAAATTCCATGAATAATTTGATTTAATAATAAAATAATTGTTGAACAGTTTCTTTGAGTTTTTCGCTTTGATAAGGCAATCTTATAATTACACATGGTAGCAATGAAGAGTTTATTGTGTTGTGATGCACACGCTAACGCACACGCATCCCTTACAGGTGAACAATTGTATTTATATGCTGATGTGTAATTCTAGCATGTCGTGCTACAAAGGTGAATATATAATCAATATGTAACGCATGTCAAGGATATGACCAGAACGTCGTCCACCTTGATTTAAAATGTTTGGTAGGAAGAACTGATGGTAGAAATTGGGAAGAAAGTAAAAACGGTCGTGGCATGTTTACGCCCTCGTGGCAACATTTTTTTTTAAATATTGTTTTAACACACGTAACTTGATTATGTTAAACTTTCTTGCCAGTTTCTACCAAGATATAATGCTATTTTCTCTCGGCAGCTATTTTACGCTTGCGTAAAAGCTTGCTTGTTATATCCAAATATTGTTTTAGTAATTGCACATGGTAAGGTAGTAATGAATAGTTTCTTCGAGTGTTTTCACTTTGATAACGCAATCTTATATTTACACATGGTAGCAATGAACAGTTTATCTGTGTTGTAATGCACACTAATGCAAACGCATCCCATACATGTGAGTAATTGTATTTCTGTACCGATGTGTACATTAGCACGTCTGTGTGTGTGTGTAATTCTAAGGTTTATAGTCCGTCCGCCAACGAACACGTCAAGGTATACCTGACGCGAAGGGCACAATAGAGTCTGGACTTTTTAAAGGTGTAATTTTGAATTTTGAAGCTGATATAGACCTTGCCAACAGGTCTGTTTAATGCCTAAATATGTGCTAAAAGCGGTGTCAACAACAGCGGTTAATTCAACCTAATTTCGTGTATTGACACCTTCCGGTCCTAGCTTTGTTTGGCGTTGTGTTATATGTGGTGCGTGCTTGTTTTGTAGTGTTATGATTATGTTTTTAACATATCATATTTGCTGGGGTTTGATGAGGGGTATGCCTGTACCACGCCATCTTGGGGATGATTGGCGTGTCCATTTGCAGCATACTAATACTAGTGGTCATCGAACTGGGGCCTGTTCGGTTATTACTGTGTTGTATGTTTGTACATGTTGGGGCATTTGTTGGTGTTTAGTTTGTTGGTTGCTATGCCTGGGGCATAGCGTGTGCGTCTGGTCTGAGGTACTGTGGCAGCAATTCCACATCTTGTTCGCGCAAGGGGTTTGCTACCACTGGGAGGGAAAGGCCAATTATGGTCGATAACGGTTTCCAGTCAAGACTGCCCCTGTGGGATGTGTCCCACAGGTTGGTGATGAAAGGGACCGTAGGGAGGCGCTCCTTAGTCCTAAATGGGTATGTGCCGTGTTTACTGGTTTTAGAGTTAACATTACTTTTGTACTTAGTTAAGAACTATTACACTATTATTACCGTAGTTGTTGGATTTTAAGACGGTCACATCCCTTGTGGTATAATGCACAATAAAAATTTAATGTTTTTGTATGGCTTCTACTGGTATACTTATTTGCTTACTTATTTGTTGTTTTTTTGTTGTTTTTTTTGTTTTTGTTTTTGTTTTTTTCCCCCCATAATTGTTATAATACCAAAAATCGAATGCCTAAAAAGTGGCCTAATATGTGCTATTCCCACTATAACACCGCTCGATATTTCCGTGGGAAACGTTTTATTGTAATTACTTATTCGACCGACGCGAGTGTCAAAGGTAGTTACTTATATAGACAAATTTAAGATCTCGTCCATACACATAAACGTACATTAATGCACGGAGTATATATATATATATATATATACGAATATTGGGTGATACCACATAGTAGGTAATTATATATAATGATAATATAAGATTTCATACATACACATAGATATACATACATCCATACACATAGTAGATATATACAGAATAATATCATTACAGGTAGTTATTATATTTCATGCACACTCATACATATAAGCATTTCACTTATTTCCTAGATGTTTCATTTTAATTGAGTCGACCTTAACCTGTCGTGTTCTACTGGCCTGACCTGACCTACTTGGGTGTCCTACTTAAAAATATGTATTTAATGCCGAGTTTCTTAACTGTGTTATTCAGGGTCAGGGTCGATGTGAGTGTCAAGGTCGGATTTGTCAATTTGGACACGGCGCGGACCGGATGGAAATCACTTGGTTTTAAAGCGATATTAGGGTGTACAGGTGACTTTACCTCGTAAAAATGCTTTCTTGGTTATGCGGTTACCATTATGTGATAATTTCTTAATGATATCTAGACATTTATTGGTTCGCATACTTATTCTCATTTAAATCGACCTCGCTAAGCCAATATTTATTACATACTGCTTTTAGTTATTGTTGTTCTACTGCTTCACGGGTTGCTGTAACTTGCCTATGCTTATATCTAATTATTTGTCTAAATGATAACTATAGCCGGGCCTACCATGTACGTATGTTCGTATACCCTTTTTCAAAACACCCCACAGTGATGTCGCGCCACCCCATCTTTTAAGTCTTCTTCAAGCCTAAACTTGACTACGTTTGCACGCCCCAAAGACTACAGCGAGCATCCACTCGCTGTATTTGTGTCAGTGGAGAGACTCGCCTACTATCTAGGTGTAGTTCCTTCATAGTTTAGGCATTGATTTGGTAGCGCGGCCCCACCGTACATACATGCCCACCAAATGCCCTCTCTCTCCCATTCCAGCGCACATATACTCTCATATAAACGGCCGTTAATTCGACCTCGCTAAGCCAATATTTATTACATACTGCTTTTAGTTATTATTGTTCTACTGCTTCACGGGTTGCTGTAACTTGCCTATGCTTATACCTAATTATTTGTCTAAATGATAACTATAGCCGGGCCTGCCATGTACGTATGTTCATATACCCTTTTCAAAACACCCCACAGTGATGTCGTGCCACCCCATCTTTTAAGTCTTCTTCAAGCCTAAACTTGAATACGTTTGCCCGCCCCAAAGACTACAGCGAGCATCCACTCGCTGTATTTGTGTCAGTGGAGAGACTCGCCTACTATCTAGGTGTAGTTCCTTCATAGTTTAGGCATTGATTTGGTAGCGCGGCCCCACCGTGCGATGTTGTCACCATTTTTGATATGGGGTCCGGTGCCGCGTCCTCATCGTTAACCTTACTCAGCGCTCACAGAGCCGGTTTCAGGGTGAGTTACAACCCCAGTCACTACCGAGTGTCAGGAAGGATGGCGGATTTGGCCATGGGCCCATATTACAAAAGTCTACAACATGAAAAATTATGAAGAGAAAAAAACAAAACATAATTTTTAGCAAAAAATGGGTTTAATGTGTTAAATAAACACAAATTAAGACACTCTGAATGTTTTATAGCAACATATTATGGCTAAATGAAGTTATTTGAGTTTTCATGTTCTACTGCTGTCCAAGCAACATGCGAAATGCCCCTTCTAAACATTATTTTGTGTGTAAAACATTTATTTCTCAACCGATATTAAAAACTAAGAGATTGTTTTTATATACCACTAAAAATACCAGTTCCTGGGATGTATGATTTATGTACGGGGTATTAAACCTGCTAAAAACCCTTTGATTAAAACCGGCATGCGCGCCTAACAATAGTTCACTACAATAGGTATGCATAATACGAACAATTTTGAGATGACCCCTAAATGGAATTTAGAAATACCGTACCTAGTAGACAAAACATACTCGTTTTTTAAAAAAAAATTGTTTGAGAATGCAAAGCTTTTTATCAAACTATGTGATAATAATTTTACAAATGGTATCGATTAAAATATGTTTGATTAGTAGGGATTTAACGTAAACAATTGTTGAAAATATCGAGCAAAAAAAAAAAATGTCGTGGACACGTTCATGACAAAAGTGAACAACGACATTTGGATTAATTAACACATGAACATGTTTTGAAATGATAAAATCGGCAAGATCTAATCGATCACTTATTATGTTGTAGTAAAGTAATGAACTAATGCAAATCAATGACCAAGCCAGTCGGTTTATCGCATTTGCATTGACCCCGCTCATAAGTCGTGTATATGGGCGGGAAGTTGAAAAGTTCTTATTTAACACAATACAGGCATGCACACTGACCTTAATAAAACAGTTAGTCCGTATAAACACAGCAGAATGTTATTAAGAAGTTAATTATCCGTCTTCTCCTTGTTTGCAGCGGCGCGACACTCTCAAATGTGGATCAAAATGGCCGTCAGTTTCTGTGAGGTACTCGAAAGGATGTTTTACTTTCATATTTAAATGGCCCTGTTTTGTGGATAAATATAATTTTATTTATTTATTTTTAAAGCGCAATGATGTCTAGTTTTGTGATAGTATCTTAAAATGTTTTTGTAAACATAAAAAAAAAAAAAAAAAGTCAAAGTATGGTGTAAGGAAACAATCTTCTGACGTAATTACGAATAATTAACATCCCAAAGAGGGTGACCAACTTTCAAAACGGTCTCAAAACATGGGTAGTCTTGAATTTTGCCGAAATTTTCAGGAAAGGTAGTATAGGTACAAATCTATCATTCCTGTTAATTTAAGCCAAATTGGTGACTACCCATTTTTTGTGACCGTTTTGAGAAATCGGTAATTTTGGAGTTACAAAAAACTCAAAATGTCCGATCTTCACATTTGAACCGCGAATTAGACTATGCTATATATGCCGAAAGTGGTCAAAACAAGTTCTAGGGGTATGTTTATTTTATAAACTTACTTTATTCATTTTCTGTGTTGTTTTTGCATTCAAAATAGGCTTAAAGTATCGGTTTTTAAAAGACAACTGTTATTTCCGCGTAACTGCACGTGAGTACAAATTGGGACTACGTTGTGCCAAAACACTTGATATTGAAAAGTGAGTTATGCGGTGCGTGCACGTGAAAAGCTTCAGCTGCTGCTGCGCTGAAACAAACTTCAGAAAATCGCTTAATGTTTTTAATGACGTCATCCGACGTCGAAGTCGTTTTCGCGCAAAATAATCATCCACACAAAATGAAACTGAATGGCAAGATAGGAATTCCATCAAAAGCTATAAAAATAACACAAATACAATGAAAAGTAATAGTCATACAATTAACATTGATCAAAAACAATATGAAAGTATACAATAAAAAGGTTATTGCATTTGTATGGCTAAATATTACTTGGAACTCGTTGTTTTGGCGCAGGACGACTCGCAAGCTCGTCGTTCTTTGCCAAAACAACTCGTTCCAAGTAATATTTAGCCATACAAATGCAATAACCTATAGTATTACATAACGTCCCTTGTTAGCAGTGTCGAACACGTTCATAATGTATTTTATGTACACGGGCATAATACAACCTAGAACGATTGTGATTGGTTGAGCATGAAATACATTTAGTCTATAACACTACGTACATGTTGCTAACTGATAATAATTTTAATTATTATAAATTTCTCTGGCTCTAGGTAATCAACTTATTATTTACTAACAACTTTTAATTAGCGTTATACACATCAGTTTGTAATTTTTCAAAAGTCGGTTTGTAAAGAGATGAAAAAAGAACTTTGATACCCATCAGACATGACGTTATGACGTCGCGTAACATTTTAGCGTAAAATGACGAGATTTCATGACGTTTTGGTTTTAAGTCCATCTGAATTATTTTTTTAAATATTTGACTGTAATAAAAAGGATCTTAAGGCTCGTTAACATTAAATAATTCATAACTCTTTCATACATCTTATATGAAATGGGAACTCGTTTAATATTCAATATGTATATAAGAAACAAAGTCCGTTTCCATTAATGAAGTGTTTTCCAGCATAATGGCTATATATGACAACTATAATTTAGGCAATAAAAGTAAAGCACATATATAAAAAAGAAAGCCTACACAGCTACACAACAAGTACTCAATGATTTCATACTCTTATATATAGCACAGTAGCGTTGTTTGTGCAGTGTGGCGGCAGTAAAACGTCTCCCCGCGCTTGTTATTCATTCTATCTTTGGAGATCGCTGAGCCCGATACGTATATTTTTATATCGATGCTACATTTTCAAATGTTTACGTTTCCTTACTTAAATTTCGACCCGGTGGCTCCACTACTCCGGCCGATAAAGGCTCTGGGTTTTCTATAACCACCCATAGGATATGTTGTCTGCTTTTTAATTTATTCTTTTGACTGTTACTTGTGATACGCAGGCTTCATAACCGCTGCTCCCAACTAAATTCCTTTTTGTTAATTTCGCACTTCGGGGCATATACTTTTGTTAGATACTGGGACCATACGCCGCTGGATATGGAATAGAGTCAGTAAAATAGCATGTCCACCGCCATATGCATGCCACCTTTGGCATGGTTAAAATGTTGTACTACTTATTTTATGAATATTGAGTTCGTTCGGGGCTTGTGGGCGTGAACGGTAGCAAGCATATTTCACTACCGTTCTTGAACTGTCTCAATCAAACCGAGACTGCAATATTTCGTATTTATCGTGTTCGGCCGTTTCCAAAGGTCCACTCTCATACTATTTTCTATAGCACGGTAGCGTTGCATGTGTAGTGTGGCGGCAGTAAACCGTCTGCCCGCGTTTGCAATCAGGACTGTTTTTCGTTCGATTTTTGGTGATTACTGAGCCCGATACGTATATTTTGATATCGGTGGTACATCTTCAAATGTTTGTTTTTTACTTAAATTTCGATTCGGTGGTTCAGCTACTCCGGGTGATAAAGGCTCTATGTATTGTTTAACCACCCATAGGATATGCCCGATACGCTGAGCCCGATACGTATATTTTAATATCGATGCAGTAGCGGCTTAACCTTGATATTTTCGAACATCTCTCAAATATTTGATGACGCATGGCAACGGAAAGTAGTACTTCTTCTTTCAGCAACGTCAAATATAAATTAAAATGCCCGCCATTTTGGATTTTTTAAAACAAATAATTTGGAAGATTGTGACAATTGTCCATGATGAAATTTCGGTTCCTCTTTAATGTTCATGATTTTAGGCTGCATCGAATTTTAGAAGCTTTACTGCGCGAGAAATGCCGAGATCCCCCATTTAAAATTTCGAAGCGAGGTGCAATAACTATAAGAGATGCCTTTTTCAAAATACGTTTAGAATGACAACAATTGCGGGGTTTTTTGTAATAAAATACAAGGAGATACTCGAAGTATGTTGTTTTACCTCACAGATTACATGCATTTTGCTGCATGTCACGAAAAGCACGTTGTTTCTTTATCAAAAGTACATGCAAGAAGAAGTTATTTAACTGACTGCGTTTTTGACTCGACTGTACTCGCAAAATCTACAGGCGAGTATTCGATAGAGCGGGTACTATTGTGAGCCCTCTTACATATGGAAAGCGTACGCAAAAATCAACAATGCTCAAGATGGGAGATAATGGGATGGGGAGGCGGACAGGGGCGCATCTGAGCTGAGATTTAATTGGAGAAAATAAGCGGATGTAAATGTATGTTTGGCTGTCCCATGATGGTATCAAGACTCAGCCGTGGAATATAGTATATACTCAGCCGTGGTTAGTGTATTAGTTTAAATATAGAGCATGTGTCGGTTGAAACTTAAGATAAATGTTCTATCAGTCAAAATCACTAACGTGACAGTATCAAAAGAAAGAAGAAGGCCAGCTTTTTTTAGAAAACATGTGTTGCATTAATTTATACCTTGTAATCTTGCTCTAGAGTATTTATATTTTTTAAACAGCACTTTCATGCTGTTTTAGGTTTCTTCGTTTGAATAGTGTTTTACGTCATTTTAGAACATTTTAGGCCATATATGACGGTCGATTTCTTTTTGTAGTAGAGGCAGACCACCTCATTTTTCGTGAGTAGAACCAGTAGGTTGTATACCTCCAGCCATCCGTAAGAATCGACACTTTCTCTCTTACAAGTTGAGCTCCCAGTGAGATTCGAACCCGTAGCGGTGAGAGGCAAAATGTATACAATGTATAAAAAGGGCAACTGAACATCCCATAATTCATGTACTAAAAATATGACCATGGGACAATCCAGATGTATGCCACCACTGAAAACAATCCGCGGATCTCTGAACAATGCAAGAATATAAATAACAAATGAAGGAAGGACACATAGGAATCCGAGAACCTGCCTTACCTTTACTAATGAATATATTTCTATGGTTATTTAACTGCTCAGAGGATAGACCCCCAAGTTTAAATCCAAATCCAACAAACGAGGCTGAGGAAAAACAAGGCTGAGGGAATATGTCTTGCCCAAAAACACATTCGAAACTCATTGGCGGAACCCGGAAGCTCCAGAGTTCAAGTCCACTGTGCTATCGCTGGGCCATTCTTCATTTTTATGTTTAGTATAAAAAAAACACTGGCTTACATAGGCTATTGATATATATCTCTAAGACTGGAAAACATGACTTTGTGAAAACAGTTTGGCTGTGGTAACTCTGCCTCTAACTTCCATAAAGCAGACCTGAAAAAGCAGCATACTGTATTGTTCCATTTATTTTTAATTTAAGTAACTATGTTCAATTTTCTCACTTCTATCAATGCCAGATTTCCAAAATATTTTATTTAAACACCACTGGAACTGAATTTGAATGTGGTACTTTTTTGATACTTTACAAGATGTAAGTCACAGTCACATGTGGCATTCATGAGTTCAAGGCTTACACGTTACATTTTCATCAATCATTCATTACTCATGTGTTCTGAAAATGATCAGTTATAATGTATATGAACGGCCACTATTACATACATTTCAACGTTAAACACTTGTTCTACAGTAATTATGTTTATTTACTTACAAATGTATCTCTACACTGCCTTGTGCCTACACTACAGCAGGCCGACAATCCATTCCATGACTCAGTTGCTTGGTGTGTTTCACTTTTCAGTTTTAATTCCCCGACATAGATCTGCTTGTAGTTTGTAAATTACGCACTCACTCAAGTCAATCATGTACAACTTTGAATGATATATGATCCTGATGATTGTAACACTATTTCGATAACGGATTCAAGGTTCAATTCCACTCCTGTAAATAATCCATAGATCTATGTGTGTACTGTACATCCCTTGAGTCATCATAATTTGACCTTTGAATACACAACGTATGTGAGCTATTTTAGCTCATCGTTTGGACTGCGAATGGAAATACAACAGTTTAATTCAATTCACTATTTATTTTCTGTGACAGTGTGAGACTGTTTGCCATTCTGATATTTTAATAGCCTCTGAAAGAGTGAAATGCAGGTACCAACTTCAAAACGGTCGCGAAAAATGCATATCCACGAAATTAAGAGAAACTTTCAGAAATGGTAGAACTTCGACTCCTGCCAATTTCAAAAATATTTAAGAATATACCATTTTTGTACCCGTTTTAATACTGGCAATTTCGAAGAAATCAAAAACTTGTCTTTTACGATCTTCGAACTTATAACGCGGTTTCCGACTATGATATCTTTATAAACACCTGTCAACACGATTGTTTGACAAATCTCCGTCATAATAACTTACTTCGGATTAATTTTCTTCTTCATCCAGTATAAGCTTTAAACAAGGACTTTTTAAAGGAGTACTATAATTTCCGCGCATCTGCGCGTGCTTGAAAAATGGGAACTACGTCGCCTCCAACACTAATTATTTGTGTTGGAGTTATGCGGTCTAAGCGCGTGGAATGATTCTGCGGCGCCCCTACTGATGGTACATTTTCAAATGTTTATGGTTTCTTACTTAAATTTCAATTTGGTGGTTCCACTACTCCGGCCGATAACGGATTTGGATATTGTTTAACCATCTATAGGATATGTTGTCGCTTTTTAATTTAGTCTTTTGGCTATTATATGTGATGCGTAGACTTCATAACCGCTTCTCCCAACTGATTTCCAATATGGTTATTTCGCTCTTCGGGGCTTTAACATTTGTTAGATAATGGGACCATACACCGCTGGACATGGAATAATGACAGTTAAATAGCATGTCCACCGCCATATGCATGCCATGGATGGTTAAAATTCTGTACTATTGATTTTATCAATATTGAGTTCTGCTCATCCCGGGGCTAGTGAGCGTGAACGGTAGCAAGCATATTTCATTACCGTTCATAAACAATCTCAATCAAACCGAGACTGCAATATTTCATATTTATCGTTTTCGGCCGTTTCCAAAGGTCCACTCTCATACTCTTTTACATAACACGGTAGCATTGATTGTGCATTGTGGCGGCAGTAAAACGTCTCCCCGCGCTTGCAATCAGGACTGTTATTCATTCGATTATTCTATTGTCAACCCTTTGTGTTTGTGATGTCGTTTGCATTTAATATTACTTTTGCCTTCTTGTTTGTCAATTTGCGTGTTTGTTTCTGTGTTTTGTGGTTTACTGTCCTCCTTGAATGCTACTTTCCCTGTCCGATCTTTTTATATGTCTTTGGAGATCGCTGAGCCCGATACGTATATTTTGATATCGGTGGTACATTTTCAAATGTTTATGTTTTGTTACTTAAATTTCGTTCGGTGGTTCCACTACTCCGGCCGATAAAGACTTTTTCTTTTGACTGTTACTTGTGATGCACAGGCTTCTTAACTGCTGCTCCCAACTAAATTCCATTTTGTTTGTTTCGCACTTTGGGCATAACATTTCGTATTTATTTGTTCGGCCGTTTCAATGGGTCCACTCTCATACTCTTTTATATAGCACAGTAGCGTTGCTTGTGCAGTGTGGCGGCAGTAAAACGTCTCCCCGCGCTTGCAATTAGGACGGTTATTCATTCGATCTTTGGAGATTGCTGAGCCCGATACGTATACTTTGATATCGGTGCTACATTTTCAAATGTTTATGTTTTCTTACTTAAATTTCGATTCTGTGGTTCCACTACTCCGGCCGATAAAGGCTCTGGGTATTGTTTAACCACCCGCAGGATATGTTGTCTGCTTTTTAATTTAGTCGTGTTACTGTTACTTGTGATGCGCAGGCTTCATAACCGCTACCCCCAACTAAATTCCATTTTGTTTATTTCGCTCTTCGAGGCATAGAATTTTGTTAGATACTGGGACCATACGCCGCTGCAGATAGAATAATGACAGTTAAATAGCATATCTACAGCCATAAACATGCCTTCTTCGGGATGGTTAAAATTCTGTACTATTGATTTTATAAATATTGAGTTCTGCTCAGCCCGGGGCTGGGGGCGTGAACGGTAGTAAGCTTATATCACTATCGTTCATAAACAGTCTCAATCAAACCGAGACTGCAGTATTTATCGAGTTCGGCCGTTTCCAAAGGTCCGCTCTCATACTCTTGTTTTGGCAGAAGTTAGAGCAACAAGAGAACAAACCGTTAAGGGTACGACAAGACAAAAAAGCATGTTTCTGTTTTAAATTATTTTCATATAATTATATTTTTGTATAAAAGCAATTTAAGATCAATATATGTATTCCATCCCTCAATGCTTCTTCGAATAACGTCTGAGTGTCAAGTAAATATACATAAAATTGCGTCTGTACATATAATAGTGTAATAGTAATATTACCCTGTGGACATGACAGGTTCCAATAACTTACAAGATGGCGTACACATGCTTCACTATGAACTCCCTCGTCAGCTGTATAATCGTGTTTGTCAAGTTATATCAATATCTAACAACTGAAGACATTTCTTAAATAGCGTCAAATAATACATTGTTTTAAAGGAATGAAAATGAACACAAACAATCGATTATTCAACGTGTTTGACTACTCACAACAAATTACATTCACGCATCTTCAAAATTATTAGAAAGTCGATTCATCTCAAACAAAAATATTTCATCTATAGAATTACACAATTCGTGTTTTTGAATTTTATATACGCTCTTGTTATATTTCTCAGAATGTCTTAAAACGGCCCACGAAGTCGAATAAATGTTGATAACACATTGTGGAACGGAAATGCAGTACGGAAGACAAAAGTAATAAGAGTTTATCGCAGTTTGTTGACGACACTTTGACTTGTGTCCGAAATATCGAAATTCCGAATGACGCATTGCGATAATGAACCAAAATCATCGTAATAACGCAAGTAGATATAAAATGCGTACAGGAAATGTAGCAATCAACGACCATAGTCAACGAAAAATGATAAACACGAATAAGAAAAAAAACAATTACAAGGATAATATTAGGAAAGGTATGTGACAGTATGACATCAAAAACATAAAAGCGTTAACAGTAGGGCTACCGCCTTGGACCAGTCAGTAGCAAAAGTGTCGCTGAGGGTTGAAATCAGGTTCAATGGTTACGCCATGAACGACTCTTACCCTATTTTCATCATAGAACAATAGGACAGTGTCAATAGTTTCAACAAAAAAATAACCGACAGGCATTATGCGCTACAAGCTACGCAGCCTTAATAGTCAACACAAAGATGTATATCTGAATATAAAAAACATACTCCAAGAAAGTCACAAATCAATTAGTGATCTGAAAGTATAATAATGAGGTTGTGTACGCATACAATGGATTAAAGCTAAACTGTAGGCATTATTGCCGACTGACAATTCATATAACATATGACATTGCCTTCACCACACTTTATTCATTGGCCATTTCATTGACTTTTTACATACGCATATTTTGCGTTTGTAGTGCAATGCGGATAGCCATTGCGTTCGATTACTGTGGTTTCTAAATATAAGACCAATTTTCTTATTTCGGCAGAAGCCTGAGCATCAGGAGAATAAACCATTAATGGCACAACAAGAAAGTATTGAAGACAAACATCAAATTTCAGGATTTGGGTAGACATCATCATAGAGTCTAAAATATCGCGTCAATGAGGAAAGCATAATGGCTATCTGTAAATGGGGCAACCACTAACCATGCAGTGCGTTGCAAATAATAACCTCATACGTTCTTTTTTTATAAACGTTCAAACAAGCTTTATAAAGGGTGTATGGAAGTGATCTTACGAAATTTGTAAATCACATCATGACAGATAGTCGGTGTCATTAAAACTAGATCATGGTTTTGATAATAAAATGTGATTTTTATTAAAAGGTCTTTAGAAACATCTCCTGATTTTTTAATGGAATAAAATAATTTATTTGCAGAGATGGCACACGCTTTATTACCCTAGAACCTAGTTTAACTTCCGTCCCCACCCCCAGCATCCTTTCCGCCACCTACCGTTCCAAGGCCCTATTATCCATCCGTTTATTTTGTGATGTCACATGCTTTTCTTCTTATTAACTATATAATTGCTGTTTGTTTCAGCATGTCGCACGTGTTTCTGGCTGACTGTTTTCTGTGAGGGCTACTTTTTCTATTCGACTTTTATACCTACTTGTACTTATTTATGATTGGAAATTAACATCTACGTGAACTTAAATTAGGTGTGTTTTGGCTCAGATAAAATAGTACTCAGTAACATTAATGATATGTATTGCATTTCGTATCATAACGTAAGTAATCTTTGCAAACGATATGCATAAGCCATGAACAATGACGATTAACTGAATATTGCTAGTTCATTTATATTGATAAAAATGTCTATTGCAGAATAAGATGTTTGAATCGATATCGACATTCAGTCTACTGTAAGTTTCAAGTCAATTTCTTAATGCAAGTATTCTCTACCGTAAGACAAAGCGTTGACTGCCTTTGTTCACATGTTTAACTGCAAATGTGTTTTGTTTCGTGACATTCTATAAATGGCCATGTACGAAAGTATTAGCGGAAATGTTGGGAAAGCGCTACAAACTAGAAAAATAATCCGAAAACGTAAAGATTACTTCGTAAAATATATATCCATTCTGCTGGATGTGAAATGTGAAATCAACAAATCTCATTAATAAACCATTTAAATCCATGTACACAGTTGAACTCTGCCTTAATCATGCAAAAGGACCACATTTGTATTAAAAAGGAAATGCCCAACTAAAATCTATATTTTAACAACATAGATACTGAAAATCAACTCAGAGTATATATGTAAAGATATATGTATACATGAGATATATTTGTTTATAATGAGGTAACATTAAAAGCAGATACAAGAGACGAACAGAAAATTCAGCATTCACAGAACCCAGTCTACCAACATCACGTATTTATTACAAGGAAAATATAGACAACTCTACAAACATATCATGATTGACAACACGGGTACCGCCTTGGAACGGCATTGGCAAAAATGCCGATGCGGGTTTAAACGAGGTTCTAGGGAGCATCACATATTACCCTATTGTCATCCCAGTTGATTGGGATTGTGTAATTAAGGATATTCCAACATGGTGTTATCTTTTAACTCACTAGGCAGCATTACTAGGCAGAATATGTAAAACATAAATTTGAGCATGTAACTATGTATAGAAAAAAGCAAGCGAGAAAACATAAAAGTAAGTACTCAGTGACTTGGCAGAAAATATAGGTACTCGGAACTGCACAATTAAGATCATTATAAGACAATATATAATACATTCAACAAGCATGTTCTATCTAGTATTGAAAATAAGACTCGATAGCAAAGAGGCTTGTATCAATTACTACTGTATTACTAAGCTCGTGGATAACGCCTAAATTTCACATATATCCACGTTTTGTAATTGCTCTGAAATACGAATAGAGCAGTCACTGGACAGACTGTATTGGACAGACTGTATTGACACATACGAATTGGGTCATTCAGTTTATAAAAGGAAAGTGTACTTGTTGGATATATTAGAAAGAACATTGACACATTTATACCTGTTCTTTTTATTTGCATAGCATAGGCCATGCTCCCAGTTAAACTGCATTTTGTTTATTTCTCCCATTGTTTTCTCGTTTAGGGCAAAGCGTTTTGTTAGAAACTGTGACCATACGCCGCTGGCCATGGAATGGTGTGAAAACATTTCATTGAAGGTTCCATGTTCACCGTCATATGCATACTATCTTCGAGATGGCTCACATTTATGTACTACTGGCATTTTAATTATTGAATTCTGCTCAACCCAGTGCTAGAGGGCGTGAACGGTAGCAAGCACGTATCTCTATCGTTCATAACAGTTTCAATCAAACCGAGACTGCAATATATTTTGTATTTATCGTGTTCGACGATTTCCAAATGTTTCCTTTCATACATTTTTATGTAAATAGTACAATGTTGGTAAGAATTTACCAATATTTTGAAAGAACCATTTAAGCAATAATTTCTGTTTTAATTTTGGCAGTGCGTGAGACACTTCGTAGAATGAGACTCACGCACAATTTTTGACAGTACTGGAGTATTGTTCGTTATATTTTAAGAACATAAAAAGTTTAGTTGGTTGGTTAGTTAAATGGTGCTTTACGTATTGTGTCACATTTTATGCTATATTTGGTCGATTTGTTTGTGGTAGAGGCAGAATACTCAAGTTTTCCTGGGTACTTTATACCTCCAAGCCATCCGTAAGATTCGACACTTTCTCACAATGTTGAGTGCTCAGTTAAAGCTATCGAAATATTAGGGAAACCACAGGTTCACTTGGGCCTTTTGTTCACTATTCATGCGTGTACTGTATTTTGAAGAAATAAGATGTACATAGATATGTGTAACTTTGACTGCAAGGATTCTCAGCATTTACAACTTAATATGAAAATTCCTAGCAAAGTAACGTATATTCCCATTCCTGTAATGATTGTGTAACATTAAACTGTAATATGATATTTGCATTTGTTAACAAAACGAGACATCGATTCTCAATATATCCATATTCTGCAGTTTACGTTGAAAAGATATGTTGCAAATAGGCTGTAAATGTACAGCTCAGTCACATCGAATATAATATCGTATTAGTTTAATATGGCGAAGGTTAGTAAACGCAAACTCTTCTAACTCTAATGTGGGTTGACAATCCTTTCTTTTCTACTATGGTTAATAATATCTATCCGAAGGAACTTCAACTCAGCAAAGCTAACATTTCTGATACTGTCGCTTCTTTTCTTGATTTACGTCTCTTTAGAGAGATGATTTTAATTTTAATATTGTTAATTATCCCTATTAAGATGGGGATGTTCCCCGAGCTTCTTCTATGCTTCTATGTTTCTCAACTTATTCGTTTCTCTAGGGCTTGTAGTCGTGTTGAGGACTTTAATATTTGTAATATTTGTATAACAACAGGATAATAAAAGTAAAACAGAAGGCTACCTTTACGATAAACTTCGAAAAACCTTTGCAAAATGTTTTTATCGTAACCCTGAATTACTTTTAAAGTATAAAAGTAATTTAAGAACTCTTCTGCGACAAGGACTATAACAACCTGACATCTATGGTGATGTTATTTACAAACTTCGTAAGATTCTCGGTCATAATCAATTTTATTCAATCTTTATTAAACTTGTTAAAAAGTTTATCAAAAGAGGTTTTGACCCTATCATTTTGCAACGCACTGCATGTTTATTGGTGGACCCACTATGCTTTCGTCTTTAATTGTGCGATGACAGGGCAGATTGTGGACCCTGTGATGGCGTCTACCTAATTTCGTATAGGACGGTAGCGTTTGATGTCTGTTATAACCTTGTCTTGTCGTACCCTTAACGGTGTGTTCTCTTGTTACTCTTGCTCTTGTTGCCTACTTACTTTGTGGCTTGCTAGGATTCAGTTTTTTATTTTCATATGATATATACATGATCATTTATGTGTTTTACTTGTATTGCCTATTAGTGCCACCTTGTTTGTTAGAGATTATAGGCTGGCGGGGATATCATTATTTACACTGCCTTGTTTATTGGGATGACAATATTGTAAGAGAGCGGTGTGGAGCCTAGAACATGGTTTAAACCCCAGCGGCCTTTTTTGCCAATGACATTTCCAAGACGGTTGCCCTATTGTCAACCTCTTTCGTATTTCTGATGTCTTATCTTGCCTTTTATTCATCTTTATATATAGATGTTCTTTGTTTCCTTGATCGTTTGTGGTTGAATGGCGTCCTTGAACGCTACTATTCTTGTTCGATTTTTATTTTTATATCTACTTTTTAGAACATGTTGCACTTGATTGCATTTCAAGGAGCAATGACTTTCTTTATAAGAAAATTGGTTTAATTGTACGTGCGCGTTGCTTAAGGAAATCAATGATGGCATAGCTTTTAGATAATTGTTATTGCGAGCAATTGTGGCATTATCATGACGTATTTTGACCTTAACCTTTTCCAGTGTTTCCCCGGTGGACATATAGTTACACACGTTATTCAATACTTAATGACATACTTCAAATATTGTGATTATTGTTTGTTTGTATGAGTTTATTTTGTGATTGACTATGATGATCAATATCCTGTTCTTCTGTTATATCTACATTTTTATTTGCAAATATGCATAGCTTATTTTTAATTGATTCAATAAAACCTAAATTGTCCATCCAACATAAGAGTCAAATTGACCCATCAAAATAAGAGTCCTGCCGCATTCTATATGTCAAACGAAGTTCGAACTTCTTTATAAAATAATGGATACATACTTCGATATAGAACATGGAGAATAACAGTGCATTTGTGTAAAATTATTCTCTAAATGTAATTTAGGTAAATATAGGTAAATATAGAAGCATAACATGAAATGTAGCATTCAAGGACCAGAGTCAATTAAAAACATGCATAGACACAAACAACAATTACAAGGACAAATGAAAGGCAAGATATATGACGCAAACATAAAATGGTTGACAATAGGGCTACCGCCTTGGAACAGTCAGTGGCGTAAACAGATCGCTGTGTGTTAAAAACATATTATAGGATGCCTGACACCTCACTTTAACCCTATAGTATAAGAAATGTATGTGTTTAAGGTTAAAACTATGTATGTCTCACAATCCCTGTGAAATAAATAAACAACAATATCTATTGGATGTAAATGATGTGCGGGAAGACATTTTACGCAGACAACACTATTGTGAAAATAACAGTAGATACATGAAATTAAGCATTCTAGAACTACTTTCCTGATATTCTGATTCAGTTCTCATGCTGGCAGTAAGCGGATAAACTGATTACCGATAATGGAATTACAAGGAAAGATAACAATATTGGACAGGGAAAGCAGCATTCAAGGACGACAGTCAACCACAAAACACAAAAACAAACACGCAAACCGACAAACGAGAAGGCGCAAAAGTAATAAAAATGCAAACGACATCACAAACACTAAAGGGTTGACAATAGGGCTACCGCCTTGGAACGGTCGATGGCAACAAAGGCCACTGGGGGTTAAACCGGTTCTAAGGTGCACCAAACCTCACACTTACCCTACTGTCATCCCATTAAAACAGGACAGTGTAAATAAAGAAATCCTCGCCATGATCTAATCTCTAACCAACAAGGCAGCATCAATAGGCAATATAAATAAAACACAAATATGCTCGTGTAAATGTAATACAAAATAACAATAGCCTATAAAGCCACAATGACGTACTCAATGACTTGGCAGAAGCCAGAGCAACAAGAGAATAAACCAATAAGGGCATGACAAGAAAGGTCATAGACAAACATCAAACGCCACCGTCCCAATGGGCTTTAGGTAGGCGTCATCATAGGGTCCACAGCCTGTCGTACAATTAAAGAGGAAAGCATAGTGGCGAACTGTAGGGTCCACCACCAAGCATGCAGTACGTTGCAAAATGATAGGGTCATAACCTTTTATGATAACAAATTTAACAAGTTTAACAAAGATAGTATGAAAGTGATATGACCAAGGATCTTACGAAGTTTATAAATCACATCACCATAGAAGTCAGGTTGTGATAGTCCTTGTCGCAACAAGTTGAAATTCAGAGTCAATAAGTATTAAAAAAATGCAAATTAGGCGGCAGTGACGCGGATATTGTATGCGGCATATTGTTTGTTTAATTCATTGGCTAAGGAAGTCATTCAACAGTTATAAATATATATGTAGAGTGACGTCAATCATATTTTAACAGATTTGCTATTTTCACGTAATAATATGTATATATAGTAACATGCTATAAAACGCATCCTTAAATCGCACACAGTTATTTTCGATTTTTATCTCTCTGGATGTCGAATAGTGCTGCAAACATGTACAAAGACAAACATAGCACATGTTACATATCGATTATGTTCGTTGGTATCATTAAGACACGGCAATATTCCTACAGAATATATTAAATGAATGTCGTAATCACTCACGCAAATGAATCGACAGGAAATATGTGCACTAAATAATGAATATTGTATTGACAGCTGACTTATAGGTATGTATATGACAGAAATATCTACGCTACTTGTTACATGATTAAAGTCTATATTATAGGTTTTTGTCGCATATTATATTAAGCAGGCAATAGTTGTGTCGTATATAGTACCCAGTAGACAGTAGTTATGTCGTACATGTTGTATTGCGTACCGGGTATACTGTAGTTGTGTCGTATATGTTGTATGTTCTACCGGGTAGCCAGTAGTTATGTCGTATTTGGTACCCAGTAGGCAGTAATAGTTATGTCGTATATGGTACCCGGTAGGCTGTAGTAGTTATGTCGTATATGGTACCCAGTAGGCAGTAGTTATTGTCAAACCATTATACGAATAGTGTATCAGATGACATGATATATCTAAGTACACATATCCTAAAAAAGTAGATATAAAGACAAAGATAAACGAACATACTAATAAGGTCACAGTCATTTTTAACTGAATGAGGTACCGGGTCCAAGACTAAATGGATGATGTATTAAGAGTAGTAATATACTTTGAACAATGTTCCAATACAATACCATAAAAGGTCACGATGAAGCTAATTTCACATTCCTAGAGACCACTTTCCCAGAAGATCATTCATTGGAAGTGTCAGACTCTACGATATATGGGTATGTCATCCCCGACTCCGAATCGTCTTAGACCCTTTCCCTAATCCCATAGGCTTTCTCTCGGAATAGGTATTTATATTTAATGACACCCCTCCCATGGTAAGCATACTTGACTTTGTTATTGTGGTAAGGACATTAACAGGAAATTCCCGATTTAGATATCAACGTGTGGCTTCGCTTTATTTGATCATTTGTTACGCCATGTAGGATAAAGCGTGTTTAATTAATCCTTGAAGGGATCGTACGTTATATGTTAGTCTTCCATCTTATGTTGTCGAGCCCTTAATACATTGGTGTATTGTTGTTTTTTTATTCTGTTAAGTTAATGAGAACTTAATTTGTGGGTTTCTATGCTTTAAGATAATGATTATCACAGCGTGACTTCTATGTAGGCGTGATTTATAAACTTCGAAAATCTTTGGTTATGAGCACTTCCTTATAATTTTTAATAAACTTTTGAGAAATTACCGTTACCATAATTTCGAAAAACCTTTATAAAATGTTAATATCTTAACCCTGATCTGCTTTTAAAATATAAAAGTAAATTAAAGAAACTAACCCGCCAAATAACAGTAAAATAAAACTACAAAATTGCTTATCAGAACACTATCCAGGTGTTCAAGTCATATAAAAATGTATGTGTGCCGATTACAAATATAGGTTTATTCATGGGTTCTTCAAATACCTGTGATTGAATATGCGTAAAATTAATTATGAGTCGGTAACTCTTAATTTGGCACTCCAGTTTTGTGGTTTGGTTAAAATCGTTTATATTGTGTCTATAGACATGATAGAGTTTGGATTCTCAAAATATGTAAAAATGAGATATAGGGTCCTATAGAAACCACAGCGTCCGAGCGCAATGGCATCGTAGGTCCACACTGTACTGCAAACAAGGACTTGAAAATACAATGAAAGAGACAAAAAACAACAGAAAGGGTGGTGAAGACAGGGTTACCGACTTGGAACGGTCAGTAGGCATTAAGGCCTACTGGTTAGCTTGAATCGATTCTATATGCGCACAATCCTCGCTATTATCCTGTCTTCAACGCCCAAATAGACAATACAGTGTAAACAAAACTACATCCCATCAAAAGGAATTCTCTAACAATAAAGTCCACATCCTGAGAAACTAACTAAAGAAACACATACAAAATAATAAACATCTCAGGTTTTATCCAGAATCGTACTGAACAACCATAGTAGTTGCAGCTAAAGAGAAAACCAATCTAGGGTACGACCAGAAAACCCGAAGGACGAAAGCTCATGCACCCACCTCCCTTAGTTGGGGTTCAGTAGTTACATTCATAGAGTCCCAAGAGGGAGTCCAGTCATCGCACAAGTGAAAAGTGAAGCATAATAACTGACTGTAGAGGGGTCAATCACTAAACATGCAGTGCGCTGTAAAACCAAAGGGTTATATCCTTTTCTGACGAACTTCCTGATTAAATTTGTAAAGCGGTCAGGAAACCCGTCAGACTCCTTTATCTTTCGAAGTTTATAGACCACATCTCCATAAAATGAGGGTTGTGATATGCCTAGTCGCAGAAGTGTCTTAAGGTTGGTGTTGTACTTTTCCAGCAGGCCCTCGTTACGGCGGTAGAATTTAGAGAAAGATCTACGTAGTTAGTGATAACGAAAACCCTGCTGAAGAAGTTTACTTGTAATAACTTGATTTCGATCATTGAAGTCTATAACATCATTACACGCTCTAGCAAATCGAATGAGCTGGGAGATATACACCCCGTGTGAGGTAGCACGAGGTACATCTCCATCCAGGTGTGGATAGTTAACGATGTTAAAATTGAAATCATCTCTCTTATCATAGATTTTAATATGAATACAATCATTTGAAATCGAGAGATGAAGATCGAGAAATGCTGCTACAGTATCCGAACTGTTGGCTTTATTCAACGTGAGCTCTGGTGGATAAATGTTAGTAACCATATGAGTAAAGAACGGATTATCAATATTGAGTATGTCATCAAGATACCGAGAAGTATTATTAAAGGCATCAATAATTTCACCCTGGCTAGCAGGTGACAAACTCAACATAAAATCTCTTTCATAGCAGTACAAAAACAAATCTGCAACAAGTGGCGCACAGTTAGTACCCATAGGAATACCAACAACCTGGCGGTAAATAGTTTTACCATATCTTATAAAGATGTTATCCAGAAGAAAAGATAAGGCTCTGCAAACATCAGTACAAGTCCACAAACTATACTTATCAATGGGGGCGTTAGTAAAGAAAGCCCTGACATTATTACAAGCTAGAAAAGTTGTACCTTCTCTAGCAAATGTCTTCTGAATAAGCTGAAGCAATTTTTCTTTGATAAGATTATTTGGTAGTGTAGTATACAGTGTAGAAAAGTCGTAGGTGCTTAGAGAAGTGGCATGACAATGCTTACACCGTAGTTTGTCAAGAACTTCTCGTAATTTATATAATTACATACCTCGTCATCAGAAGGTATAGAAAATGGGTACATATGTTATAACATTTAGCTGTTGTTTGGCGGGATAGCTACTTTAAATTTCTTCTGCAAGAAGGACTATCACAACCTGACTTCTATAGTTACACTGTTCCGTTTTATTGGGATGAAGTACGGTCTGAGGTTTGGTGCATCCTAAAACCTGGTTTAAACCCCCAGCGGCCATTTTTGCCACTGACCGTTCCAAGGCGGTAGCCCTATTGACAACCCTTTTGTGTTTGTGATTTCTTATTTTGCCTTTTATTCATCTTTAAATTTGTTCTTTGTTTCTGTGTGTGTTTGTGGTTGATTGTCGTCCATGAATGCTAGGTTTCCTATTCGATTTTTTATATCTGTATTCTAATAAACTTCGTAACATCTTTGATCTTGCTTACTGTCATACAATAATTACTATAGGCTTTTTTCAAAGATTATCAAAAGAGTTAAACACCCTATAAGTTTACATCATCACGCAAGTTTAGTTAATGGCCCTTTAAAGTTCACCACTCTGTTTAACTCTTTGATTGTTCGATGACAGACATATTGTAGACCCTAAGATGATGTCTACCAAAAGCCTGAAAGGAATGATACCGTTTAATGTTTGTCTTAATCTTGTCCTACATGGTGTATTCTCTTGTTGCTCTGGCTTCTGCCAAGTCATTGAGTAAATGCTTTGTGGCATTATAGGCTTTTTGTTCTTTTATTGTCATGTATGTGTCATAATTATATACAATAAATGCTGTTTTTCTTTGTTTTATATATAGCCCAGTGGGGATTTCATTTTATCCACTCTCATCCAAGTTCTAGAGTGCAACAAACTTCACACTTACCTCTAGTGTTATCCTAATAAAACAGGGCAGTGTAACTAAAGAAATACTCACCACGCTATAACAAGTAAGGCATCATTATTAGGCAATATAATTATAACACAAAGGTGATCATGTAGTATATATATATATATATAGGGAGAAATATTTGCGAACTTCAAAGGACAGACAACCTTCGGACGAACTACGGCAGGGCGCGTAGCTATGACGAGAGACACAGAAATCAAACGTATGCATTCACTTCCTAAAAAGGAAAGCTGCAACTCACGCTGATGAACTGTATCTCTACATAATAACCCACTCGTCTGGAGGCACAACTAACATATACACGCATACATACATACATACAATTACAGCTCATATATAAGTGGGATCACATTTAAGCATTCAACCACACACAGCTATATTAAGACAGTGACAATGAAAGGTACCTGATCGTATGGATACTGTGAATTCAGTAAATATATTAAAGGGAGATAATTTGAACTCACTACGGCAACTTTCGAAATGTGGGATCGCGTAATGGATTCACGTTCACAAAGCAGATCTATATATAGGGTGAATATATATATATATATATATATATATATATTTATATAATGTATAAAAATAATGTATAAATCTCAAACAGGAAATATAGCACCCACAGAGTTAACGAACGAACATGCAACTAAAGAAACAACAATACCAAGTATAAATACCAGAAAGGTAGACATAAACTGGTTGTACTGGGATTACCAAATTCGAACGGTCAGTGGCAAAAAGGCAAATGGGAGGTTTAAACTATTGTTTTTATAACGAGTTTTGAGTTTGGCTGTGTTCTTTGAATGTTATATTTCCTGTTCGACTGTCATACTTACTCTTACAACCACGTGCAGGAAGTATGACAGAATGAAGAGTAGACGTTGAGTAAAAGGGATCACGAGTATCGTGTGTATTGCAGCAATACGAGTACTTCTCGCTGCATGTGTACTCGATGGGTATACATTCTTTAGGGTTGTTTTATTTACATAAATATTGAAAACTAATATATTGAAAGCAACACAGTCACTTTAATGACACCGACATATACTCAAACGAGTAGGTAGATTGGTCTAACGCAATGCATATATACTATTTGCAGTGAAGACAATTGCTAAAAAATTCGCATGCAAAGTGTGTCAACCGAACAAGTCGTAAAACATCTAGAGGCACCATATTACTTTTGCGTTCCGTCACTCAGTAAATCCGTTTGACGATTATCTTGACATATCGAACTTAACGACTAAATAAAACTGATTGAAAACATAAGGTCATCGTAAATTTCTTAAGTTTATCCTTCAAGTTAAAAGCAAATATCGGCTGATGGAGGTATAGAAGAGAGGACATCGTTTTCTGAAAGTGTGAGATCAAATTTGCATTTATTTTTGTTCTACATTATAATTGTTTTATCTTTATTTTCAAAACAAACAAGAAGTTTTTAACTCTGCGCTTTTTGTGTCCTGTTTAAACATATTAATCTGTAGTGTACACTTTAAACTAGTTTTAACGGGATCTGAAATAACATTTATACATAACACCTCTTGGATCATCTATTTTAGGATAATATCATTTATAATGTTTCCTTCTATAAATAATTCATTAAAGGTGATGATGTCCCCTTATAAGCAATTGCAAAGATATTGTATTACTTGTTAATAGTAAAATGATGTATGTCTATTCTCTGACGTCATTTATTTATATACCACAGTAGCGTTGCCTGTGCAGTGTGGCGGCGGTAAAACGTCTCTCCATGCTTGCAATCAGGACTGTTATTTATTCCGATCTTTGGAGATCGTTGAGCCCGATATTTACAGATATCGGTGGTACATTCTTAAATGCTTTTATATTTCTACTTGAATATCGAATAGATGGTTTCACTACTCCAGCCTTTAAAGGTTCTGAGTATTGTCTAATCACCCTTAGGATGTGTTGCCTGCTTTTTACTTTAGTCTTTTCACTGTTACCTGTGATATTCAGGCTTCATAACCGCTGCTCCCAACTAAATTCCATTTTGTTTATTTCGCCAGTTGTTTTCTCGTTTAGGGCAAATCGTTTTGTTAGAAACTGGGACTAGCAAGTACTTTTCACTACCGTTCATTACTCTCAATCAAACCGAGACTGCAATATTTTTTGTACTTATCGTGTTCGACGATTTCCAAATTTCCAAATTTCTCCTTTCATATTTTTGTGGGGTTTGATTTCAATATGACTATTCTTCTCATTTTCGATGTTAAATGAATTTCAAAAAATACATTTCAGGCGTGATAGTGTGTCTCTTTATTTTTTTGTGGGAAAAAACATATTCCAAGTTTAACAATACTTGAAACGATTTAAATATATTGCTGTTATGTTGTAAAACATTTGCATCATGCATATCATATTAGACAATCCAATTATTTCAAACCGATTTGTTACATTTTAGGATGCCACATTTAAACATTGTGTGTCTTTAATTGTCTGTTTTATCTTAATAGAAAATGCGATGACAAATGCGGCATTGAAAAGGGAAGTTGAAAGCGATATGTCTGCTTCATATTTTTATTTTTCTGATAATGTTTATATTTTGTCATCGATCCGCCGCCGTTATTTCTTGATATAAACACTAAGATATAAAATGAGAGACGATTCGAAATATTTACATCTCAATGTTCGCATGACAAAACTGCATATTAAAGAAATTAACCCTCCGAATAATGGTATTAAACTAAAATCGTTTATTAGAACCCTATCAAGGTGTTCAGGTCATATAATAATGTATATTTGCCGATTAAAAGTAAGGGTTTATTCACGTGTTCTTAAACTACCATTGATTGAATATGCGTAAACTGAATTAGTTGGTAACTTTTAATTCAACTCTTCAGGTTTGGATTAGGGGTTTGGCCTGGCAGGTTAAAGCCGATAATATTGTGTCTAAATTATGATGTTTGGTTTCTCAAAATACGTAAGTTATACATATATATACCACGCCGTCAGTAGGTTTAGAAACGGTGTACATAAGTTGTAACTGTGGCTGATGTTTGTTTGGGGGATAACTCTGTTTAACTCGATTATAGTGTAAATTAAGTCAAATAATGCCAACGTCAGAGTATTATTCTGCAACGAAGTATAAAAAATATATACTTTATTTAAAAAAACGAAAGAGTTGCTTCCCTTGCATTACTTCTCTTCAAAGGAAAACATCAATATTCTATATAATATTCATTAACAAAATAATATTATATTAAACAAATGTTCTATTTGGGGAGAAGTAAAATATCTTTGGACTATTTTTTGTAGTCGGGCAAAAACATGTGTAAAGCGGCTTAGTTATTGAAATTGCCTCCCTTGTTGTTCTACCGTAGTTTTCCAAAACAACTGTTTGTAAAATCATAAAATAAAAAGACAATTTGTTGTTTTGTCGGACATATTTTATTTCATCTCGAAGTGAAAAAGTTTTATATCTTCACTTATGCTTCGCATTCGTGAAAATATAAAGTTTTTTCACTTCTCGATGAAATAAAATATCTTATTCACTCCAAAACAACAAATACCCCCTATTGACTGCGTGAGTTATGTAATTTCAAGTGTCTACGGCGTAGTGTTTCAGTGTAGCAGACATTTAAATGTGAGAATTGAGCTCCCTATAACAACTATAAACACCATATAATTCCATATCACGATACTGCTCCTGCGTCATAGCTTATTTATGGACCTGACCACATGCTGGGTTACACTGTCAGTTGTCAGTATAACATAGTTCAATTACGTGTCGATTCTTACGGATTGCGGGAGGTATACAGTAATAGTTCTACCCAGGAAAAAATGGAATGGTCTGTCTCACAAACAAATCGACCCTTATATATGGCCTAACATACGCTACAAATGAAGTAAAATACCATTCAAACAAATCAAATTACGTATACACAACCAAGCCGTAATTTTTACCATTTCTTCACTTTTTATATTAACTTTCTTTTAATATTCATATATGCATGATCATCTATGTGTTATACTTATATTGACTTTTAATACTACCTTGTTTGTTAGAGAATATAGCCTGGCGGGGATTTCTTTATTTACACTGGCACGTCTTATTGGGATGACAATAGGGTAATTGTCATTGGTGCACACTAGAACCTGGTTTGAACCCCCAGTGGCGTTTTTGCCACTGACCGTTTCAAGGTGGTAGCCCTATTGCCAACCCGTTTGTGTTTGTGATGTCACATGCTTTCCTTCTTATAAACATTGTAATTTGTGTTTGTGTTAAAGCGTGTTTTTGGTTGACTGTGTTCTGTGAAAGCTACGTTTCCTGTTCGACTTGTATACCTACTTTCATCGTTATGGAACATTGCTGTGACACAACTTGTTAAATGAACCTCCAGTTTTACAGTAATTGTTTTGGAAACGAAACTTGTCACCTAAGACAAACAACAGTTCTAGAAGTAGTAGCAGTGAGAAGCTTCACTAATTCGTACACGTATAGATACATATCACAAACATGGTGTTTAAACTATACTGAACAAAAAATGTTTAGCACGACTTTTTAGGGACATAAGATTAAACATAGGAACATTGATATAACTGTTTGAAGATATTAGAAATGCTAGGTAAGGATGTGGTTTTCCAAAAAAAAGGTGTTATTTTGGAAGGAAAGTATCGGAATTACCTCCCATAAATACTTAACGCCATTAAAAGTGCAAGTTTTTTTTAGTTTTTTTGTGTTTATTTTTAATTAAAATATCTCAAACATCGATTGTAGTGTAATTTACAAGTTAGAAATTATCCATATTCCCTATAAACCTGGTGACCGATAAATTCAAGTATTGAAAGAAGTAAAATCGGAATTATGCGAAAATCAGGTGCACACCAAACTTGCGTTTTCAATGGCGTTAAGTATATTAAAAACAACTTATTTAATTATACCTTACGTACTGCTTAGAACAAATTTAATGTTTGACATTGACAAGAATTGCCCATTTTGTCTTTGTTTAAACACCGCTGAAGGGTGTTCACAAACGAGTGTTATTCTCAGACAAAAGCATTCCAGATTTCGTGATTTTAAAATTACCTCCCTTTTCATTGAAATAAGAATGGTTCTCGACAACCTATAAAAGTATGTTCCCATCATGTTTGCTTTATTGTTATCACCGACTTTGTTTACAAATAACTTTTTAGAATTATTATTGGTAATATCAATCTCACTTTGTCATTGAATCCGAACATACACGGCTTTGCATCTCGTCTATGGAAATGACATGCATTTGTATGTGCTAAATTTATTTTGCTCAGTATATATAAGATACGACGTTATATCGTTTAGACTAAGGTTAGTTCCGAGCTGATAACTGAGAAATGATTCCCATTTTTTCGGTTCATTCGATTTTAAACGCCGGTAGTAAATGACAAATTTCATAAAACGCGTTGTCGTGAATTTGCCGAAACTTTTGAATCAATTATTTTATTTACATTTTTCCCGTTGCTATAGTTCCAATAATAACATGCCTTGCTAACTTTCTACACCTTAAACAAGGACACAGTTGTCCCACAAATGTATGCAATCTATAATGGTGTAAGACGTGTTCCAATAAGATAATAGTTTTGTGATTTTCCCATAAATTTCTTCGTTGGGGGACAAAGAAAAACATCAGAATAAGGTCCAAACAGGAATTTATTAGTAGAATAAAATATAATAAAAAGCATCCAAATACAGTTAAATGTAGGTACAGGGATAGTCTTATATCAGTCTTAAAGCAAACTTAGCCTCTGTATTAAATCATCAAAGTTACATAAGGCAGAGAGAACGTTTTATCTTCCCTACAATATGGGAAATCAGAAACAAAGGATATAGTATTAATATACCACATTTTAAAATAAAAGGTAAATCTAGGTAAAGAAAAACGTATGTCCTTAATGAAGCAATATACAGGCTTATGCAAGTATCCACTAAAGTACTCCAATACAGCACACACTGTGCATTCATAACACAAACACGTAACGTGATGTGGTTATATGAGATACGGGTCTAACATCAGCACTGTCATCAACACACAATTTGTATTATCGTTTGCCAACCCAAACCCACGGGGTGCTATGGTTACATGCTATATTGACCCGACATCAGCAGTGCCAACACCACAGGATATATCATCCTCGATATGGAAAGTAAGTCTGAAAATAGCCAATGAAATTAATGTTAAATACAATTGTGTAATGTTTTATAGGGGGTAATTCTGCTTCGTCTTATTCCATGTAATAGCAATCATAATATAAAAACAGTCAAGATAAAAACTATGACAACTTTAAAAACACAAAATGGCACGATGTGATATTAAAATACGGATTAACTCAAAAAGTAAATAATTCAACTAGAATAAGCAAAACGAGTTCGTCCCTAATTGGTCATATTTACACTAACAGATCTGAATGCATTGTTGAAGTTAGCATGCCATATTACATTATCAGTGATCATTATCCGGTGTGTTTTACTCGCTCAGTAGGAAAAATTAAACACGGCCAAACTAATCATAAAACTATTACTTACAGAAGTTTTAAGAACTTCAATGAACATGACTTCCAATTTGATTTAATGAATGCGCCACTTGAGACCATAGAAACATTCAATAGCCCGAATGATTCATTACAGTTTCTTTATGGTATTATAAATAGTGTTTTATTGAAAAACGCACCGCAAAAAGGAAAGAGAATTAAGCGTGATATCCAGCCAGCATGGTTCAATGATGAAATAAAAGCTGCTATTTTCGAACGAAATAAACTTCACCGCGAAAAAAAAATCACCGATTTAAAATAGTAAGAAATAAAATATTATCAATGATAAGAAAACATAAAAAGATTTTTTTCAATGAAGCAATAAAAAGCAATAAGGCTCCAAGCATTTTATGGACAAATTTAAAAGCTATATGTAATGAAGTTCACAACGATGCAAATTCCTTTTTACCAAACGAACTTCGGTATAAAAACACTATTATTGAGGGTCAGAATAACATTTTAAATGCTCTAAATGAACATTTTACAAATATCTCAAATATTATTTACAAAACATCCTTGGTTGCTGAAAACTTTTCAAATCTTCAGCAAACTCTAGATGATAAATTAAAACATGCAGTATTTGAAATTGATCATATAACGGCATATGAAGTAAAGAAAATTATAGATAATTTAAATCCAAATAAGTCTACAGGGTCAGATGGTATTGGTCCCAAAATTCTTAAATACTGTGGCGATTGTATCACACCAGCAATTGCCTATATCATCAATCAAAGTATTGATCAAGGAATTTTTCCGGATGCACTAAAAGAGGCGTGTGTCAAACCGATTTTCAAGAGTGGAGACAAAGAAGATCCAACTAATTATCGTCCAATTTCAATTTTACCGACCATATCCAAAGTCTTTGAAAGACATATTGCATCTCAGTTACAATCATATTTTATAAAATATATTATCATTCATCATACCCAATCAAGTTTTAGACAACAGCATTCGTGTCAAACGGCGCTCATTCATTTAATAGATTCATAGTTAAAAGATGCGGATTTAGGAAAATATGTTGGTGCTGTTTGTTTAGATCTGAAGAAGGCATTCGATTTGGTAGACCACAATATACTTATACATAAACTGCATTTATATCATTGTTCAATTAAAACGGTCAAACTGTTTACATCGTACCTTTCAAACCGGACACAGTTCATGAAACATGGTACTTTCACTACAAACAAATTGTTAGTGACATCAGGCGTACCCCAGGGTTCGATCCTGGGGCCGCTTCTATTTTTAATATATATCAATGATATTGCTTATACAACTACCACAGGAAAGTTAGATCTGTACGCGGATGATTCCACTCTATATGAAGCTGACCATGATATCCTTAAAGTACAAACCCGACTTCAGGCTAATTTGAAAGCAATAAATAGGTGGTGTGATGAAAATAATATGGCTCTACATCCCACTAAAACTAAATGTATGATTATAACTTCACATATTAAACACTAAGCACTAAATAACAACCATGTGCTATTACAATTAAACATTAATGATTCGCAAATAGAAAATGTTAACGTTCAAAAGATACTCGGAATTTATGTTGATAATACGTTATCATGGAATGTACAGATATCAAAACTGAGTTCCAAAATTAATTCTAAAATTGCACTGTTAAAGAAAATTGTTTATTTCTTGACGGATGATATGATGAAACTGTACTACAATGCTTACATCCCATCCTGTTGAACATTGACTATTGTTGCCCAATATGGGCTAAGGGGAACAATATCAATAAGATAAATAAGCTACAAGTAAGAGTAGCGCGTATAATAATGTATAAATCTTACAAAACTGGGTGCAAATCACTACTGAAAGAATTACAATGGCTATCAGTTTCAGATAGATATCAGTATCACATAGCTGTTCTAGTATACAAAGAAAAATATAGTCTCGCGCCAAATTACATATGCAAATTATTAACCTTTTCCAGCAGTAACATATATAGCCTTCGATCTATTACAAACAGTGATTTAGTAACTCCCAAGCCACGTACAAATAATATGAAAAAATCCTTTACATTTGTAAGTGCACAAGTGTGGAATAGTGTGCCTGTACAGATTCGTTCATCATCGTCGTTACATTCATTTACATATAGATACAGATCACATTTATTGAAAAGTAATGTATTATCATTTAACGATTAATTGTTCAGATAATAATATAACAAAGTAAACATATAACTGAATTTTGAGTAAAAATCCGCTTATACTGTATTATTTCATGATCTTAATATTATTTCAAGAAAATTAACTTATGGAGTGTTTGTCGATGTATATATGCATATTGTGAGTGTGTGTGTGCGTACGTGCGTGCGTGCGTGCGTGTATGATTTTTTTTTGCAGAAGGCCACATTGAAAATAAGATATATATGATGTATGTTATATCACTCTAATGTGTTACCTTCTTTAAATAAAGCTTTTATTATTATTATTATGAGCCATGTTGTTCAGTTCTAAAATGTCAATTCATCATAGATGTTGAATGAAATCCGGCGTAAAATGCATTAGAATGGTCTGTAACCAAGGATAGCACATATAACTTCGTAAAATGCATTAGAATGGTCCATAACCAGGGATAGCACATATAACTTTGTAAATTGCATTAGAATGGTCCGTAACCAAGGATAGCACATATAGCACATATAACTTCGTAAATTGCATTAGAATGGTCCGTAACCAGGGATAGCACATATAACTTCGTAAAATGCATTAGAACGGTCCGTTACCAGGGATAGCACATATAACTTCGTAAAATGTATTAGAATGGTCCGTAACCTAGGATAGCACATATAACTTCGTAAATTGCATTAGAATGGTCCGTAACCTAGGATAGCACATATAACTTCGTAAAATGCATTAGAATGGTCCGTAACCAAGGATAGCACATATAACTTCGTAAAATACATTAGAATGGTCCGTAACCAGGGATAGCACTTATTACTTCGTAAATTGCATTAGAATGGTCCGTAACCAAGGATAGAACATATAACTTCGTAAATTGCATTAGAATGGTCCGTAACCTAGGATAGCACATATAACTTTTTAAATTGCATTAGAATGGTCCGTAACCAAGGATAGCACATATAACTTCGTAAATTGCATTAGAATGGTCCGTAACCTGGTATAGCACATATTACTTTAAACGCATTAGACTGGTCCGTAACCTGGTATAGCACATATTACTTTAAACGCATTAGACTGGTCCGTAACCTGGTATAGCACATATTACTTTAAACGCATTAGACTGGTCCGTAACCTAGGATAGCACATATAACTTTGTAAAATGCATTAATGGTCCGTAACCTAGGATAGCACATATAACTTTGTGAAATAAATGTCGTTGTAAATAAGGCGTAATTGTTGGGCTCATTTATAATACTCCCTGGTAGGCTTAAATATCTCCTTTCATACTTTTTTTGAGAATAGATTAACATTATTTGAAAAAAAAATATTCGAATCTATAGAACCCAAGAAATAGCATGATGTACCTCCATTAAAGCACCTAATGAACCTTATGAGTAACTCATACGCGTTTCAAGCTTTCGTATTTGGAAATATATGGGAGTGTATATCAGTATTAAATATAGATAAGTAAAACGTTAACTATATATGTATGTTTAGAAGGGTCTATATTTCTCTTAACATAATTCGAACATTTTAGACACAACCCGCGATATTTTAATATCGCTTACAGACTCCATTAGTTCTTATTGTAGACAGACAGACAGACAGACAAGCAGGCATGTAGGCAGGCAGGCAGACAGGCAGACATATAGACATATAGACAGACAGACAGACAGACAGACAAGATAGATAGATAGATAGATAGATAGATAGATAGATAGATAGATAGATAGATAGATAGATAGATAGATAGACAGACAGACAGACAGACAGACAGACAGACAGACAGACAGACAGGCAGGCAGGCAGGCAGGCAGGCAGGCAGGCAGGCAGGCAGGCAGCCAGCCAGCCAGCCAGCCAGCCAGACAGACAGACAGACAGACAGGCCAGACAGCCAGACAGCCAGCCAGCCAGCCAGCCAGCCAGCCAGCCAGCCAGCCAGCCAGACAGACAGACAGACAGACAGACAGATAGATAGTTAGATAGGCAGGCAGGCAGGCAGGCAGGCAGGCAGGCAGGCAGGCAGGCAGGCAGGCAGGCAGCCAGCCAGACAGCCAGCCAGCCAGACAGCCAGACAGCCAGCCAGCCAGACAGACAGACAGACAGACAGACAGGCCAGACAGCCAGCCAGCCAGCCAGCCAGCCAGCCAGCCAGCCAGCCAGCCAGCCAGACAGACAGACAGACAGACAGACAGACAGACAGACAGACAGACAGACAGACAGACAGACAGACAGACAGACAGACAGACAGACAGACAGATAGATAGATAGATAGATAGATAGATAGATAGATAGATAGATAGATAGATAGATAGATAGATAGATATATAGAATAGATAGATAGATAGATAGATAGATAGATAGATAGATAGATAGATAGATAGATAGATAGATAAATAGATAGATAGATAGATATCCTTACTGGCATTGATTGACGGTGCCGCTGAAACGCCTTTGCCTCCTTCCATTGTCCCTAAGCCGTCCTTTAACATGTCATCTAATAAACTTGGTGCGTTTCGTTTTTTACGTTGTGGACTCGAACAGTCCTGAAATAAAACAGATTCTTTGTTATCCCACAACAGTGCAATGCAATTAATAAAGTTTAACAAACCCTTTTTTTATGGTAAAATCATAACATTTCCAAATGAATTTGGATATATAACAAAATTATTTCGAGAAGACAGCTCCAAGTAATTAATATATTAGTAATATGTGTATAAAAACGAAAAAGAATAAAATTATTTCACCGTGAAAAGACGACGTAACAAAACGACACATTCAGCGCGAAAAGACGCCAGAACAAAAGAACGAAGAAATGAAAAGACGGCATTTTAAAAGCAAAAAGACGACAGATTGCTCCGCCAAATATAGAAAATGAATGAATGAATGGTTTTACGACACGTCGACACATAAATAGGTCATATTGTGCGCAAAAACTGATGAAAGATGAAGAAATGAAGTAGTAATTAAAAGCTAATATAAAAATATAAAGATAAAACTATTTACAAATAAGGGATGATGAAAGTAATATAAACTATGTATATGTAAATCAACAAATGCCCGTCAATGGGTGTAAAAACAAGTAAGAACATATTATAATGATTTATAAAGTCTGATTATTATAATGATTTATATAGTCTGATTCCTTTCAGGAAATCTATAACAAGGCTAAAATCTACAGTACCAAATAACCCTTTCATAGTAATAACATTGTAGTACCTCTGACGCATAGGATCAAAGTCTACACATTCCAACAAGATGTGTTTGACCGTTAACGGTGCAAAGCAGGGTATACATTCTGGTAATCGCTCACATTGTAATACATATGAATGAGTATAACGTGTATGCCCTATCCTGCACCGGGCTATTACAACTTCTTCTCGACGAATGGGTCTACTAGAGGAACGCCATTCTCCGAGTAATGGTTTAATTGAATGGAGTTTATTGTTAACTGACAAATCCCAAGCGGCTTGCCAAGAGTTACGAATATATGTGTTAATACAACTTTTAAAATCAGTATAAGGCAATATGGCATTAGATGTATGTACAAATAATGCTGCTTTAGCAGCACTGTCAGCTCTATCATTACCACGTATTCCTACATGGCTTGGAGGACAGCATAAACTAATAACATTATCAACTATAAGAGAATTGTACTTTTGTAAAAGTTGAAGCACAACTGGGTTATCATGTTTCGTATTACCCAGTGCTTGAAGAGATGAAAGGGAATCAGAAAAGATTACAAAATGGTCATCATTAGATTCCTGAATATAGTTTAAGGCAAGTTCAATTGCCTTAAGTTCAGCTGAAAATATAGAGGCCTTGCCAGGCAGGCGGCTCTTTATGCTGTGTTTGTGAACAACAGCTGCTGCAGCTACCTTATCTCCATCTTTAGAATCATCTGTGTATATATGTTGAAAGTTAAGTTACTGTATTTCGATTTAATTTCATTAAATTTGCTTTGAAAGACAGTAGGATCTGTACTGGAAATTTTACTATTACAAAGATCAAAATAATTGTTGGTGTTTCCAAAGTCCACTGTGGAATTTGTGGTGTTTTGTACTTGGCAATCAAATTTAGGTCGATTTCAGTGTCTCTTAATTTTGGTTTAATACGAAGACCAAATGGTCGAATGGCCTTCGGTTTTCGATCAAAAAGAGGTTCATAACTAGGAACAGTATCGAAAGTTGGTTTTGTAGGTTTAGATTGTAATTTAATGGAATATTGAAGGGCTAATATGTCCCGTCTATGAGACAGTGATGGTTCATTAGCTTCAACATATAGACTTTCGGCTGGTGATGTACGAAAGGCACCTAAGGTGAGTCGTAATCCTTAATTATGTATAGGATCGAGCATCTGTAAGTATGACTTGCGAGTCAATCCATGTACTATTGAGCCGTAGTCAAGCTTGGATCTGATAAGAGATTTATAAAGTTGTAAAAGTACTTTACGATCCGCTTCCCAATAAGTGTTTGCAACAACTTTTAATAATTGATAATGGATAGCATCTGGACCAGCTGATGTATCATGAGCATTTTTAAGAGATTCTCGAAGTTCTTTGGGAGTGAACAGTTTAATGTATTTCTCCAAATGTGTAGAATTGAAATTCGGCTTCTTCTGTTCTTTTAGTTTCTTTTTTGTTTTAAAAATTTGGTTGACAATTTTCAGAAGAAGAGCTTTAGAAAAAGTTTCTGCCAAAGTGTTTGTAATATCTTTGACAGATGTAATATCTTCATTATCAGTTTTAAGATGATTTACACAACTAGAATTATATTGACCGTTTATTTTCCGGACCATGTCCCACGTCTTCTTAAGAGATGAGCGAGATTTCAGCCTAGAGACACAAGATCTCCAGGATTTGCTCTTGCTATCCTTAGTAGTACGACGGGCTTTCGCACGAAAAACTCTAAAAGTATCTAACTTATTTTGAGTTGGCCGCAAGATAAAAGCATTCAATGCAGCTATACGATCGCAGACTGCCCTTTTGCAGTCATCATCGTACCATGGTTTATGTGGGCGTTTTTGATTTGCCGAGGTTTCTGGAATAGTTTGATCAGCTATCATGAAGGGTTTTAGTAAAAAAGTAGTTGTGTCCTCGACATCCTCGAAAACGGAAGGCTTTAATTGCTCCTCACAAAGAGATTGAAACGTATCCCAATCAGCTTTGCGAAGTTTCCATCGTTGCGTTTTTTCGAGAAGTGGAGGGCCGATATATTGAAGAAATAAGGGGAAGTGGTCACTTCCACATAGGTCGTCACCAACACCCCACGAAAAATTCCATCAAGATCGTTGGATCGCATATTGTTAGATCAATAGAAGAATGGATGTTTGTAGCTGGATGTAAATAAGTATGTGATTTGTTATCATTAAAAACACATAAATTATTTTTGGCTAAGAAATCCTCAACTTTCTTGCCTTTATCGTTTATATCTTTACAACCCCAAATGTAGTTGTATGCATTAAAATCACCCAGGAGTATAAAAGGTGATGGTAATTGTGCAACAATGTGATTTAGATCTTTAAGGTGTACTGATCAACTGGGCGGTAAATATGAGGAGCATATTGGTATATCTCTGTGCATCGTAACACTGACCGCAACAGCTTGCAAACCAGTTTTCAACGCAACATTTCTGTGAGGAATTTTCGATTCACGAGAATCGAAACTCCTCCAGAAGCCTCATCACCTGTATCACAAATATAGTTATACATTGAATGTTTTTTAAAAGATATATTATCACTAGTCTTGACGAAAGTTTCTTGAAGACGAAATGCAACAGGGTTGTGTTTATATAAAAGTAAGCTGATTTCATCATAATTACATTTTAAACCTCGGCAGTTCCATTGAATGAACTTATTTGATTTTGATGTCACTTAGGCGGAAGTACGGGTTTACGGCCTTTGGGGTTGGCAGACCTTGGAGACTTTGGACTTTGGAGACTTCCAGATATGCTGGATCATTAACCTCCATCTCCAAGTCTCCAAATCTGTTGTGCAGTACAATCGGATCATCAGATCCTTTTGACTGCTTCCCTAACCCGGGAGTTTTCGTTTTTCTTGCTGTGCCCGTGGCAACAGTTCTGCTTGGTGACAAACTCTTGAGAGAATTCTTCCGATTTGACAAACCTTTGGAAGAGTTCGTCGGGTTTGGTGGACTCTTGGTTGCACCAGAGTCCGTCGATTTCGAAATAGATGAAGTAGATGCAGTAGATGTAGGAGTTGTTGAGGATATAGTTGAAGGAGATTTAGGCTTGGAAGCCACAAGAGGTTTGAGAGCTACAGGATGCTTATTTAAGAGGACCACAGTTTGTGAGGCTGAAGATATTTTAGAGGAATTCTGAACAGAGAGTGGAATAGTAGTAAACTTCTCGGAGTCGATTGGCAAGGTCAACACGGTCTGAGGCTCGACTGACCTGGTAGCTGGTTTCTCAACCCTACTCGCATCGGCACACGATTTTCCAGATGTAGTGGACGGAGTAAGACTCTCAACAAGTTTTCTAGATTCAGGAAAAGAAATGTTCTTTTCAATCTTAACCTTCTGTATTTCCCTCTCGTGCTTCCACTTCGGACAGTCCTTAGAGAAATCCCCGTGGGTCCTCTTGCAGTTAACGCAAGAGGCGGGATTTTTGCAATTCGCGAAATCGCTATGACCCTCCTGTGCAAAGGGCACAGACAGGAGCAGCTGGCTTGCATCTTTTTCTATGGTGACCAAAGAGTTGACAGTTAAAACATCGAAGAGTGTTTGGAATAAAGGGGTCAACTGGTAAAATGATATATCCAGTCTTGATGGTCTTTGGAAGATTTGGTGTGCTGAAAGTAAGCACAAAAGTATTGGTAGGAGTGCGTTTGCCACCTCGCCTCGTACTGATGCGCATTACCTCAGTCACACCTTGAGACTTAAGATTATGAGTAATCTCTTCAAGAGTGCAGTGCTCCAGTTTCCCGGAGAGTACTACACCCTTTAAAGAATTGAGAAAAATGTTAGGAATAACCTCAACACGGATGTTTACGAAAGTTTGAATTTTAATGAGATTGTCAGAGTGTGATTTTTTGGCACACTCAACAAGAAGTTTCCCATTATTGAGTTGTTTAACACTCCTTGGCCCACCGGCGATGCCAAGTAAAGCCTTGGAGATGGCAAAAGCAGAGAGTCTAGTTATGGGTTTGTCATCCTCTAGAGAGATAATATTGAGAAAACGAGGCCAATTTAAATGAGAAATATCCTCATCAGATTCAGATTCGGACTCTTCTCGAAATCGTTTAATACCAGGAGTAGTTTTTTGTGCGTGTTTGGGTCCCATGATGGGGAATTGATATTCATTTTCCACGCTTCTCACCCACCTCGGAGTCCAACAAAGGGACATTTGCTGTGGATAACCGACAGACAAATGCCAAGAATACGTGAAGAGTATACTCATATAACACTAACGTATAGAAAAGACGAGACTTTATCCGCAAAAATCCAGCATTAGCATGCAGATGACTTGATTCAGAATTGTGTAAATGACATGGCCCTCTGTCTCAAACGTACGCCTCAAACTTCTAAATCACTCAATACCTAGTGAGCTGACGTACGAGCAAGATGGCTCTACGTGGCTTATGACAATGTGACCAAACCAATGACGTGACTATCTAAAATAGCCATGAAAATAGATATAGAAGTCGAACAGGAAATGCACATTTAAGTACCACAGTCAACCACGCATACAAACAAATAAAAATTACAATTACGATTAATAAAAGGCATGGAATATATGGCATAACAAACATAAATGGGTTGACAATATTGCTAGCACCACGTTATACTAGTAGTAGGCCACATAACACCCCACTGATGTGTTGGCATATTTCTATACCAATAAGGCCAATGTCGTCATTTTTCGAGTCCTCTTGGACATTCGTAAGGAGTGTTATTTACCCACACACGACTTAATTTCTGCTGGAATGTTACTCGATTACGTGACTAGCCGCAGAAGTGAAAAAAAATATACACCTGCTTTTTATATATTATTAGTCACATACCCTTACCGAATCACACATACAAACATATAAGGTCACGAAGACATATGAGCCACTTTTATGCCATTTATATGTGAAGCTGATTTTAAGCCAGTTATATGAATGTGCCAATTTCCTCATCATGAAATACGTTGAGTCAATCTGACCTGTAATCAGACACTCACTTAGGTCACTGGGATGACCTTTTAACGAAAATGTCTCGTTTTGAGAACAGCATTTGAATGCAGTTTGAAACATTCTCAACTGGGATAGAAGTTGCATTTATGCTGTAAAATTTTAATGTTAGAAGGCTTAAAGGAATAAACATAAAATACTATTCATTTTATGAGTTGATTTCAGGATTTATTATAAAAAAAACTTTTTATCATTTAGAAATGACGTGTTACGTTTTTTAAAGGGACACATACATCGATATTTAAGTTTTCATCAAGCAATAAAATTAGCGTCTCGCTTTATTAATCCAGTATCATTTGAACTTTAATCCTGCTTGCCTATAATTAAATAAAGTTTAGAGTATTCATTTCTTCTCATTATTACTTAGATTTAAAGATATTACTGGTGCTATTATCAACAGTTATTAATACGTAAACACAAGTTGCTTTATATGATTTGTTATAATTAATATTAATGATTGAACAAATGCAAGTAATGAAGTAAAAGTGTCGACCAATCTTCTGTTTGTGTTTAGATCTTAAATGTCGCTGGGTTGCGACAACTAACAAATCAGATTTATTTAACATTTTTTATTGAAACATATTCGAATAATTACTTACAACGGTGCAGTTCTTAGAGATGGCGTCATCTGGACATATTCTTACTCTGCATACTATAGTAACGAACTCACTTTCTTTGTCGTACTGAAATATGGCGAACTTCGCCGAGTAGTGTTGTGCAGAGTTGTCAGTTCTTTCTAAGTTTGAAGCGAGTAGCAAGTCAAGCGAACACCTGAAATGTCACAAATCAAATATTACAAAATAGTTATTTTAAGTTTAAACTAATAGCATTAATCAGTATCCTGTTCCATGTTTTACAATATCCTATTTAAATGTTTTTATACCATTTAAGAGATCCTTGTTTGCTTAAAAATAATTATAATGGCAGAAAATACCGTTCCAAGTTGATGGCGCTATTGGCAACCATTTTATGTTTGTGGTGTCACATGCCTTGCCTTTTTATTTATTCTTGTAAATGTTTGTTTTAATGTGTGGTTTTGTTTGTCTGTGGTCTGGAATACTACATTTCGATTCGACTTTTATATCTACTTTACTACATCGATACATCACATAAGAACTTTCCACAAACACATTGTTCCACAAACACATTGTTTTAAATATTGTAATATTTAAGGGTGCTACAAGTAACGTTTTCTTCTTTTATTTTTTTTATTTTAAAGACTCAAACAGACCATTACTGGGACAATCGTCCGGAAATTAAACAATGAGGATGGTGATCCTGTGGCACCGTAGCTCCGCATTGTATCACATACTATTTCAAATGAGCAAAGTAAACAGTTGATAAACACGACAATACAGAGCATAAATAGTTAAGAAGAAGGATAAAAATATCGGACAGGGAAAGCAGCATTCAAGGACGACAGTCAACCACAAAACACAAAAACAAACACGCAAACAGACAAACGAAAAGGCAAAAGTAATAAAAAATGCAAACGACATCACAAACACAAAAGGGTTGACAATAGGGCTACCACCTTGGAACGGTCAGTGGCAAAGTAGGCCACTGGGGGTTTAAACCGGTTCTAGGGTGCACCAAACAACACACTTACCCTACTGTCAACCCATTAAAACAGGGCAGTGTAAATAAAGAAATCCCCGCCATGATTTAATCTCTAACCAACAAGGCAGCATCAATAGGCAATATAAGTAAAACACAAATATGATCGTGTAAATATAATACAAAAAAACAATAGCCTAGAAAGCCACAATGAAGGTACTCAATGACTTGGCAGAAGCCAGAGCAACAAGAGAATAAACCATCAAGGGCACGACAGGAAAGATTATAGACAAACATCAAACGCCACCGTCCCAATGGGCTTTAGGTAGGCGTCATCATATGGTCCACAGCCTGTCCGGTCATCGTACAAGATATAGTTACCGACTGTGAACGGTCAGTAGAATAAACGAAGGACGGGTGAGCTTGAATCGATTATATGTTCACACGACCTCGCTATTTCCCGTCATCGTGTTCAAATAGACAAGACAGTGTAAACACGAGTGGATTCCATCGAAAGGAAATCTCTAACAACAATAAGATCAACGCATTAAAAGTCATCTACAACGGTTTGACAAATATATATATACCCATCTTGTATTAGTACAATACTTTCGTCACCACTGGGTGTGGCTCCAGGATAGGCAGTACAATGCTGTGCTTTCGCTGTGTGTTTGGCTGCAGTAAACAGACGCTTCAATTTAGTTCATCACATAGCATGTCTTATGAGAGTTTCTGTTATAATAAGGTGTAAAACTTCCAAAAATGGCACATTGGAAGCAACAAGCACAACGAAGAGAGAAAACTAACAAACTCAGGCAGATCACAGTACATGGTAAAACATTTAGACCCATTTATTTGAAAAATCATATAACAAACGTAAATATTTATAACATTAAAGTCTTACTTTATAAAATCCATGTAAGTAACGTTATAATGTGTTGTATTAAAAACAACGGGCTTTGAAATAGACCATCCCCAGAGTCACAACATTACTTATATAGAAAGTGTTTGAAAAACTATTTAAATTAATAGATAATATCATTTACAGTTTGCATACAACATTTTATTGACACGAAGAACTCAGTTTGGTGCATGGGTGCAGAAATTGTTCCCAGAAACTGTTCAATACCAGAGGTTACACGATTTTATCTAGAGACAAATAGATAATTTCAAATATCGTCTTCTCTCAAAAACGCATAACTCGCTAGTATAACAGTTATATTTTCTGGAACGAAACATTTTATTGACATTGGAATAACATTTTGAAGAAAAAAAGTTCTTGGAAATAGGAACAGATAAAGCCTTACTCTGAGTGTTTAGATAAGTGTTCTTTGGAATGATGAACACAAGTGATTTTCACAATTGGGTGATTTTGCTCTATAGGAATATTTAATACATTTGGATTATCATATAATACACTGGATTATCATATAATACACTGGATTATCATATAATACACTGAAACATTAGAAACAAGTCACAGTAGGAGTGGTCCTGTCTTGGATGCAAACGCACGCATTTCTGTCACAAGAGCGTTTATGTAAATTAGATAAGTTACTAAAAAATAAAAGATTAAACCACAAAACGCATCGTATAATTCAAACTCAATTTATCTTTGAGGCACCAACATACTGACAATTTACCAGAGACAAATACAAAAGAGTGCATTAAACGAACAATACAAAAAGCAATTGCGATTAAATCAATTAAAATTAAAAGCCTGGTCATATAAAACGTCAATTGTTTATTATATAATGCATGTAGTTACATTTCCATTGTATTGCCCTTAAATCGGCTTGACGTTCTCCTGCTAACTGCCGTAAGTTGCTATAAAAAAGCGTGCAATGTTGGCGTGCAATGTTGGCAACGTCCTGTTCCAACAGTACGTATTACAGCTTTAAAACATTATTTTAGCACAAAAGCAACGTCATATTAAAGTTTAAAAAAACAGATAGATCTAGAATAAACATAATGGAACCACTAGTATAAGGATTTAATTCGATGTTTCCACAAGCTAGTTTCAAGTTAACGAGAAGCCTTTCGGACTTCACGCACTTTAAACGAGCCAAATGTTTAATGCTCATAGAAAGATCGAAATATCGAATTAAATCCTTAAATATAGCGCAATTGATTGTTTGAAGTTAAAATAAAGGTAATATAACTAGTCTGGAATCTCACCCGGTATTTCGAATTTCCATTCCATTGCTCCACCTAAAGTAACGTCGTGTGTTTGGTTCGAGTTACCGTCACCCAACGAGGAGTTGATCTCGTGTATCTCGGTTGCATTTCCGAGCTCGCCATTGCTTCTGAAAGGCACCAATCAGAAAGGATAGCATAACACTATATGCGTATAACTTAAACGAAATGTAGCCGTCCCGTGAAACAATTATTATTGTTTAGAGTTCTAAAAAACTTGGAAAAAGGTGAAAGAATTATCAAAAGTTGCTAAACAAAGAAGACCATTTGAAGGTTGTTCTAAAACGGATACGGGAGTCGCCATTTTGAAAACGATGTCATAGTTCTAAATCACCATATATGGTATCTTGATCAATATGATTTAAAGCGAAGGAAATCACTGAAATGAATGCAAAATCCTTTACTGGTCATATAAAATGCAGTATTACCCTGAAGTATATATGTTTTTGATACCGTTGCATTTGTTGTTGTTTTTAGACCTATAAATCAGTAAATTATCATATCTATAAATATTCCAATTTGGATCTATAATGTCATAGCTCTCAAAATGGCGGCTTCATATCCATGGGAAGCCATAACAGTCAAAATGTGATTTTTACAAACCATTCAATGGCAGGCCATTTAATTCAACATGAAGTCATTTGATGACGTACCTATTGATTCGATGCGACGTGTAAACTCTGTTCATTCGTTACAAAGTAAATTGATACGGTTCGAAGTGAAATGATACGGTGTAAAATTTCAAACCATACGACGCAAATAGAAATCATTCAGTGCAGTTACACACCATTTGACAAAAAACTAATGGCATTATGCAATACCATAAAATACAAGTCGGTACGATAAAAACTTAAACGATTCATCGAAAAATGTGAAGCGATACAGAACAAAGTAAATCAGCATGATGCAATATGAATCAGTTTAACGCAAACACATTTAGTCTGGTGGTAAGTAAAATGATCGGGCGAAAAGAAAGTCGGTGCAATGCAAACGCAATCCGTTCGACAGAAACTGATTTCACTTCGTGCAAAGTGAAACGGTGCGAAATCTGGCGGCGATATTTGTCACATCACTTGCAGGGTTATTTCCCCTACATAATGATAAATCAAAGTACTAAAAGTACTGAGAATGCAAGGTTTGATAGGAAAGACTGTATGAATATTTGCACGATTGCTTGACATTTCAAATTTCCATAAATTTTACATAGTTTTAGCCGACTTGGCGATCTTGGGCGACCTACCAAAATGTTAGAGGGTCAATCCATTCCAAATATATTGAAATGATTTGTCATTAAACTGTTTCAAATCTAGACTAGACTAATATTTTATGAAATTGCTGATGGATAGACAGATTTGTGTTTTATGGCCAAACTGTCACTCAAGATGACCTCATGTCTAAAATTATGTTATTTACAGATTGGCGTGTATAAAGTAGTCTTCCGGGAACAAGATGCACAAGAGGGCCTGTATCACTCTACTGACTTGAATAGTCTAAGGCCTACTGGAAAACAGTTTTTTAAAAAACCAAAGGCTATAACACTGATGTGTCTAGTCTGATGCAACTGGTTTTGAACTTGTCCAAGTTCAGTGGCGTAACCTAGAAAACGTCTTCTGCTGCAGGGACAAATAACTTAACAAGAGGCACTACCCGTTGATTCAACTTCCCTATGTCTGTGCAACACATTGAAAAGAAACTTTACTGCAGTATTTACTAAAAATAATAAAATACAAATTTATTGCTGGAAAGAAGAATTGAAATTTACTATAAGTAAATACACGGGTAAAAGTGACCATACTTTTGATAAATAAACAACAACAACAAGAAACAGAACAGAACCTAGCTGGACGAAGTAGTTTAAAATGCTGCAGCCATATGCAGTTTCAAATGGTGTCCGGTTGGACCCAGATACAATGTCGCATTGTCGTGGGCAACAATGCGACACCCGACAATGCGACATCACGACAATGTGACATTACGACAATTGAAAGAATGTCGCATTGTCGTTGGCGACATTACAATTTAAAGAATGTCGCGTTGTCGTGGGCGACATTACGACAATGCGACATAATGTCGCGTTGTCGTGGGCAACAATGCGACACCCAACAACTCGACATTGCGTTACGACATCGCGACATTGCGATAAGACATCGCGACAATTATGTCGCGATGTCGTATTACAATGTCGCGTTGTCGTATCGCAATGTCGCATTGTCATATCGCAATGTCGCTATGTCGCATTGTCGGGTGTCGCATTGTTGCCCACGACAATGCGACATTGTATCTGGCCCCAACCGTACACCGTTTGAAACTGCACATGGCTGCAGCATTTTAACCTACTTCGTCCAGCTAGGTTCTGTTCTTTTGTTGTTGTTGTTGTTGTTTATTTATCAAAATTATTTTTAAAATTCTGTTTTCCGGTAGGCCTTAGACTATTCAACCAATAGAGTGATACAGGCCCTCTTGTGCATCTTGTTTCCGGAAGACTAGTTAAAGGGACACACGGCAATCTTGAAGATGTTATCAAGTATCAATATTAGCGTCTCTACTTATTTATCAAGGAACATTTTGACTTTAAACCTGCTTGCATATCATTAAATAAAATTTAGATTTTTCAATTTTCTATGTTATTTTACTAAATGTTGAAATATATTATTGGTGCAGTATTATCAAAAGTCCGTAATATACAATTCGGTTTATACTGTTCTTTTAATTATTATTAATTTTACACCGTATCATTTCACTTCGAACCGTATCAATTCACTTTGTAACGAATGAACAGAGTTGACACGTCGCATCGAATCAATATGTACGTCACCAAATGACTTAGGTTGAATTAAATGGCCTGTCATTGAATGGTTTGTAAATATCCACTTTTGACGGTTATGGCTTCCCATAGGCTTCCATATACGTTTTAACAGAACCTTCAAATGATATATCTTCTTTGTATATCATCCGATTTTGATAATTGTTTCTACATTTTCAGCATTTTTTTAGAACTCTCAATAATAAAGATTGTTTTGTTGTATGGTTACATTCCTTTAAGGTTCCAACAATATGCTTTTATTTATATCAAACTATATTTTCGTTATCGTAAAACTGACTCCGTACAGTAATATGACAAAGAAGTTAGTTCATAGGTATCCAAATGTAAAATTATCGGTCAAACATTTCCAGCTTATATCTTTCTTGTATGTGGATAAGCTACTAAGCGATTGATGTTTGATCTAAGATGGTTTTAGCACTGCATGATCACCATGATAAACGAAATAAGTTAAACGTTTAACGAACAGTAATATTGCTAGATGAATAAAAATGCGCCAAATTTTACTCACGAAATGTTGAGTATGAAACCATAGTCGGCCACAATGTCTTTTGGTTCGGGCGCTCTGCACACAAAGCCGAATGGACCGGCAAATGTTCCTTTCCTTATTATCATGGAGGTATCTTTGCGGAACAACAACTGGGCGTATGTATTCTGTTGTAGGGAAATAAAAGGAAAATAAAATACAGTATGAATGAGAGAGAGAGAGAGAGAGAGAGAGAGAGAGAGAGAGAGATTTTAGACATGAATAAGGTTGGCTGTGTGAAACTTATATTGCAGTTAAGCTCCGCCACGGCGTCAAATTAAATTTACAACCGACACTGGCTGCAATAACTCGATAAAATTAAAAGCAGCCTATGATCAATCCATATCAGGAGGCTACATCATATATTGTCTGAAATTGTTTTTCATCTGTCTTGTGTTTGAGTGGGAGGTTGAAGACAGAATCGTTTGAAACTGACTCTTTTTTATTTCTTTAAACGCTCAATTTGATCTGTTTTTAATGATTATCAGTATTGTTTTACTGAAGGAAATTTTGAGAATCCGTCCATAGACACAATATTAACGGCTTTATCAAGCCGGTACAAACCCCAGAATTGAAGGGTTACCAATTCATTATTCATTTTACGAGCATTAGAATCACGGATATTCTAAGAACCCGTGAATAATATTTTACTTTCAATCGGCATATATTCATTATTGTATTTAATTTAACAATATTATATTCAAATAATGAATGGGATTGGACAACAGGCAATGCCTGTTTAAGACCTCTCCCGTAGCAAAGTATATAGAAACAATACATGTATATCAAACATAACAGAAACTGTGGAATTGTAATACAGTTCGCATATATGGTTTGACATTTAGTTTAGAATCTTTGAAACATGGTACCGTTATTGTTGAATCTAACTGAGTTAATTAAAATACTCAATGCTGACCTCTGACGTCACGTCCTTCTTCCGTTAGGACGTCTTTTTAAACAATTTTAAAGGTCAGAAAACATCCAAAACATTGATGACGTTAGTTTAAAGCGACGTTACGTTCAAACAACAAATTGAAATTGTTAAAAACAGGATAGAGATGTATATTTTCTTCGTTTGGTGTTACAATGTAGGTTGTGAGAATTAGTATATATTATGTTCAATCTCTCGAAAATATGTGTATTAAATATCTAAAAATCAATGTCAGTTAAGAAATAAAATATTTCCAGCGGGTTTATATTGTGCGGGATCAAAACCTGGTGTTTGGGACTTGAAACACATCGAAACCGCGGACCTACGGCCATTGGTATCGATGAACTTCAAGTCCCGCCCACAAGGTATTTTCCTGGGACAATATAAACCCGCTGGTAATAATTATTTCTTAAATATTAACCTCTTGTATTGTCAGAAAGAATTTAGAAAAGTAAAAAAACTGAATAAGCACAGGGAAAATCATAAAGGAAACTCGTAAGAAATATATAAACAACATATCAGTTATTACAAAATGTAATGGTTTTAATATGAGATTGTGTTATAGTTAATATTGAAATTAAAGATAATTGAAAACAGAACAAACAAACAAATACAATAAAAAGAAATACCATAAAAGTAAAAGTGGCTATACATGTAGAACCGGAAATGCAGCATTCAAGGACCGCAGTCACCCACGAAAACGAAACAAACAACAACATAAGACGAATAAAAGGCAAGATATGACATCACAAATATAAAAGGGTTGACAATAGAGCTACCGCCTTGGAACGGCCAGTGGCAAATAAGGCCGCTGGTGGTTTAACCAGACTCTTATCATATAAACTTCATCTAGCATTGTGACAAAACATTTGAAAATACAATAGCACATTCCTGTACATTATTATATGATCTGAACACATGGGCCGAGTTTTGATAAACGGTTTTGTAGTGTAATGTTGCCGCTATTTGGCGGGTTAGTTTCTTTAAGTAATAAATGGATAATATGTTTTAGTCCAGATGAAAATTCGCTGAATTATGAATATTTACAAGATATGAAAAAATTAACACACACAATATAAACACAATTAATGTTATTATTGATAAACAACTGCATATGTTCTGTAAATCAGCTGAGAAAATTGGCGATGTTCTTGTAAAAACTAGGGAAGTATTGTGCAACAATTGGAAAAGATGAAAGATTCTGCGTAAACAAATCAACAAGAATTTTCCAAAATGAAACCAAAATACTAAGATTTGTTTTTTTCACGTGATATCTTGTGACGTAATATATGTAACTGTGAATTGCACCAATCCAGACGAATTGCACCAATCCAGAACGAGCATGAAAATGAATAGTTCCATGTACATTCCCACACCCAGTATGACTATATGGGCGAAAACTGACGTTTCTATTTACATTGAAAGTGAACTGAATGTGTAAATGCGTATGCAATAATCTAGGATATATTGATGTTTCTCACACACAATGCCATTCAACTGGCAAAAGCTAATACCTTATTAAATGTATTGGGTATTTAAGCTGCAATTGCTTGGTTATACCTGTGTATTGTAACGCAAACCTGGCAATTCATAAATTGATTGAATTGTCAACATGGTTTACAATCTTTACAATCATATAGCGTGAATTGTAGTGTTTGCCTTTAGCATACTTATTATTACTGTCAGCTGAAACCAAATTCTCAGCATAAACCTCACAGATCTGTTATCAAATACGCCTCTCCTTGAAAAGGAAGATAATACCAAAGCGCCGTCTGAAAACGTCATAATTACCAAGCATGCATACAGAAGCGACCAATCTCTACCCAGATTTGTCGTTCATTGCGTTAACATGTAACCTTTTTCAATGTCTCAGCAATTTAAAAGAATCATGTAAAACGATGAAAATGAAAAGATATTTGGTAACACTTATATTTTTTCTAACTTAAATTTATATGTAATAGATAGAGTATGGTCTCCGATAGTTGGTAGATTTAAACATCGAGATGGGGTGATTAAATTAACTAACAAGATGAGACCATACTCTATTTATTTTGAAGCATGTCTATTTCACCTGTCAATCATATTCTAACTTCCAATAACTGGTATTTAGAGCACACCATTTATTCTTACAGGTGTTATTTTCAATTAAACGATTTACACCTGTGCAAATACAAAGGGAAATTCAGTGTCAATGCTACAAGAATGGTTTAACTTAATAAAAACTAAATCTGTACTCGATAATTTAGTGAATAAACAGTACTGTTTGCTCAGCATTATATTGTGGTAGACAAAATGTATACTTTGGCATGTCACTCCGCCGGCAAAACATTCAAAATGGACACCACCATTGCGTTTCCCGTAGGGTTACAGTATAGCGTTTGTGCTTACCGTCACTTTCAAAACCTCATTGCTCTAAACACCCCTACCTAAAAATAATGTATTCATCAAAAATGTCCAAAGTAAGCAGTGATTCGTTCGACATATACATAGTGGCGTTAGGTCACGGTGGTGATTTCTGATCGCCATTTTGATATTTTAGCTAGTTATGGTCATGTGACAAATCATGACGTAAATATTTTTCAAGAACAGAAATTGTATTGCATTAAAGGTAAAGCTTTATTATACTTTATACTACAAATTTTTAACATCTTAAAATTCTGAATTTCCTCCGATTTACTCTCATCTGGGTTCTCTCCAGAAATTTATAAATGCATGTTGTTTTTTTATTTTGCTTTGGGGCGATTAGGGATAGGTTAATACCCCCGCCGCGCATCATTCTTTTATAATTAAACTTCTGTGGGGTTGGAACTTGTTTTTATTACTTTTTACACTTTTACACATGAATATCATTTAATATATATTGCGCTTTCTAGAAAGATGACACATGGTGATCCTGGTAGAGATTGGGAATCGACATCTACATTATGACCAATTAAAAGCTACTAATGTAACACGAGTGAGAGAGTTAACATTTAACTAAGGTTATGTTTAGAAAATTGTCATTGTTCAAAACGTATAAATATCAACAATTTGTATTAATATTCAAGCATGTGATAGCGCTAAACTTTACTTGAACAATATTAACATTTTCTAAAGGTTATATGGAAGTAAACATCAGTAAAATATACCTTTATACTACCAGTTTAAAAAGAACTAGGCGACACTATGTCCATTATATTGCGTTAACACGACTTATTGATAAAATGAAATTACATTACGTGGTCCGAGTATTAACTTTCATACCCCATCCAACCCCTTCCCCAAGAAGCGAAATCGGGGTTGGCTGGGGTATGAAATAAACCTTAATTTCGGCTTTATACATTTTGCATATTGTAAAATTAAAACATTTAACAGGTAATTTTGAACAGGTTATCTCACTTTTCCAGTACAAATGTTTTTAAACGTGTGTTATTGTCGAAATATCCTTTATAAAATACTGCTAATATAATTTTTGCCATCGCTTAATGGAATTACGGCAGGACCACGTAATGACATGAATAAAATAACCTAATTAAAACCGAATACGTTAATTTTTCCCAATGTCGGAATTATCCAAAATCTTGTGGAATTTAATCAATGGTCTTATATATGTAAGGAATAAGCCGGTTTGTCCTAATGCTGAAATACTCTAGAATATTACTGAAACAAACTTTCTGTATACATATATGCTGCCTAGTTGGTTAGGGGATACATCCTGCATTTACACTATCCCGTTTTACTGGAATGACAATATGAAGGTTTGGAGGCATCTTAGAACACGGTTAAAGCATCTAGAGGCTCGTTCTGTCACCGACTGTTTAAATAGGGTGACCTTATTGACGCCCTAATATTTTTCTAATAATTCTCGCACATGTTCAAGAATGGATTCGATAGTTTCGACGTTTATGCGGTTTTAAACGCCGGTATATAGTGAATGTAAATCTACCAAAAGTATATACCTTATATTTAGTTTGTTACCGTCGCTATAGTATCAGCGGATACGTCTCTTCGGAGAATGATAATGATGACAAAAAAGTGAAAGAGAGATCACTACCATCAGTATATTTTCTTAGGTGTTTATTTGAAGGTTTAGGGATTCAATAATGTTGATCATTATATCTGTGATAGTGACCCCTCCTGGAATGTGAACAGGAAACAAAACGGAATGTGACTGGTCTTTGGCGGTACTTCTGCAGCTATGTGTGAGCCTGATGGCACGGCTGTGGCAGTAGGTCCAGGACCAATTACATATGTTGTTATCTTAACTCTTCAGTGTTTAACTGTTCATATTTTCTCGCTTAGCTCTTTTAGAATGGCATAGTATATATCATATTTAAGTGTGTTGTTTTTAAAGTACTACTGTACAACGACGAGATCGTAATGCACTATAAACCAGTGATATACTTGAAACTGTGATATTATTATTTTGATTATTAAGCTATTAATCTTTCAGTATAACTGGTCATTACTTAACTGCCAGTCTTGACTCTTGACATTTTAGTTTTAATATATCATGGACCCCATTGGAAATAAGTTGTAAAGTTGTATGTGTCATCCAGTGAGTATATATAGCCATTATGTCATTTTGTACTTTTTTTTTTTTAGAAAATTGTAGTCATCAGCGTTTGATAACCTTTGTATGCTTTCGACAATGTTAAACCTCTGCATCACGAAGCATGTGCATAACTAAGCTATCTTAGACCAGACTGTATTTAATTGAAATATATTATGCAATACATTAGGTAAACACATGTTATATTCTGTCATCATCATCGTCGTCATCATCATCATCATCATCATCATCATCATCATCATCATCATCATTATTATTATTATCATCGCCATCATCATCATCATCATCGTCATCCACATCATCATCATCATCATCATAATTAGTGGTAGTAGTAGTAGTAGTAGTAGTAATAGTAGTAGTAGTAGTAGCATTTTTTTATTGTGACGCATTGGATGCGTGCGCAGTGCGTGCGTGAAGTGCAGTGCGTGCGCCTCCTTAAAAAAAAAGTTTATTCGAAATTAAACGATAGTTATTTTTTCAAAAGAAAGAATCAAATTAATGAAAATATAAAAGATAATTAAGGAAAACTAAAACATGATTGCTTTTCAACGTTTTTCTCCTCCGATGTTAAGTTCACATTGATATTTCTAAGGTCAATGTCGATGACTTTCAAGTTTGTTATAATAAGGTCAACGTCATATTGAAGACGGCCGCCGTCACTAAAATTAGCCTAAACCTGTTCAAATCTTCTTCCAAGGAATCACTGAAAGAGTTTGAACCGTTTCTACTGACCTTTCTACAGTTGTCGAGAGTAAGAATCCCAAAGTCGTCAGAGAATGAATAGGTGCACTCGTTGTTTACGGAAGTCAACATGACAAAATGGAATTGGTTTTTGTCTGGGTTTCCAATCATCACTGTGCCGTTGGAGAAACATTCTGAAATAAAACTGTTCTACATATAACAACTGAATTATTGTGGAATACGAATTGCCGAACACCTCTGAAAAGTTAAAATATGTAGAAAACGGTGTTTATAATGTTAAAGGGTATAATGTCTACGTTCTGGTAAAATAGTTGTTGATACAAAATTTGTTTAATCACCATTGCGGAGACCCATTTATTCTCCCCATAATTTGACATGTTATGGGTCAAGGAGAACCATCCCACCGTACGCCTTGCAAACAAACATATATATAACTGATTATATACATATTATAATGTTTGACTTCGATATAAGGAAATCTGTAATGCGGTAGGCGTTACATTTCAGTCTAACAAATTGAATTGTATGTGTTTTATTATATTACATTATAGCCATTTATATTTATATAAAAATGAGAAAAATGGTCCTATATAAATCACGAAGCCCAAACACAATTGCACCGTAGATCCGCACTGTACTACAAACACAGAGTAAATTAACTATACAATGAAAAACACAATACACAACACAAATAGTGGCGAAAAAAGGGTTAACGACTTATAACGGTCAGTAGGCAATATGACCCATTGGTTAGCTTAAATCCATTTTAAGTGTACACAACCTCGCTATTATCCTGTCTTCAACACTCACAAGACAGTGTAAATAAACGTACATCTCATCAAAAGGAAATATCTAACAATAAAGTCCACATCCAGAGAAATTAATATGTTATTGTAAAAATATAATCCAAAATTGATTTTTCATATTATATATAAAAACATAATTAGACACACCTCAGGTTGTATCCACAATTGTTCTCTGACCAACCACAGCAGTTGAGAAACGAGAATATCAATCTAGGGTAAGACCAAAAAGACAAAGGGACAAAAGATCATGCACCAACCTCCCATTTCAAGGTTTCAGAAGGTGCAATCATGGAGTCCCACGAGGTTGACCGGTCATCGCAAAAGAGAAAAGTGAAACGTAGTGGCTGACTGTAGAGGGGTCAATCCCCAAACATGAAGTGCCTTGTAATACTAAAAGGTCGTGTCCTTTTCTGACGAATATTATACAGATCCAGAGATAAGTTTTTGCTAAGAAATGGATACATATTGAAAAGAAGAATTGGATTTAGTATTTTGTTTATCGATTTTGTGGAATTATGTTTCCTTATATAAGTCGTTATTGCTGCAATGATTCCGTTATATGCTAGAACAAATGCATTTAAATTATGCAAGTTTTTAAATTCCTCAACAGAATAAATGTTTCCATTTTCATCTATGAAATCGTTAAGTTGGTTAATACCCTTTTCATACCAAGATTTGTAAAATAAGTATAAAAGTCGAACAGGAAATGCAGCTTTCATAGAACACAGAAAACTCAAAAACACGCAAAAGGACAAACATGAATGGCAATGTTAACAAAGAATAAAGGCATATGACGTCACAAACACAAAAAGGGTTGATAATAGGGCTACTGCCTTGGAACGGTCAGTGGCAAAAAAGGCCGCTGGAGGTTTAAACCAGATTCTAGAGTGCACCATACCCCACACTTACCCTACTGTCATCCCCATAAAACGGGACGTGTAAATACTACTTTTGCTCAAACTAAGATATTAGGGCTATAAAATAGTAAAGTTGAACAATTGTTAGCGCATAAAATGCTCTTATTAAGATCTAAAATATCATTGTTTGCTTTCAATACATCATCTTTTTTATTGATAATTCTGAATAACATGTTCCCACGATTTGTAATAGTTTTTTTTATGTTTGTAATATGTGTTACTGTATTTTGCCACTGTTCACTTTAAAGGGTAAGTCTTCTAATCCAAACTGACCTAAGTCCATATATAATAATGATTATCTGAATCCTTGTATTCGATAATCGCATCTAAATCTATCAACTTGAAGTCGAAGTTAGAAGGCGCGCCATCTTTCGGCGATTGTAAAAACTAGTGGGAAGCAAAAGGCCGGAACATTTATAAGTTTAAATCCAACAAATCTACAGTGTACTAGTATCATCTATCATCGCTAAACACAAACTAAGCCAGGACATTGAGTGGCAAAGCGAGGGACTACAGCGACGAGGGGGCTCGGTAAAAACCGGAGAAGGGAGTCCGCTTCACAGCAGGTCGGATCCGCGACCACGCCGGATCCGACCACGCCCTAGCTGAAGGGAAACAAGCCCAGATAAAATGTTCGAACCTTGGGTAGTCGCGTGTCAGCAGGATTGGTGGACGATTCGGGTAGCGACAGATCAGTTCTTCGAGTTCAACATCGCCATCGTTACACTCTGTAAAGACTGTATATTGTAATTGTGGTCATATTGATGGCCACTCCTGGGGGCCAATCAGTTCAATTTTTATTCAGTACCGGCATCGACGGAGATTGAGCAGCCACCATTATTATAGAGGTTTAAAGAGACACATGCACTTACCAAAATGAATGCTAATAAAATACACAAACTGGTCATTGCCAACATCGCAGTGCTTCCCGGTCCTGGAGAAATAGAAAAGAAAAACCAGTTCCAGGATCGAACAACTGACCCCAAGCCCGAGCATCATCAGAACTGTGTCATTTTAATATTGCTATATCCACCGCCATATGCTTGCCATCTTCGGGATGATTAAAATTCTGTACTGTTGATTTTTATGAATACTGAGTTCTGCTCAACCCGGGGCTAGAGGGCGTGAGCGGTAGCTAGCATATGTCACTACCGCTCATGAACAGTCTCAGTCAAACCGAGACTGCAATATTTCGTATGTGTCGTGCTCGGCCGTTTCCAAAGGTCCATTATCATACGCCTTTTTTTTTTAAACAAAAATGCTCAGAGCTTGAACAAAGGCTGGCAGTAGGTGAGGTCCCGGGTTATCCTTCCGGGTACAAGATCATTTATGAGGGGAATCCTGCAAGTCAGTATTAACTTAGTCGCGTCTTGTTCTTCAAAAAAAAAACTGAAGGAAGAATATAAGAAAAAGTAAAAAAATAAAATAATAATAAAATAAATCAAATAAAACAAAAACATAATAAAACAAACTACCATCTCGTGCAGGATTTGTAGATATAATATTCTACATTCTCGTAGAGAAATACTACGTAGCCCCTCAGGTGACATGCAGAAAAAATAATTTAAAGCGTTCGCACGCTCTAGTAGAGCAGAGCGTGCGAACGCTGTAGTCGAGCGTTCGCACGCTGTAGCTAGAGCGTTCGCACGTTGTAGTAGTGCGAACGCTGTAGTAGAGCGTTCGCACGCTGTAGTCGAGCGTTCGGACGTTGTAGCTAGAGCGTTCGCACGTTGTAGTAGAGCGTTCGCACGCACGCTGTAGTAGAGCGTGCGACAGAAAGATAGTGACATAATTACAAAGATCCTGGTATTAAAGAAACTAACCCGCCAATAACGGCAAAAGTACACTACAAAACCGTTTATCAAAACTATCCAGGTGTTCAGGTCACATTGAGGTATATTTGCCGATTAAAAGTATAGATCATTCAGGGTTCTTAAAATACTCGTGATTACATATGCGTAAAATGAATAATGAGTACTCTTAATTCGACGCTCCAGTTTTGGAGTTTATTCTGTCTGGTTAACTATTATAATTACTATATTAGTAAATTGATAATTATTATTCCCCTGCCGTTGATTGCTGGGAGTGAGATACAAAGGGTGACCAGTGTCCGTCCGTACGTCGTGAAATGTTTTCCTTTAAATCACTTTTCCGGCATCGGCGGTGGCGGCGAAGGAGCCCTTGAGTACAGTTTAATGTTTTTTGAAGGTATATGACTCAAAACAGACAATATAATACAGACGATCGCACTGACGGACGGACGGACGGACGGATGGACAGTGTGACTACTATATACCCACTTCCCTTCGGGGGGCATAACAAGAAAAAAATATGCCTCCTGTGAGATTTGAACCCACGACCCCTGGGGTTTCCAATGTATAATACCCAATATTTAAAAGACATATTGAATGTTCCTGCATTTGAACACAATGCCATTATCAGTTTACGGCTACTAGAGCGTGCGAACGCTCTGCTACAGCGTTCGCACGCTCTACTACAGCGTTAGCGTTCGCACGATCGCTGTAGTAGAGCGTTCGCACGCTTTAGCTAGAGCATTCGCACGCTGTAGTAGAGCGTGCGAACGCTTTAAATTATTTTTTCTGCATGTCACCTGCGGGGCTCCGTAAAATACTGATCTTTCTTTAGATATAATAAAAAAAATGCAATGGAAAATTATTGATATGTTTCATGATTGTCAAAATACGAAAATGACTCATTTCGGCCTAGCAATATATACGTAGGTGTTGTTTTTCAAATGTCAGTATCTATTGTTTGGTATCAGATAGACGGTTGAAATAAACTGCATTGTTTTAGTTTTGAAAAGGTCTTCAGATGTCTACAACATGTGCTTTGTTGATATATAAAAAAAATATATATATATAAAAAATATGGTCGAACCCGCCTATTACAGGCAAGATTTGGGAAGGAGGGTTTGTTAATTTCCCGATGCTACTAATCGGCTCGGGAACTTGAAGAGTATAGTACACACAGGGATTCCGGTGAAATCCAAATAAAAAATGGGAATGCCAATGAACTAATCATCACAGAATATGTAAATGATTTACAAACAAGTTCTACATTTAGTGGTTTGAGACATCTCCCATTGAAGCCTGTTGAGAGTCTCAAACAGCCAAAGTATCAGAGTGGGCTGTGGGAACCCATGACTAATACAATACAAATTGCAATGCAATACCACGTTTATTTTGAAAACCAATAATATCATAGCGTATTCCACACATAAGAGTAAAGTTACAAAGTAAAATGTAATTAAAGTTACATACGTGGCATATTAATACTAATCGTCGAAGACAAGTTATTATACTTACTTAAATTCATTTCTTAGTTGAAGGGACTTCAGTGTAAAATTACTTTTTGCTAAACCTTCAAAAAAAAGTTTAGGGATTTAACACAAGCTTAGACTGATCTTGTGTGGCATTCTCTGTGAATGAATAAACACACTATTAATTGTAGTGTTTCTAACGCTGTTATACAGTGGACATTCTAAAGTAAAATGTTGTTTCAGTTTCTCAGTTTCTACTATGTGTTTATCAAACTCCCCGCAGTGGTTACTTCCCCTTTGTGTTACAGTAATCACTCATTTATAGCTGAAATCCAGCTGTTTAATTTTTTGGTTAAATATTTTTTAGGCCAATTTTCAACCTACTTTGTTCATAATATAGGGAAATAGTGTGAAAAACGGGTTGAGGGTACAAAATAATTTATTTATTATAAAAAAAACAATGTTAGCGAACATGCACAACGGTTACTAAGTAACAGTACTTGTAAACAAACACGTATTATAGAAGCTGTGGGTAAATTTAATAAAGAGATTAGCCTAAACCCAAGCCAAACCACGTTGAATGTTTTCAACATCTTTTCGAAAGTGATGATCGATGTTATTGTCAATTGCCTGTTGGTTACGGCAAGAGTTTGCTGTACCAAGCATTACGTAGTGTATCGCCATTTTTTGTAATCACATGGCCTCAGCTATCATCACGTGATTTGCGTGGGGTTAGGGATTAGTGGCTACAATATCCTTGCGCGGAGGATGTTTTTATATCTGCCCGTTTCGATATTTAGGTAATGAGCACTTGTTCTTTGTTTTGTAATGACAGAGCGGTGCAGTCTAACTTGTAATTTATATCTGGTTGTAATTTCAGGAGAGAACTGCACCAAGATTTACCAGGTGTTGTTATAAATTAATTTGATCTGCTATAAAAAGCATTTGTTAATAAAATTCTATTCGAAGGGAGTTAAGTCTATTGTAATAATTAAACCTTTTTTTAAGCCTATGAGCACAGGGTATCCGCCAAGCTCTGCCCGACAAGCAATATCTGTATTTTTGGCAGTTTGTCCCGCATTGGAAGTTCTAACATGCCCGTGAAAATTGTGGAGGGAATGATAGGTTGTGTTTCCCCATCTCTTCCGAGTAGGATCAGATGTGTAGGGTGTATTTTTGTGGAGGTGGACATCTTTGATAGTTGTTCATGTGGCAGTCCGGGGAGACTGATATGCTAACTGGGGCTTTCCACCTGGCCTTTTTCTCATGACTGACATGCTACCAAGCTGCAGGGGAAGGTTACCAAGGTTAATAATAATATGTGTGATTTGTGTTTATTGTGGATTTTGCATCTGGTAACATTGGAACCTCCTCCGCCTTTATGTACAGAGGGGAGGCCCATTTTAGCCAACTGTTGGACACTGGTTTCTGTGGAGGAAAGGGTAATACAGGTGGTCCCCAATGGCTGTCCACGGTAGTCTGATAAGTATCGGGACTTGATACTTACGTTAGCATAGGTCGCTGGTTTGTCAGTAATGAGTATGTCTCAGGCAATCGGAAAGTAAGAGTAGATCATCGGCGTAAAGCAAGCAGTTGAAATAGATCTCGTTTAATTGTATAGCGTCAGGCTCAGTGAGTCTGGAATTAAAAGTATCAGTAATATCGTTCTGTATACATGGTAAATATTAAAGAGTAGTGGGCTTAAGATGTCGCCCTGTTTCACTCCTCTCTTTGTTTCTGTTTCGATACACATTGATGATGTTCATTTAATGCTAACTTTTATGTATTGAGAACATTTAAACAAGCGTCAAGGGCAAATTCAACTTCCTGCAAATGCTTTAACAATTGATGGGCATGCCCGTTCGTCCCGAATTGCAAGTTCAACCATGCCTGTGAAAACTGTGGAGGGAATCATAAGTCGTGTTTCCCCATCTCTTCCGAGTAGATCAGATATATAGGGAGTATTTTTGTGGAAGTGAACATCTATGGTAGATGTGACTGTGGCAGTTCATTCCGCATTGCAAGTTCAACCATGCCTGTGAAAATTGTGGAGGTAATCATCGCTCGTGTTTCACAACTCTTGCGAGTAGGATCAGATATGTAGGGAGTATTGTTGTGAAGGTGGACATATATGGTAGTTGTTCATTTGGCAGTTTGTCGTGCATTGCAAGTTCTATCATGCCTGTGCAAATTGTGTAGGGAATCATCGGTCGTGTTTCCCAACTCTTGCGAATAGGATCAGATATGTAGGGAGAATTTTTGTGAAGGTGGACATATATGGTAGTTGTTCATGTGGCAGTGTGTCCCGCATTGCAAGTTCTAACATGCCCGTGAAAATTGTGGAGGGAATCATATGTTGTGTTTCCCCATCTCTTCTGAGTAGGATCAGATGTGTAGGGTGTATTTTTGTGGAGGTGGACATCTTTGGTAGTTGTTCATGTGGCAGTCCGGGGAGATTGATATGCTATTTGGGGGTTACCACCTGGCCTGTTTCTCATGACCTGACATGCTACCAAGCTGCAGGGCGATGTTTACCAAGGTTAATAATAATATGTGTGATTTGTGTTTATTGTGGGGTTTGCATCTGGTAACGTTGGAACCCCCTCCACCTTTATGTACAGAGGGGAGGCCCATTTCAGCCAACTGTTGGGCACTGGTTTCTGAGGAGGAAAGGGTAATACAGGTGGTCCCCAATGGCTGTCCACGGTAGTCTGATAAGTATCGGGACTTGACACTTATGTTAACATATGTCGCTGGTTTGTCAGTAATGAGTATGTCTCAGGCAATGGGTTGTATCCCCGGACCTCAACAAAAATTGTAAGTTATAATACATAAACTCTGTAGCCAAACTAAATGCCACTACAGTGTTGTAAGCTACCATATGCTTGTGGTGCATGGTTTATGGTGTAAAATAAAAAAGTTATTTAAAGGAAATTAGTTGTTATTCCGGGGGTGTTGCATTCCTTGTTGAAGAATGCCGGCACAGAGGTGATTACACTTTGTTCGTCTGTGGTCACGCATACACAAAGTTGTATCGTTAACTATCCACACCTGAATGGAGATGTACCTCGTGCTACCTCATACGGGGTGTATATCTCCCAGCTCATTCGATTTGCTAGAGCGTGTAATGATGTTATAGACTTCAAATGACCAAAATCAAGTCCATTATGTTTATTTCGCTCTTCGGGGCATTTGATTTTATTAGATACTGGAACCGTACGCCGTACGACATGGGGAAGCAATTAACTCCATGTCCAGCGCCGTATGCCATCTTCGGGATGGTTAAAATTGTGTATTATTGATTTTATGAATATTGAGTTCTGCTCAACCCGGGGCTAGAGGGCGTGAGCGGTATCTAGCATATTTCACTACCGCTCATGAACAGTCTCAATCAAACCGAGACTGCAATATTTCGTATGTGTCGTGCTCGGCGTTTCCAAAGGTCCATTATTATACTCTTTTTATTACAAGTAAACTTCTTCAGCAGAGTTTTCGTTATCACAAACTACGTAGATCTTTCTCTAAATTCTACCTCCGCAACGAGGGCCTGCTGGAAAAGTACAACACCAACTTTAAAACAATTCTGCGACTAGGCATATCACAACCCTCATTTTATGGAGATGTGGTCTATAAACTTCGAAAGTTAAAGGGGTCTGACGAGTTTCCTGACCGCTTTACAAATTTATCAGGAAGTTCGTCAGAAAAGGATATAACCCTTTGGTTTTACAGCGCACTGCATGTTTAGTGATTGACCCATCTACAGTCAGTCATTACGCTTCACTTTTCACTTGTGCGATGACTGGACTACCTCTTGGGACTCTTATGATTGTACCTACTGAAACCCCAACTAAGGGAGGTGGGTGTATGAGCTTTCGTCCCTCGGGTTTTCTGGTCGTACTCTAGATAGGTTTTCTCTTTAGCTGCAACTACTATGGTTGTTCAGTACGATTCTGGATACACCCTGAGATGTTTATTATTTTGTATGTGTTTCTTTAGTTAGTTTCTCTGGATGTGGACTTCATTGTTAGAGAATTCCTTTACACTGTCTTGTTTATTTGGGCGATGGATAATAGCGGGGATTGTGCGCATATAAAATCGATTCAAGCTAACCAGTAGGCCTTATTGCCTACTGACCGTTCCAAGTCGGTAACCCTGCCTTCACCACCCTTTCTCTTGTTTTTTGTGTCTTTCATTGTATTATCAAGTCCTTGTTTGCAGTACAGTGCGGACCTACAATGCCATTGCGTTCGGACGCTGTGGTTTCTATAGGACCCTATATCTCATTATCATTTTCGGACCACCTTCTTTGTATTGTTTGATTAAAATGCTTCTCTTTACTTTTTCTGGTACCTCCCATAAGAATTCAAAAAACATGTCATGTATTTTTTTAATAGTTGAATCTTTTAGGTTACACTGTGTTAAACCCGTTATCAGCGCAAATGGATTATCGACGAAAACCAGTCACGGTTACGCAACGATAGTGGGTATCGGTTGCGCCACGAAGAGTCAATAGTTATTCGACATACAATGTCATTTTATAAAAATGTCACGGTTTCTTCTAATGTCACGGATTATCCCTTACAGCGCCACGGACTTTATATGCAAGTAGGTTTAAAGTCAAAATGATACTGGATTAATAAATCGAAAGGCTTATGTTAATGCTCAACCCGGGTCGAGAGGGCAGCAAGCACTTTTCGCTACCGTTCATGAACAATCTGAATCAAACCGAGACTGCCATATGTTCGGCGATTTCATGCTCTTTGTCCCTGTAACGAGTACACCAGTGAATACAAACTTGTAGTATGTTGGTATTTAAACTACAATAGCATACATATGGAATACTAAAAAATAAATAATAATAATAAAATTAATATGATGGGTATGACGGATATATGAAGATTGGGTAGCGTCACAATAGTATTGACACTAGTGTGTACTTAGACCAGCCTACCCAAGCCGCATGAATTCATGTATGGAAAACCGTATTGGCTTTTATTACTAACATCATTTGGTGATATCACCTAATATTGGAATAGGCGATATCAACAAATGGTGCTTGGAAAGGCAATACGACACCCCATACTAATTCAGTTTTAAATTGTCCTCCTACTGTACACACGTAGACTCATAAAGTTGGTATGAATCACACTATAATCGTTTCCGTACATGTTAAATGGAATAGTTTTATGATTAATCCCGTAATTTGTTTTTTTGTTTATATTATTGCTTTTATCCTGTCCCTGTGACTTTCAATACAATGTCTAACCGCTTCTATACGTGATGAAAACCAGAGAGAATAATGTTTGCATCTGCTAGTTAGACTCGGAAAAGAGAAAAATCATCGTTGAGTAACCGGTACATTAAAAATATTGTCGCCGAGACGTCGTGACACTTTCAGGGAGAACTTATTTTTTTACCCTATGACGAGTAACATGAACTAAATATTAATTTCTAATTGTATGCATGCTTTAATAAAACATAATTTATGAAAGTGCTATACGTTTTGAATTCTTTTAAGAATTATTTCATTTTACAAATATATGTAAAATCGTTGCTTATAGAGAAACTATACAAAACACTTCTTTAAAACATAATTATTTAACATATATATTATGTTTAACGATGTATTTCGGATTGAAAACTAGCTAAAATACAAAATAGTTTTCATTCAAAATCTACGTTGGTAAACCGACATCGTTGAGAATTATTGACTATTCGTGGCACAACCCATACCACTATTGTTGCGCAACCGTTACTGGTTTTCGTCGATAATTACCGGGTTTACCCCCAGTGGGTTAGGCAATAAGATAATTAAGCGATTAAGAATGGCTAATAATATTGTTTTAATTACTGTTATTACCGTTATGTTACCAATCGGTGTAAGATATCTGCGTTTCCAAGTTTAATTAGATTCTGTCTTATCATTTACTTCATATCAAGTATCTAGTCAAGGTAAACATTAAAAAGTATACCTAAAAGTGTAAACTGGTTGCTGCCCCGTGCTAATATCCATCTGGTTTTAATTGAGCCTGTACTATGTTTTTATACCAATCCACACTACCTTTGTCTTATCAAAATTCACTCTAAGTTCAGAAATGTTGGCATAAATAGAACAGAACATATTCTTTACTTATGACTTAAACAAATGTTTCTCGTCATATAAATGCATATTACATTTGTTAATATCTGACAGAACAACATACCCATTCCCTCTGACGCCCAAAATGTCTCACACATTCACTCTGGCGCACGTATTTACCCTGTTATAATGATTTAACTATTCCTATTAGTACATAGTTTCGTGTTACTATTTTAAGTTCATGTCATGTCCAATGAGGATGAACATATTTTTTTTACTGATTATACATTGCAGTATTGCGAATAATAAATGCTTCTCTAACAAACCTAGATAACCTAAAAAGCGCTTGCTGGCTTGAAAATTGCATCAGCTGGAGATTATTGGAGAGATTACCTCCCCTTACTTGAGACCGATTGCACACATGGAGTGTTTCACTGAGTGAAGTATCTGATCCATCCAGACAAATAGAAGTATCACTGGCAAACTGTGAAAGTTTATATTCCATGTCAGTTATATATATTCGTTTAATCTTTTTGTTATTTTGTAGTTTTATTGCTAAAATTTCAGCGCACGAAATAAATATATAAAGTACCAATGGGTCGCCCTGATGGCACTCTCTGCCTATGCTGAAAGATCTGATAAATTACCACCGTGATTAACCGCCAGTTTAGAGTTTCTGTTTAGAACTTTCTCCCATGAGATTATTAACCAAAAATTGAAATATTTAATAAAACTGTAAATACATTTTCATGAAATATAATAAAATGCCTTCTCCAAATTCACAAGCAAAACGAGTCCTGGCCGCGTATTCTCGAAATTCAGCCAAAATCCCATGCTCAAGCTCAAAACTCAAATATTTTTTTTAACAATAACTTTTTTTCAGTGAGTGTTTTCCATTGCGAAACTTTCAGTACAGCTGTAGTATTTGCTTATCTTTTTCTTCTTCTTTTTTGAGTTTCCGTCAGGAAACCCGTTTAATTCCCCGTCATAGGTGTGTGGGGGTCGGGGCGCTATTTCATTTTTAACTTAAATACATTGCTTGATTAAATCATAATGCAAGTGGTAAGTTAACAACTCAGATTTATTTTCCAAATTCTATATAGCATGCTTATGTTAATACCATCCTCTTGAAGAAACGAAATTCAAGAAGAGAATTAGCATGTCAGTCATTAATCGTTTTTAAAACATAGAATGTGCATAATTTGAAAAATCTTTAGTCATTGTAGGTCATTGGATATTATATATCATCCTTATGCCAGTACCATCCTCTTCAAGAAGAAAAATAGCATGCCAATCATTAATCGTTTTTAAACCATCAAATGTACATATTTTGAACAATATTTAGTCATTAAACACTGAAACCAACAAATTATTTACACGAATATATTTGCTTACCTTGATGTGTGTAAAGTTTTAAGTAATTGCCTGACCATTAAGTAAGATCTTCAAAAAAAATGTAGCTGAGTCTGAGCTTGGGACTTTGACTCAAAAGTTTCGAGAATATGGGGTCAGGTAAATTATTTTCTTCTGCAAACTGCATGAAATCAAATGTCAGTCGTTTTTTTTCTCCCATGCATCGCCCTGCAATTAAACCTGTTTGATTTTCATTAATTAGTTTATATAATATATATTTTAGTCTATTAGCAATGGCAATGGCACCTGAAGCAATTTTGTATACACAGTTTAAAAGAGAGATTGGCCTAAACTTGTTTTAAAATCTTCTTGGATTGTTTTTTTTGGGGATAAGTATTGTAAAACCCTATTTCTTTGTTATGGACAGTCTCCCCATAATATAAACGAAATGTGTGACTCTCACAATGAAATAACCTAATTTCTTCCCAAAATAATTTGCACAAGTCAGCCCCAAAACCATCAGGGCCTTGAAGGCGATAATTTTTCATACCAAATTGTGATAAAACGTTAATGGACCCTCTAATGAATTAGATTCCTCCACATACTTAGACCTGACAATATTCTGATCTGTGATTAAGCTCCAATCAGACCTTTCAGTTTTCGGTATAATTTTACTTGTAAAATTGCGGGTTTCTAGATTACAAAACTGTTTGATTGTTTTTTCCGCATCTTCTATTAACTGCGCTCGGGAGTTAATAAGACAACCGTTCATGTTTTGCCTACGACTCAATAGTATTTAACTCATCCATGTCATCTGGAGCAGGTATTTGATCCGTAATAATTGTTATTCTAAATAAATGTTGTATTTATATTTCAAGGACAAGATCGTTTTCGCCTTGTTTTTTTTAGCTTGAAAATGATATTGATTTCTCTCTTAACAATTTATTCAAAAATAATTGGTCGGTAATTGTAAATTGAATTTCATCATTTGGTGCGTTGTCTATAATGCCAATAGTATAGACTGAAAGCACATACAATAATACGAGTATTTTGTTTTAATTTATTGTGTTATTCATTTATTTTTTTCCAGATCTTTAATATCGTTTACAAGTGAAAAAGAAGAAGACAGTAGCACCTACTTAGGTTGGAACCTTATTTAATTAATGTAATACTATGTGATCCTACAATAATAAATGTACGTGGTCCTACATTAAATGTTGTTGTTTTTTAATTTGACCAGTTTACAATTTTGACGAAAAATTGTCAGGTCTAACGGTTTTATGTAGGAGGCTTTCAGTCGAATATTACTGAGCCCGTGATCAAAAGCTATATTGAAAAGCGCGGTCCAAAGGTTTCCAGGGTTACAATATTTAGGAAACCTAGATACGGAAACTCTGTGGTTATTCGCGTTCATATTGAAGATGACGAGAACGCTTGTTATGTGACAGACGATCCCTGTTTTTGGCCCGAAGGAGTTACCTGCAAACCATGGGTTTCGTATGGTTCATATAAAGCTCGTCACAATGACTTTGTTAATGACAATCCGAACAGTTATAACTCTAATAGGTTCTCACAAACGTCGAAATACACGCGAGCTGAGTGGGGCCGGGTCAATTACACGGACTCGAACCGTTATGCAGCGCTTGAATCTGACTGTGATCTTGATTACTAGTAATCATGTCAGGCTCTAGAAACATATGTCTTAATATTGCTACATGGAATGCGACCGGAATAATGTCTAGCGCGAGTTATTTGAGCGATTTTTTACAAAACAATTATATAGATGTTTGCGGCATTGCCGAACACTGGTTATTCAATCACGACTTACATTTTCTTGTTTGTATTAACAATAATGTTTCATGTCATTCAATATCTGATCCTGATCTCATGTTGCCAAGCAACCGGAGAGTTGGAAAGGGTGGGATATGCATATTATGGAATAAGCGTTTAAATGACATTGTTTCACCTTTACACATTGACAGTAAATACGTTTTAGGCATCCAGATAAAGCCTACCATAGGACATTCTATATTTGTATTTCAATTATACTTACCATGTTAAAACCACTCTATTGCCACGTATAATAGCTGTATAGACGAAATAGAGACTTTATTATGCATATACAAAACAAAGGGTATAACATTTTTAATGGGAGATTATAATACAGAATTAGCTTCTCGAAACCAACGCGATTTTAAACTTGATAGTCGAGGAAAACTGCTGGTAGATTTGATGCTTAATTATAGTTTGCTAGCCGTAAATGCCCTCGAGTTATGCTCCGGAGCAGAATTTAGTAATGTACCATATAACAGTGACCGTGAGACACTCATTGATCACATACTAATCCAATCAGAAAATATTGAAATGATAAAATCATGCCGAATTATGGACGATAATTGCTTAAATGTTTCGACCCATCGCCCGATAGTTTGCAAAATCGAATGCGAAGTTGAAAATATATCTCGTTCAAACAATACGTATCATAATATTAATTGGCATAACGTTAAACAGAAAAACATAGATAATTACACACATTTCTTAAATAACGACAAAACGTTAAATATGTTGCTTTTATCACAGATATCTTCGTTGGATGACGTTGACTCATTTTATTCAGCAATCGTTAATGTAGTAAACAATGCGACAAATAGATGCATTCCTATATCAAAGTTCAAACCATTTATAAAACCGTATTGGAATCGCGAATTAACAAATTTACACAATGAAATGAATCTAAAAAGGGTTAATTGGTTAAATGAAAATCGCCCACGCAATGTTTCATCCGCAAGCTATAAAAATTATAAGGCATCGAAAAAAAAAATCCGCAAAACTCATCGTGCCACCGTCCAAAATTATTTATCTAGCTTAGAGCGAGAAATTGATATAGCGGCGGAAATGGACAATAATGAGTTTTGGAAATTGATTAATAGACGGAAAAGAAATAAAAAAGTAGAAACTACCCTTAAAATGAATTTTAATGGACAATCTTGCGAAAATCCCATCGATATAAATATGGGCTGGAAAATTATTTTTCCGAACTCTACACGCCTAAAGAAAATAGTTTTGAATCCGCTTATGCAAATTCATGCGATGAAGAGTTATCGAACATTAAGTCGCAATTAACTTATCATCGGTGCGACGATATCGTTATAACTATATATATGGTTGAAAAGGCATTAAATACTGTAAAAAGAAAAAAGCCTGTGGCAATGATCTCATTTATTACGAAAATATAATTTACGGTGGTCCGATTTTACTTGCCGTTATTACAAAATTATTCAATTATATGTCGTCATTGTCACATATACCCGTTGATATGAAAAAGGGTATTATTTCGACCCTTTACAAAGGAAATAATAAAAACAAAATGGACCCTAATAGTTACAGGGCTATTTCTCTCTGTTCTACCATGTTAAAGGTATATGAAAAAGTGTTACTTAAAATTTTAGAACAGTCTAGTACGCTCAAGTTTAACACATTACAAAGAGGATTTCAAAGAAATATTAATTGTAAAATGACGTCCTTTCTCTTACGTGAAAGTATCTACTTTGCAAAAGAAAACAGTTCTAAACTTTTCACTTGCTTCCTGACGTGAGACAAGCATTTGACCACGTTTCTCATAGCATCTTGATGCTGAAACTGTATAGGACGGAGATTAAAAAATCTATTTTTAAAATTATTCTAAGTATGTTTGAAAATGTTTATAGCTGTGTTAAATCACAAGGCCAATCCTCGGATTGGTTCCCCATTTTACAGGGTACCAGACAAGGCCAAGTAATGAGCCCGTATTTATACTTAGTTTTCATTAATGATCTTATGGATAAATTAGACCAATCACCCTACGGTCTGAAAATTAATGATACTGGTTACAGTTGCCCAACATCGGCGGATGATATGGTACTCAGTTCACTCACTAAGAACGGCTTAGAAAAACGTATGTCAATATGTCATAACAACTCTATCCGTGAAAAATATACATATAATGCTAATAAATGTAATGTTGTTGTTTTTAACGAACGCCTTTCTGATTCACAGAGGAATCCAAGGCTATGGCACTTAGGCCAAAACATTGTTGATGAAACATACACATATGTTCATTTAGGTATTTTATGCAGTAATGACATGAGTCTGAATGAAAACATTAAAGACGCATGCACAAATCTACGTAAAACATACTTTGGATTGTCCGACTGTGGCGTCCATCAAAATGGTCTTCACCCAATAACAGTAAAACATTTATATCAAACGGTTGTACTATCGAGGGCATTATACGGCTGCGAACTATGGAACACCATTTCTGACACTCAATTGAAGTCTTTAGAGCGTGTACATGTTCAATGTATTAAATATATGCAGTCTCTGCCTAAACAAACTCGTAGTGACGTCGCACTAGCTTTAATCGGTCTCACAAGAATCGAATATGAAATTGATAAGCGTAAGTTATTGTTGTTTGGCCAATTATGCAGCATTAATAAAGGATTTAGAATACAGACAATTTTCGCTAATAGACTTATGCAATTTATGTCTCACCCACGTAAAACACAAGGCTTTATGCCAGACATTTACCGTATATTAGGGAAATACCAATTAACTTACGTTTTAACGGAATATATTTCTACTGCATTTTTTCCTACGTTAAGACAATGGAAAAAAAGACTTAAATCAAATATACATAAGTCAGCCGAACTTGATTTCAGATCAAGACTTATCCAAGATTAAAGTCTTAATAATTTTCTCAAGATACAAGGGGAAATAACGCCAAACAGTATCTGGTACTTCTCCCAATTATATCGTGATTATTTACCGTACTGTAGAACTGTCATATTTGTCATTGGTAAACTATTTGCACGCAAATATTTAACTGTTTGTCCAAAGTGCAAATTAATTACAGAAACGGTAGCTGAACATTTAATTTTATTTTGTTCATCAAACAATACCTGCATAACAATGCGGCATTCGTTATTATGCAAGATACACAAATTATGCGGCATAAATAAGTATGACCAACTTTGTAACTTAAGCGCGTTTAATCAAATTATAGAATTAGTGTCCGGCTTTCCGTCTTTAAACATGTCGGACAAACAAACGGTTGCTATTTCTAAAACCACGTTCAGATACTTACATCATATGACGAAATCTTTAAATATTGTGTATATATAGGGCTCCTATTTAAAGTATGTTAAGTTTCTTTGAACTAATGAGACTATGTTTTATTTACAAATACTTTGCATAATAAATGTTTGTATTGAATATTATATCAAGATAGAATTTTAAATTTAATAATTGATTTAAAACTCAAATCAAATTTTTGCTATATGCTTGCCAGTAACTTATCTTTGAAAAGAAATATTTAGAACCTTCAAATATGCTATCCTTTTTATCTTAATTCTAAGGATCATGTTTGAAAACAAATACATATGAAACTTATGTCAATCCAAGAATCCATGAAGTGTATGTTCTTGTGTTTCGTTTCGGCAAGACATGTCGGCCTTTGGATTATCTATGGCAAGAGTACTTGAATACATATTATTTCTACACATATACTTCATTATTAAGTGGAGGAACATTTCCTGTTAATCTCCGTCCGTTTGTACATATGTTAAATAAGTCAAACTGTCAAGTTTAAATATTTGTTTGCTTTGTATAAATTTGTTCTTGTTGTTGTATATAACTTAACCGTCATGTACTGTCTATTTGTTTTTGTGTATGTGTATTCACTGTGTATATATGTTATTTTGACTCTCCTGTATATTTTATATTATGGAGGAAATAAAGAATCAATCAATCAATCAAAGTTTACCAGTTATACGAAACATGAGTTTAAAAAACAAGTTTGTAACTTACCATATTTCAATAGCGGGATCAACGAATATGATGATCCAGGGACAAACAAATAAAGCAACCCGAATAAAACAAATAACTCCATCAGTCAATTGTTGAAACCTCGGTCTGAGAGTTTGACGACTCTATCCGAAGATGTCAATGTGAACTATGAAAATGACGTTTACATAGGAATGGCGATATAATATATCACACATATTTACATAGGCGTAGCAATAGGGGTTGGCAGCACCCGCCCCCTCCCCCACCACCCCCTTATACACACACACACCTCCAGTGAAATAAGAGGGTCCAGCGGATGCTTTGCATCCCCATTTCTGCTCTACTCCTTCCTCACGTCCTCTGAAAGATAATGTGTTGGCCTCTCAAAAATGTGTCTTCACATGGCACGACTAAGGAATTTGACAAAGTAGATATTTTATTCATTAAAACATTTGAAAAGCAAAAACATCGTTATCATACTGAAAATATTTGGTTTACCAACGGAACACTCATCCTTACCCCCACAATCCCCCCACCCCACGATCCCAATTTGTGAAAAACTCCTACGCCACTGTTAAGTTGTTTTTATTAGTGTGTGCATTGTTACAATATAGCATTGTCTTTTGTTTGAGAATCAACCACAAAATATGTCAAACAGTACATATGTTTTGATAATGGTGCCAATTTCCTTTTTG
>JAWPHD010003089.1:0-229005 GCA_037043455.1 Cyrtodaria siliqua
GGCCAGTGGCCTCACTGGAGCCACTTCATTAGACAATGCCCCAAGCCTAATCCGTTTGATGGTGAAGTAAATTTGGACTGTTCTGTGTATCGGACTCGATTCCACTAGCATATGAAATAATCATAAGAAGTTCTGTAGTACGAGTAAGCCAGCATTGCCGGATTTCTATGTTTACTGCTTCTCTCTGTGGTGGCTCGAAATTATCCACACAATGTCTTCAGCTGTTTAACAATTCATTCAGCAAGTAATATTAATGTTTCGGCAAGCCATAACAAATGAATGGCTGTTTCTATATGAACTCTTGAAGAAAGGCTTATTTTGGTAGCAGTTCTGTGTTTGATTGTTTATAGTGTTGTGTTTGTTTGGAATATTTTTCAATTGTGTGATTTTGAAATATATTAATGACTTTTTTTAATACCTTCCTCACACTTGTGAGAGTGCAGAGTTAGGGAACAGAAAGTCATTTTTTAATGTTTGCCGAAGATGATTAAGAGGACAAATCTAATACCTTTTATCGCCTGTATCTTTATTGTGTGAAGGACTGGCCTATGATCACCTGCTTTCTGATGCCCCAATCCCTGTCCTCGTGATTGGGCCAATTTCTCAAAAGAAAATAGTGCGTAAATGAGCTTCAGGCACAAAGTGTATCGTAGGTTTTTGTCTAGCTTCTTTCGGGCTGCTTGCTGTGCCTTTATGAGGTCTTCTCTCCTTACCATTACAGAATAGCAATCAACTAATTTAACCATACCCTGATATAAAACAAAATGTTCATGAGAATAAATAATATATAATATTAATATATAATAATTGTAAAGAAATCTCATTTGGGTACTGGAAATAAATACTGATAAAGGTGGTCCTTTGGGAGCAACAAACACAATTAAGAGAATAAAGAAGCAGACTCGGTTTTATTTAGTCTGTTCATGAGAAGTAATGAAAGAAGCAACACCTCTCACGCCCCCTAGCACCGGTTTAAAGCGGTATTCTACTTCAAAGCCACCTATATTGGGCTCGTTGGTCCTAAAGGACCAGTAAAAATATCACTACTGATTCGGAGCACGGGGAGATGTTTTCGGTTTAGTTAGTAGCATTCCAACAAAAACAATACTTTTAGCGTTTAAATGGCTATAGTGCAAGCACAAAAAACTTATTATTAACCTCTACTCATTAGACGTTGACTGTTAAGAGCCGGAAGTTGCGGTAGAAGTTGAATGTTGACCACCGCTGGAAGTTGCTGTTGACGATCTTGCATGGAACAGAGATTTTCTTGGTGATCTTTTCAAAGTTGTCGGAGTTGGTTGGGCCATATTGCATTGAGCTAATGTATGGGTTGTGTTCTATGCGAGCATGCTCTGAGCTGCTGTATGTGACATGCTCTGTGATGGTGTATGTTGTGTGCTCTGTACTGGTGTTTGAAGGGTGATGTGTGCTGCTGTGCTCAGAGTTAGTGTTTGAGGCGTGCTCTGTACTGCTGTATATTGGTAGCTGCTTTGTGCAGGCGTGCTCTAAGCTAGTGTTTGAGGCATACTCGGTACTGGTGTGCTCTGAGTGAATGTTTCAGGAATTACCCGAGATGTTATGCTTTGTACGGGTTTTTGAAACATGCTCTGAGCTGTTGTGCTTTGTGTGGGTGTATATGACATGTTAAGAGCTGGTTTGCTTTGATTGGTTGTAATTACCATGCCCATTGCAAATATGCTTTGAGCGGGTGTTTGAGGCATACTCTGATCTAAATAATAGTGCATGTATTAAGTGAGTGTATGTTGCATGCTCTGAGATGGTATGCTTTGAGTGGGTGTTTGTGGTGTGTTCTGCACAGAGTTACCAAACATATTCAGAGTTGAGGTAGGTGTGTCCTGCGCTACTGAACAGGTAATGTAAGTGTTGGTAATAACTGTGTTTTGAGTATGAGACATGGCTGAGGTATCCTGCGTAGATTGATTCAGAGTTGAGGAAGGTGTGTCCTGCGCTACTGAACAGGGTATGTGAGTGTTGATAGTTGTGTTTTGAGTATGCGACATGGCTGAGGTATCCTGCGTAAATTGATTCAGAGTTGAGGTAGGTGTGTCCTGCGCTACTGAACAGTGTATGTGAGTGTTGATAGTTGTGTTTTGAGTATGAGACATGGCTGAGGTATCCGGAGTAGGTAGATCATATGGTGTATTCAAGTGACCATGGGATGATGAGTCTATCAAAATGTCGAACTCATTGGAATAATATGTTCCCTGCAATTAGATAACACAGCATGATATATAATATTGAAGCTAAAATTGATCAATACCAAAGTAGGTCACAGCTACATGTATCCAAACATTTGCACTTGAAAGATGCACATAAGGAACATTCTAGTTGAGTTTGGTGAAAGGAACAAGATGTTGTAGCAATTTACATTTCGTCCAAAGTAGGGCATTTGCAGCAACCCGAAATTTTGCACATGATGTTAGATGCATATTATACCTTAAATGAACGAAAGTCTGGCGCACAGACATACGGAGTGACAAACATATATCTTGACGACATTGTGAATGCTGTGCTGAAATACATAAACGAGCCTGACAAAAACCTTCTGATCGACTTGGAAAAAATATTTCCATGGTTAATAGTAATATATATATGTAAATTGGGCCCCCTGTTGTAATTTGGATTTCGCTTCGCTCACTCCAAATTACAACAGGAATTCCCAGTTTACATATATAAGTAAATCACCATGAAATGGTGATTTTACTTGATTTATTAAAACTTTTTTAAAATAGGGGTAGTGAAGAACACAAGTTTAAATGTTTTAGGTTTTGAGCTTTGTGTAGTAGGTAAGGTTACGTGATTATTGTCATGTCAGAGTAAGGTTACGTGATTATTGTCACATGTATTAGCTCATGTGATAAGCATCTATTTATACCAACCAATCGGTGAAGATCATGTGATAAGCGTCTATTTATATCAACCAATCGGTGAAGATAAGCGTCTATTTATATGAACCAATCGGTAAAGTTTTTGGTCTTCCTGACGGGTATAAAAGGCGGTGAAAACTACGGATTAGTATCACTCTCACACGGTGACATACCCTATGGGAATAGAGACCTGAAAGAGTAAGGATAAAACTAGGATTATTTTTTATGAAAGGTTAGTCCATTTTAAATTTGTATTTATTTTTATATTTTTAAAAGGTTCTAGGTTGAATACAAAGGTGGTGGATCGTACTCATACACATTACTAAAACAATTTATTACACACTTTTTAGACTTTTTTGTAATGTTGCCATTGCTTCCTTTCTTCCCTGCTCTACTAGTTTTTTTTTTCGAGCTTCACGTATTTTAGCCTTTTTTTGTTTTGTGTCCTGTTTTAAACTATAATATTTATCTAACTCATCCACAATTAACTTGAACTCTTGATCAGATATTTGTGCATCACTCAACGTTTTTGATATTAACTGCTTTATGCTACTTAACTTAGTCTCTGCCAAAGTTTTTATTTCATGATGATTTTGAGCTTTTGCATTAAGCTTGCCTCTGATACAATTAATACAACACCTGTAGCTCCACATACTATTGCTGCTTTTTCTTAAGGTAAAAAAACTGGAACAACAAATCCAATCCCAGCCATAATAACACCTGCAGATATTAAGGTAGTGTCAATTCCATCTGTAATATTAATACCGCGTTTATATTTTTTATAAAGTGACTGACGTATATCTCGTTCTGTAATTAACTTTTTTTCAATCTCTGAAATCTTTTGTAATCTATAATTTTGTCCGTCTTCCACTGGCAACTCAGGATATAAACTTGGTGCTGTTGGTTGCTTCATTTTTTTATTAATAAATAAAAAATTAAATTAATTCAATTAATAATGATGCCACCGTATTTACAGCGGTAGCGTTGACAACCTTGAATACAAAGTTAACAACAGAACCAGCACCAATCTCTAAAGGTTTATCAAAGTTATCATGATTGCGTGGAATGATGTGAAGCGTTATGCCATAATTTGGTTGTTCAACACCATTGACAGAAACTATTACAGTTACGTCACCAACTAATCGGTCACTTGCTAAACCTATTCCCATAATCCGTCCACGGCGTGTCGTTACATGCCCCACATTTGTTTCTGCTCCACCATTACCAAATGCGAGTATTCTATTCAAGACAAGTGCGCCCTTAGCCTCCGCAAATATTGTTATAATCCCATATTTAAGATTATCAACTCTATCTTTCAAATAATTAAACTGGTCAACAAAAGGCAAAACTCGCCTATGTAAATCTGAAACAATATCTATCAAAGCTTCCAAGTCTCCTATTTTTTGTTTAGGGCTTGGTGGTCCAAATATACTCATTGTTTTTTTTTATAAAAATATATTTTTTAAATAATTTCTAAAACACAACTCATAGACAAACCGTGATTATTTATCTTGTTGCCATACTCATCTTTGACTTCTATTTTCAATTCAGTAATTGCACCATTCATAAGACAGTGATATTCAGGATAAAAACTTGTATATGCTATATCTCCAAACTGCTTATTTACTACAGGTACAACACCTATAATAGTGCTTGGTGCACCATTGAAATAATTACTACTCGTATTAACTTGTTTCAGATGAACATAAAGCTGTTTATAAGGAGCTAAATCAATTAAGTAATCTCCGAAATGAATACCTTTTAACCATTTTCTGTCCTCGAATCCCAGCATTTTTGAAATACCGCTTGACATTCGTGTATCTATTGACGTATCTAAAAAAGCTTCAGCACTTTGGACAATAATGTTCACGGTAATCTTTTCATTTAGAATTTTAAAAACTCTTATCAAGTCTTTAAAGTTATAGAGTCCATCTGGTAAACGTTCTGTTTTATTTGGGTTTCGTGTCTTTATGGTTTCATGATTAATATTAAACCAAGCAATAGTGTATGTAAAACTTTTTAATCCAACGCGCTTAGTTCCATTTCTATTATCGATATACTGTTGTAAATTAATAGAGTTGTCTATGTTTGAAATTGTATGAAACATTTTTTTTAATATATATATATAAAAACACAAATAAAAATGATTTCTAAAGAATTCAAATATAACCCGGATGCTCAATATTCAAATACTTTTAGCAAACATGTGATAGATATAATAAATCAAAACATAGTCATTACATCAGACGGTAAAGGCTTTAAAGCATCATTTCCAAATGTCTTTGAAAAATACAAACTCCCATACGTCAAATCAGATGCTATAGTCCAACGTTGGGGAACAGATTGGATGTTATTTTGGCAGAATCAGTTAAACTTTGCTATTTGGTGTGCGACAACTGGATGAGGTATTGATTTCAACAACCATCTAAAAGCTGATACTTTGGTTGGTTCGTTATTTCGATTTCATGTCTACTACCAAGTCAGAAGAATATTATTTGAGATGAGTGTAGCAATGCCGCAAGACTCAAATTGGAATGCATTTAGTAACACATATAACCGAAACGCATACGAGAGAATATGCAAGAAGTTTAACGTTGATTTATATTTAGACTGGAGATAGAAACAAAGCTATAATAATGGTCTAGGAACAATTTATAATTACTGGACAAATATTGGTTATCATCCTTTGGTAAATACTGTATACGACAACAAAACGATGAGTTTTACAGTCTATGAGAGTGATAAAACATATCATATTGATTACATTGCACAAGGATTTGAGGCTAACAATAGTTGGTCTACTTTTATACTAGATTGTTCATCTGGATTTACAAGAGCCGGAGTAGAAAGAATTAATGACAGCATAAGAACATACTGCTGGGCAATTCTTGGTTCACAATCACAAACAAGAACAGATATACTTGGAACTGGAACAACATTTGATGCACAGAAACAATTTTTAGCAAATGTAGAAGACGCAATAAATAGCCCCATCGACTTGCCCAGTCAAATTTCAAGATATGAAAACACCTTAAAATATGCAAGAAGTAAAGTTAATTTTGTCTATGGAAGTGGATTGTACATGTCTCCGAGTGACATGGAATTAAGAATTGGAATAATACAAGACTACAATAATGGCATTGTAATAGCAACCGATGCACAAGCATTAGGATTGAATAATGCAAAACCAGTGCCACCAAAAATTATTCAACCTTTTCAAGGCACCACAACAAAAAAAAATTTACCGGAACATTCTGACTTTGATAAATCAATACATAAAACTGTGGAACATAACCCACCAGAAATGCAAAAAATAGCGATTGAACACGAAGATAACAAAACAACTATAATTGTTGGTACTATAGTAATAGGACTGCTGCATTACTTATTTACGAGATTTAAACCACTCTTTGGCTGCCACATACAACAACCCGGAAACAAACACAAGCAAAGCCCATAGATTGTTACCAAGCCAATTAATAACATTACCTGTTGCAGATAAAAGCGATGATACTATTGCACCAATAACTCCTGGAAGTGCTGCAGCAGCTTTACCAGCTAGGTTAGCAAGAAGTTTACCAAGATTAAATAGTTGTTTTTTTATCCAATCTTTTACACTTGATGGATCAGGCTCTGGAGTTTGAGTTTGAGTTGGAGCAGCACTTGACGTGGGAATAATAGAATTAATTATCACCCCAAGAATCATACCAAATGCAGTTAAAATACTAACAATAGTAATACCTTGCTCCCTAAACAAGGTTTTGATCCTCTCACCAAGTGTTGTATCCTCGTTTAACATTTTGTTTATTGTTTCTTTTATCCTGCTTACTTGGTTACGAAAAGCTTCTCTGTTTTCATTGATGACATCCATTCTTGCACCTCTTTCAACTTCAAGGTCTTTGATGCGATCGCTAATTCTTTTTATCTGGAATTCATCATTATCCGTCTTAGCTTGTTCTAACTTTTGTTTTTCTCTTGTTATGTCTTTATCAAGTTGTGTGAGTTTTGCCACGTTATTGGTGAGTTCTTCCTTGACAGTTGTCATCGCTTTTACTATTCCATCCATTTCACGCTTGTCTATATTTGTTTGTGTTTCAGCATCAGGACGCTCAATCACATCCCAGTCATAAAGAGCACTTTCCATTGACTGTGCTGTGTCATTCGCAACACTTGATAAATCTTGTAATGGGATAGCATCCACATTATCTGGTAAATCGTTTATTGTGCTCTCCAATACTTGTCTAAATTTTTGTGATACTTTTGTTTTACTGTCATACTCCGGCAAATTTAAAAATTGTCTTACCGCCATTGTTCCCCGAGAGCCAACAACCCTGTTATATTCATTTGCCAAAGAACCAAGAGCAAGAAATGTAAAAGAGCCTTGCCTGGCAGTTATTCTTATTCCTTTATCACCAACAATCCAGTATAATGTTTTACCATCATTTGATACTTTAAACTGTTCATAATCCATTTTGTCCGGTGCCATCTTATATCGTTTTTCTATTTCATTATAAAAGGATTTTACAAGATTTTTCTTGTATATTTCAAGTGTGGATTCTACCAGCTCTACCCTAAGTTCAGCAATATGATCGCTTTGATTAAGAAGACTTCTTCGAACCGGCTCATCAGGCACCATTGGTAAATCATCAAAATATTCATCATAGTCATCTGGATCGAACGTAGGATTGTCATATTCAAATCCTCCTTCAGCCATTGTTTATTTTATTTAATTTTAAAAAGTATATTTAAAAAATAAAAACAATGTCGGCTTACGGAAACAAACTCAGCCCTCAAAGAAAACTAAGAGAACCTCATGGTGCTAAAGGCATCCGCACAAGTGTAGTAATAACTAATAATCCACCAACAATAGACCAAAACCAGCAACTGCTTTTAAGATTTCCCAACCTGAGTTCTAATGATGTGATAGTTCCACGTACTGCTCGTCTTGCCTTTGAAATAGAACTTAAAAGCAGAGACGTCAACGCTACTCTTTTTCAGAATCTGGGTAGAACAATTGTGAAACAAATGACAATAAGAATAAGTGGCAATGAAGTCATGTCTATAGATGACAGTGATATATATCATTGTTATGTAGATTTATGGAAAAGCCCTACTGAACGAGTAAACATAGCTTACCAAGGTATTGGTAAAGCAAAAATGCTAAAACATAGAGTTGGTGCGGGAGATAAATCCGCAGACACCGGAGATGAAGCTATAGCAGCAGCTTATGGAAATATATTTTGTATTCCTATGGACTTTGAAATGTTAGAAAGTCATATGCCAATTTATCAAGCGGGGCTTAGTGATAGGTTAGAATATGAATTAACGTTTAACGATTATAACAAAGTTATCAAAAACAGTGATGCTGATGCATCTTATGTAATAAAAAATATATGCTTCGAATTTGATACGGTTAGTGATGTTGAATTAGCCAGACAAATAAGACAGCAAACCAATGGTAAGATGTCATTTATGTATGATCGTATCTTGCGACATAGAAAAATAAAAGCAAACAAATCTGTGCTCTTTGGAACATCAACATTAATGTACCAGCACGGAGCATGAAAGGTATTTTAATGCTGTTTGAAGACCTAGAAAGAACAAGCACAGAAACCTATTACAACCCAAAAATTGAAAAGGTTGAAATGACAATAGAGGGAGTACCAAATCAGTTGTATAGTCAGGGCATGAAGGCATATCAACATTGGGATGAAATCAACAAATAGTTTGCCTTGACCTCAAAAAGAAACAAAGAGACAGAAATAGTAGCGAGGGACTTAAACTTTACCAATGTTTCTCTTGAGACTTATCTGACAAAATCATATGCTTTGTGGCTTGAACTTAGAACATGTGATGACAATTTATTACACGGCAGTGGAAGAAGAATATAAAACGGCAGTGAAGGCATAACGATACTAATAAATAAAAAAGCAGATGCAGATCAAACTTTAAATATTTATATATATATAATACAAGATGCGCAAATCAATTTCGAAGATGGAAGATTCAAAGAAGCAGGATACTAGTTTGCAACAAAAATGTCCTAAATATTCACACAGTGCCATTATTTGTGGTCAGACAGGCTGCGGCAAAACAGAGTTTGTCCTTGACATACTTGAACAAGAGTATGTTGGAGTTTTTAAACATATAATTATATTGTGTCCAACCATAGAGTGGAACGAGGCTTATAAAAATAGATCCTGGATAGGTGATGTGAAAAACCCAAAAGATAAAAAAATAATAATTGTCAATCCCGTGAGCAACGGTAAAGAAATGCTGCAAGAACTGTTGCGTTTATTTTTCAAAAGATATGCTGGCCAGCCCACATTATACATTATTGACGATTGCTCAGCCACAAAATAATTAACAAAAAAAAAAGATATGTTATCAGAGTTGGCATTTTCTGGTCGCCACGCCAAACAATCAGTGTGGGTCATTTCACAAAGATATAATTCTGTATTGAAAGATTTGAGAGAGCAAGCAAAATGGTTGTGTATATTTTACACCAAGGACAGAGATAGTTATGAAAATTGTTTGAGAGAAAATGATGTTATTCCAACGCTGGAGGAGAGAACCAGAATAAGAAAAGCTTTAGCTAAGACTAAATATTCCAAGTTAATTTTGAGAACTGACCAACCAACTGGTTATTGGGTTGAATATTTTTTTTTAAAAATACAAACTAGAGTGTCCCATATAACCAATGCACTCAATGCACAAACCAATATCGGTACAACAGCACTACTCATGTTTTCCGGGGCTTGTAAAATCTACCCTCTTGGATCACATATAAATTATTCTACGTCATCCTTTGTCACAGAAATTACAGGCGTTTCCTGTGCACCTTTTGCATACGTTTGTAAAAACTTACTTTCTGAAACACATATACAACATTTTACGTCATCTCTTGTCATAATATCCAGTGCTATTTTATTTTTGTTATTATCACTATTCTCACCGTCTGTTATTTTCAAATCCATTTTTTCTTATATAATATTTTTTTATTATTACAAAATATATTTCATAATATCCGCAGGCATAATACCTTTTTTTACAACTGTTGCTAATAGTAATACTAACAGCAAAGTAGCAATGTTAATAGCAATACTGACCATGAATATAGTATTGCTAATAGCATTGCTCATAGCAAATTAGTAATGTTAATAGCAATGCTTGCAGCAAATTAATAATGTTAATAGAAAACATAGCAATGTTAATAACAATGCTATTAACAATACTAACAATTACTAGTTGCATGAATATCGCAGTTAGTTGTTTTGTATTTTATATTTATTTCAAGATAAAAAATAAGATTACTAATATAAAAATGAATGCGAAAGAACTATTACAAAATATATCGGAACAGACGGAACCAGATGAATCAAAACAACAAGAAACAAAAAAAGAAAGATTATCAGCCATCGTGGCTGGCGGCGGTAGTCGTCAATATTTGGGTAAGGACATACAACTCACAAATATATATAGCATGTCACCAGATGAAATTAACAAACTTTACTGCAGATATGAAGCAAGGCTTGGGGCAAGCATGACCAAGACTTTAGGCAATTATTTTATTAACTTGTATGTGATGGGAGTATCAAAATATTTCAATGTGACCAATCCACCAAAGCTGATAGACGATTTGGAGGAAGACCCATTTATTAATCATGCTTTGACAAGTGCTTGTTGTGAGTTGTATTATAGGTATGGAATGTGCTTAGCACCATTTACAGCAATACTGACAACTGTTAGACATATTGATTTTAATAAAAATAAAAATATAGATAATATAAATGGAGAACCAAGAGAGTGAAGTTATACCTGTTGTTACACAACCTGTTGAACAAAAAAAAAGTAAAAAATCCAAAAAAAATAAAAGCTGGAAAAAAAGGAGCAGCGGCAAGAAAGGCAAAGCGTTTGCTTCAAGATGCTACAAATCAAAATGCTGCAAATCAAATAACAAAAATAACAATAGGTGAAGAAGAACCAAAATAAATCAAAATAAACGTATACAAAAATTATATTCCACCGTGTCTGGTTTTATTAGGCATTGCTGGGTTGGGTTTGTATATTTATAACAAAATATCTGCTACGCAACCTGTAGCTGTGCAACCTGTGCCTGTTGCACCAAAAGACCCGTTTGATTTTTAATAATTTATTTTAAAAAAATAATCATATAAAAAAAATGGCAGCAAGTATTGACGGAAAACAAATTGTAAATATGATGTATCATGCTGGAGTGGAAACACTTCTACCTGTTGGATATTCTGAGATTGGCAGAAAACTACTAAAAAGACCAGCCCCTAAAGTGGATTTTAATATGACAGATTTTGGGATGCTGTCTGTGGATATAATGTTAGCAATGGCTACAAAGGATATGCTGATTAAGCAAGGTATTATTCCTGCGGATATTATGAAATAATTTAAAAAAATATATATATAAAAAAATGGCAAGTGCAGTAGCAATGATGATAGGTGGCGCATTAACAAATGCATTAGCATTTAGCGGTTCAAATTATTTCTTTTCAAGAATGGGAAGTCATTCAGATGAGGAAAGACAAATACATGACAAAGCAGTGGAACAATTAAACGCAGCACAAGCGGAGTGGAATAAAAAAAGAACAGAGAGATTAGATTTTATTAATAAGCAACTACAAAAAGAGCATCATGCAGAGCAGACTTTTGATGATGTAGACCAAGCTATGAAACAGTATTATTATACAACTGGCAAACATTTGCTTTTAGAACCGGAGACCAAGTTGATGGATTTTTATACACCATCTCCGGATCAACAGAATAGAGAAATTACGTTTATTGTGGTGGGCATGGCTGCAACTGGATTTGTGGCGTACAAATAGATTTCATAAAAGACAGAGTTTAAAACTATAATTACTTTAGATTTGGAATAACTAAATATGTTTACTTTGAAATAACCTTTGGAAAGACTAAGTCATATGCATGATACTTATTTTTTTTTGTTGTTTTTACATGGTTTCAATCCAAGTGGTCGCATATAATATGGTGGTTTAGCACTCTTCTCTATTTTATCTTTGAGATGACCAGGCGCCCATACTTCACCATTGTCTAATAATGTCAATACCATGGATGGACCATATTCAGTTTCTACTATTTTCGTATCTGTAATAGTGTATATTTTATTTACTTCCAAGTCTGTCCATTTCTTTGTGCTATTTTGATATTGCTCTTCGAGCAGTTCATCGAATTGTGCAGTTGTGATTTCCATTTTTTCTTTATAGTTATATAAAGTTTAATCTTTAGTAGAAAAAAATGGAAAATATTTATTACAGCCCAAAAGGATTTTGGAGAGGTTACACAGCAGTTAAAAAATTAGCAAAAGAGGCTGGTGTTAGTGAAAAAATAGCATTAGAATTTTTGAAGAAACAAGCTGTGTTGCAGATTTATTTACCTGCGCCAAAGAAAATAGTTAGACCTAGGTTTGATGTTTCTGCAAAAAATGGAGTGCATCAAGCTGATTTGTTATTTTTACCGCATGATACTTTTGGAATTGGTCGTGGACGCAAGACATATAAATATGCATTGACTGTTGTTGATATTGCAAGAAGATATAAAGAAGCAGAGCCACTGACTTCCAAGGATAGTAAAGAAGTTGCTAAAGCATTTGAAAAAATATACAGTCGACATCTAAAATATCCAAAATTATTACAAGTGGATCCAGGCAGAGCATTTATGGGTGCAGTATCACAGTTGATGGCAAAACACAAAGTAAATATCAGACGGGGCAGAACAGAAATACACAGAGACCAAGCTTTAGTGGAAAAATTTAACAGAACATTAGCTGAAAGATTGTTTGGCTATCAGTATGCTAAGGAAATAGATTCGCAAAAACGTTATAGAGAATGGGTAAAGAGATTACCAGAAGTTGTTAAAGCCATAAATGCGGAGACAAAAAAGCCCCCTCCTGTTGAAACAAAAATATTAAAAGATGATCCTATCTGTATGAATGCAGGTGTAAGATATTTATATCAACACGGGGAACAAGAAGGTGGAAGACGCAGAGCAACTGATCCAATGTGGAGTGTAGATATTCACAAGATTAAAAGTTATATGGTGACGCAAGGTATAAGAGTTTATTATTTAAAAGCACCAGCGCCACAAAGAAGAATGACTTATTGTTCCTGCTGATACCCAAATTCATAAGTTTTTATAGAAACCATGTGCATTAGTTTAATACCATCTTATCGGATGTATCTTTTTGAGTAAAATGGTGATAATGTAACTTTGTTTACTGTTATGCCGTATATTTGATGCTTTATTGATCGCATCATATTCATTTCATGGGTGTATTTTTTCTTGTTGAATAATGCATCTTTGTAGTTTTCAAAGTTGATGTGTTTGCCGATTACGTATTTTTTTACACCCTTTGCTTTTTTAATGAACATTTCATCAGCTCGCAGAATAGAATATAACTTAGGTCTCATTCCAATATACTCAGCTATAGGGATGCCATTACATTCCTCTTTCATTTTACCTAATACTTTTTTATTTGTATCATCATGCATTGGATGATCTTTAGGATATTCACTTAGATCATATTCATCTTTTATTTCATCCATATCTTTGTATGCATCTTCTGTTTTTATATCTACGAGCAAGCTGTCAGTATCTGTGTATAATAAAGTACAATCGCTTCCATATCTTTTTTTCAGTGTATTATAATACCAATCATACATCATATGTTTTGATAAATCTAATACTGACATTCCAACATAAATTGGTTTGTTTAATGTTAATTTTGTTTTGTGTACATGCACTGCTGATAAATCATCTGAGAATTTTATGCGCCTGTTAAAGTTAGGCTTAGCTATTATTTTTCTTATCTTCTCATTTTCAGATCCATCAGTTCTGACTAATTTTATATCAGTTCGCTTACGTAGATTTTCCAGTGTCTTGCCAAACACAGAGTTGTTCATAAGTTTGTAAAAATCTTTTTCAAATGGTGATTTAGCATCTTTTCTAAGTTCTGTATTCAAATTTATGTATGATTCCATCCACGGCTTTTCATTAAATTCCATTACTCTGTGTATTTTCTTTAGCTTCATGCCCAAAGATAAATACAACTCTAAATTTTTATGATGTATCACATACTTTTTCTTATCCATAAGATTCGGAACTAGTTGCTCTGTCATAATACTATTTTCTAGCAAATCTGTTTGGTAAGCAGACAGCCATTCTTTTTTTACTACTAACTTTTCTGGCGCAAGTGGATAGTTATTATGAGACTCGTGAAGTTTTTTTGGATATTCCAAATCAACTTCAAGCATTTGTCCTCTGCCAGGTTTTGGTTTGTTATACCAGCCTCTTTTGTTTTTATTTTTCCAGACAAATCCAGAAAATGGAAGTGGCTGACTCATTGCCCATCCATAAAGATTATTTGCATCAAAATACATTAAGAAATTATTTTCATCATCAGGATTATAACTATCCATGTATGGATTATTTGCTTTGGCATATCGTTTTGATACCATACTAATCCCACCTCGCAGTCCTTTTTCTATGAATAAGTGTTTGTCGATGTCTGTCAAAAGTTCTAATTCTATTTTTGAAAATTTAAGTAAAGCATCCCAAGATAATCCTGGTGCTGTATAATAATGCAAAGCATCAAGTTAGTATGAATGCATACATGTTCTTCTAAAAGTTTGAAACACATCCGCCAGCAAAGTTACATCAGCTTTCAAATATAAATCATGATAATCTCCAAGGGTTTTACAGTGGAACCTTTTCCACATTTGTTGAGCATGTTCATAATCTTTTGGGATTATACTTTCATCTGATAAACTACTGTAAAACTTTTCTACTGGCGGTAATTCTGTTTCATTAAATTTTTCCATGCTGTCCATATACTCATACGGATAAACACCTTTTCGTAAAAATGCGGGCTCAAAAGATAGCTTGTAATAATCTTGGAGATTTTTACAGTTAAACTCTTTCCATACGGTTTGAAGATACTCATAGTAATCTTTAAAGGTATCTCCTTTGTCTTTCATACCTTCAGCAAGAAAACTCTTGTAAAACTTTTCTATGGGTGGTAATTCTGTTTCCATGCTGCCTTTATAACCATCCGGATAAATAGCTTTTCGCATAGGTAAATTTGCTTGCTTGAATTGATCTTTAGTAATTTTAAAATCATGTGCACCTGTTGCATCAACCAATTGTGCCAGAGAAGTACCCATAAATTGGAAACTGTCTAAAAATCTAAGTTGGCCAGCGCTGAATGATATATACTTTTCAGCATTGTTTGGGATGCAGGTAATATTACCTGTCATTTTATGTATTTTTTGCATGATTAGATGACTATCATATCCTTTGAGGTTGTGAAATATAGCAGGAATAGTTGTTTTGCCTGGTTTTATTTTTAATCTCAGGTTACAGTTTTTATGTGCAGCGCCTCTGAATCTTCCTGTGAAATGACAATGATCTTTTACTTTGCAGTTCTTATCATTATTTACTATATTCTTGCATATCCAGCAGTGTGTTGCTTTTTCATAATCTATTTCCTTCTGCTGTGTCATGATTAATGGTTTCGGGTGAGCAAATATATTATTAATCTTGCTCTTTTCACATTCCAAATGATTTAAAAACTTTTCAACAGTATCTTCACCTCTGTAAATAACAGGTTCTTCTGTTTTACCATCATATCTGACAACTTGATATCCAAATCAACAAGCTTCGTGTACACTTGTGATTTCAGATTTCTTTTCAAATTTAATTGATTCTGGTTTGACTATACTTTCAAAGTATACATCAAATTAATTCTTTCAATGTCTTTCGGCTGCTCTGATATTTTATATGGAAAAACAGATACTTTTTTTATTTTTTTCTGATACAGCACATCCGTAAACATTAATAGCAAGATTGTTTTGTTTTTCTACTTTGCTTATTTGTGAAATCGGAGTGGGAAAATCAATACCATCCATATTCAACTTACCCATGTATTTGTTGTAACTGGATATCCTAGTTGGATTATTTTTATTAGGCCACAGAGCAGAAACCAATGCTACTTCCAAGCACTTATTATCTTTATTGTTAACATTTATAATTACTTTTTTATCAGATACTGCTTTATGCAAAGGAATATATGAAGAACCTTTTAATGGCTCATACTTTGCAAGATTTAAATAAAACATAACACAGTAATCAATCTCCAATCCAGATGCTTTGTTTGTAAATCTTTCAAGGCTCTCTTGTATATATGCAGATGATAAATCATACAACTCATCTATTTTTTCAGAGGATAAAATTGCATTATGTACACTGTGTAATACTGCTGTGGTGTATTTTTTTGTAGCACCATCATCTTTGAATAAATTTACAGTAAGACCTAATTGAAACTTTAATCCATTCATCTTTGTCAGCTCTTTGGTTATTTGTTTCGTGATAATAGATTTTTTATCATGAAATAGTTTCTGAGGGTCTTTGTATTTTTGGGCAGATATTTCGTATGCTTTGAAATATCCACACATTGGCTTGTCAACCAGTTTTAATTCTGGAATACTTACTTTAGATTTTCTATCATTAAACTCTTTCAGTTCATTTATAACATTGTCTCGTAATTTAGCATATTTCTGCTTTTGTTCATTTATAACATTTTCTTGTAATTTATCATACTTTTCTCGTTTACGTTGTTTTTTAGCACGTCGTCTTTTGAGTAATTTTTCTAATGTTTGAGATTTAACCTCTTTTGGAGTTTCCTTTGGAACTTCTTTAAGAGCATCTACCATCTTTCTAAGCTGATCATTATTAATTGCTCCTTCCCGGTGTAATTGTAAAATGTAGTGAACGTCTTCGGTACTCATTTTTGTAATATATATCATATTATTATTTTTTCTTAAAATAAAAAAATATTTATTATAACAAGAAAAAGAAAATGGAAAACACTGAAAAAATTAAAACATTTGCCAATTTCTCAAAGTTGGAGATCACGAACCTTGTAAAAATAAATCAACAAAAGATTCAAACTACTGCAGTTTACATAAATTCAGATTAAAGCAAAGTAAAGTTTTACCGTGTCTAAAATGTGAAAAAGGTACAAGTGCAAAATATCAAATTTGTGTTGGTTGTGGTGCTCATATAGTTAGATTAAGACATAGGTACTGGGAAGTAGTAAAGCCATATAGAGATTTAATGCGAAACAATCAAACTGTATGATTTTCTAGTAAAAATTCATAGTTTATTATATTTGTGTTGGGTGTAATTTTGATAACTTATAAAAAAAATTAAACTTGCAATCTTCACTACCCCTATTTTAAAAAAGTTTTAATAAATCAAGTAAAATCACCATTTCATGGTGATTTACTCATATATGTAAATTGGGAATTCCTGTTGTAATTTGGAGTGAGCGAAATTGTGAACAGGGGGCCCAATTTACATATATATGTAATGTATAAAAACTCATTTAAAATGAAAATTATGTGTAATACAGGTCTAACTCGACTTGACAAATATCAGTAAAAAACTAAACATGAGGTAATACCCAAATATCTATCAAAACGTATTTATTACTCCTAACTTACCTGATAGCCTTCATTGTTTGTCTCCGAATCTGTATAATGCTCCAAGAACTTTCTAACATAGTCCTGTACCCCAGGTTTGACAAATAGCCGGAAAAAGTCTAAAACGTCTGGCGTTGGAACAGCTGTAGACAAATGAATGCAAAACAAATTTTAGCACTAAAACAGTATCCCACAGCGCTGTATAAATCTTTTAATCTTAGGGAATTTCAACGTTTTAACTAATTGATTGAACAAATGACTATAAAGAGTCATGCACTCAAACCAAACCGGCATACTTTTTTTTAAATCATATTTGTTAAAAAGGGCATTTACATATACTGCAACTTTACCATGTTAGGTATAATTTGATACAAATATGGCAGTAACATTCGAAAAAATGTTTTTATTATAATTTGTTAACAATGTGGGACACACATTATTTACTTTTTCTGCTGACCACGTGACATCCATAAGCGCATAAGGTTTTCTATATAGTATGCCTTACATAATACAAGCAACAAGCAGCCCGGTTAGCTCAGTTGGGAGCGAGGTCGACTGCAACAACGTTCAGTTATTATTACTCGTGAGTGTAATTAGCTCTATTAGCAAAGGGCCAGCAGAGCTTATGGGATGGCAAACTTTAACATATTGTTAATATCAATAAAAGCTCGGACAAGTTCGAAAACCGGCCAGATCGGATCAGTAATAGCGGATGTATGGTCCTTGATTTAGTTCAAAAATGCTATATTTTGCCTCGTTAAGACGATAGGGCCTTCATTTTTCATCCGATCTTTACCAATCTTTATCAGATTGTTAATGTCAATAAAAACTCGGTCAAGTTTGAAAACAAGCTAGATCGAACCAGTAATAGCGGAGTTATGGCCCTTGATTTTGTTAAAAATGCTATAATTTGCCTCGTCATATGATAGGGCCTTCATTTTGCATCTGATCTTTGCCTTTGTGACTTTCTTTTTTATATTATTATTTATTTATTTATCTATTTTGATTATTTGTTTAAATTATTTTTTTAAATTTTTTCCTATTTTTTTTTTGTTTATTTATTATTTTTACATTATAATTATTATTTTTTCATTTTTTTAAAAAAAATATATTTTTTTTTTTTTTTTTAGCTCTATGTTGGACCAGTCGAATCAGTTACAGACGAGTTATTTCATTTAGTTAAAATAGCTATATTTTGCCTTGTTAATACAGTAGAGCCTTCATTTTTCATCTGATCTTTACCAAACTTTAACCAGATTCTTTAGACCCTTGATTTAGTTAAAAAGCTGTTTTTTGCCCGAAACTTTTAAAAAAAACGTAAATGGCAGTCACTCGCTTCATTGATGTTATAAGAACCATGTTAGCAAGTAGAGCGTCCACAGGACCTCTTGGGCCTCTTGTTTTAGTGTAGGTTACGAGTTCAACCCCACGAGGCGGTACTTTTTTTCGTACCGCTGTTGAATTCCGTCAAACAATCTTGGTTTTATTTAGTAAATATTCAATAATGGTTGGTGTGTTATGTTTGTCAATTTAATTAGTGTGTGCTTTATAAGCTAAAAGTTACGGACATTGTCCCTTTAAAAGGTTGAAAACAAGCATACTTAAAGCTTAAACATTTTTATCAAGTACTTAGTAATGACAGAAGACAGATTATGAGAAGTGCTTTGTCATATGGTCAATGGCAAAACATATTCAAAGCTTGATGAAGAACAAAAATGAATATCGAGAGTGTCAATTGTTTTTGACATTCACTTATAATCAGTTCATCAACGATGTTTTGCACCTTAAGTGCAGTGGCCTTGTTTGAGTTCAAACCTTTCTGGACTTTTTCTCTTAAAGCAGTCTCTTTTGCTACACCCTTCTTTGAGGTTTTCTGCCTTTTTTGCCGACAGTTTCTGTTCCTGAAATCTTTGTTGAACAAAAAAACAGGTGGTTGAGAAAGAGGTCCTGTCTCTGTGATCTCCTTGCCCTTCTTGTTGCACTTTCTGGCAAATGCTTCCATTGCTGGCTTATCATCTTAAATATATATTAAACAAGAAAAGATTAACTGTTGAAAACAAACTCCCTATATTTTTGCATTGCAATCCAGTATTTTGTAATTAGTTATTCAGCCAGAAACAAATGGGACGAGTTCTCTGAAATCGTTTTTACCTCATTGTATGTTCAGCTGGTTAGTTTGAATTTGATTGTAAAACGATAAAAACAAGAGGGCATGTATCGCTCTACTGGCTAAATGGGGTCTGTGGTTGGGAAGGGGGAGGTGAATGTTCAGATATGGTAGTATTAAACTAGTGTCCAGGGCTGTCATCGTTAGAACTGATAGTGATATATCATCGATTCTCTTCAGTCGATACAATATTGATTCACGTTTTGAAACAACAATCTGGCCAAGTTTGGTAAATATCAAATACAAAATGAATGGCTAGATTGTTCATAAGGCAGAATATGGCATTTTTCAGCAAAAAAAGGCCCCCAAACTCCCAATTAAAGAAAATTTTACCCATAAAACTTCTTATGAGACAAAACAAAATATATATATATATATATAAATGCCTCTAGTGAGATTTGAACCGCGACCCATGGGGTTTCCAGTGTATATATATTATTGAAGTAAGACCATAACTTTAGTGTTACTGGTCCGATAAAGCTGGTTTTTTAACTTGTTCAAGGTTTCACTGATATCAACAATCTGGCAAAAGTTGGGAAAAGACTCGATGAGCAAGAGATCAATGACCTTGAAGCTCTACTGATAGGCTTTGATAGCTAGATCAGCATTCCTGTGAAGTTTCATAAAAAATCTGTCAAGTAGTTTCAGAGGAGGAGTCGATACACAATTTTACTACCGGTATATACAGAAATTTATGTAAACAAAGATGGCCACTGGCAGCTATGTTTAATGTTGAAACAAAATAATTTTCAACAAGGACCAACATCATGTCATGCTGATCATTTAAAAAAAGTCCAATATCAATATCACTTATAGTTTTCATGAAGTAGTTGCTACAAATTTGTTTTGTAACAATCTATTTTAAGCCATGGCGGCCATCTTGAATTTCTGTCCGACCTGAAGATTTGCTAGGATCGACTAGACATCAAGAGCATGAAAATCCTTCACGTAATCTTAGGAGTAGTCGCCACAAGTTTTTCGTTTATAGATAACTCTGTAAACAAAGATGGCCACTGATGGCCATGTTTGACATCCATGTCGTGGCAGTCATTTTGAAAAAGGTTCCAAATCAACATCACTTTTGTTTTTTGAGAAGTACTCAGCACAAAATCACATTTTTAAAATCTATCTTTAGCCGTTGCGGCCATCTTAAATTTTCGCGACCTAAATTTTTGCAACGATCAACTAGTAATCAAGAGCAACATTTCTGTGAAATTTCATGACAATCCGTCAAGTAGTTTCAAAGGAGTAGTCACCATAAAAAAAGATGGACGGACAGATGACGGACGACGCACCACTGCATAAGCATCAGTCGAGCTAAAAATGAAGGCCCGATTGCGTTGAGACAAAATATAGCATATTTAAGAAAATCAAGGGCCATAACTCCTGTTACTGTTCCAGTCCCCCTAGTTTTCGACATCGTCTGAGCTTTCAATAATATTAATAATCTGGCAAAGTTTGGTTAAGATGCGATAAAAATAAAGTTACTATCTACTCTGCGGATCACTTATATGTACTGGAAAAAGTTATTTACACCCCTTGTTGTAGCCTTATTGAATAAACAGTGTACCACCAGTGTTTTCCACGTTTGTTTTCGTGTAAACAAATGCGATCCTTGAAAGAAATCATGATTCTTCATTTCAAACACCATGTGAATTTTACTTATACCGTGTAATGGGAGCCTTTTTTCAGAAATCGAAACTGACGTATGATTGTGTTGATTTATGGTTAAGTGATCGTGAGTCTGACACCCTTTGTAAAGAATGACACAGATATACGACATCACACGATACCGGTAATTCATTTTGGTTTTGGTTGAATTCAATATAGCAATATCTCGTGGAAATATCCCACTTGTTAACATGTGTTTTGCATGTAGAAATAGCATATTATAAAGTTATAAACAAAAAGAAATACCCTGGAGTCGGTAGATTTTGATCATGAGTCGGACAATGTGTTTTTGTGAGAATATACAATAATGGCTCAATTTGTTGACATCATTTGATGGTACAAATGGATGATCATTCTGTTTTCTTTCAATTTGTTATGTTAATTTCATCGAACATGTGACACATGATGAAACTACAGGACGTTTAATGTGTGGCCCATGATGATACTACAGGACGGTTAAATACGAGCTCACTTGATTCGATCGTAAGTCGGAAACTATGTCAGACTCAATATCAATGAGAAACGGGTTTTAATATACCTCCTTCGCAATAAATAATACTGGAATACAGTAATATTCATAATGTTGATAGAGCATCATCAAAAAAACTGACAAATCAGTGACCAGAAATAAGACATACGGCCCAGTGCCCAAGATAAGCAGCGTATCTGCGTATTTCACATCAATTAAAATTGCCAAATACCCAAGTAATTTCCCTGACATGCGTACCAGATACGCGAGCACTTTCCATTTCACTCAAACATTTTAATTTTCAAGCGTATCGACGGTCAAAGTGTTCAAATGATTGATGTTTTCTTGCGTATTCCAATATTTACAAAAAGCAGATTTTACTTCCGGTGTTTATGTTGACTGGGACGTAATATAATTATCGATAAAGTGGAGCAGTAAAAGAGAACGTCATATAGTTGAATATGTACGTAATACTAGTCTATACTAGTGTGTAGTCGTCTGTGCGCTTTCTTGTTTACTTTTGAAAGCGTTTGCGTTGTGCAGACGATTGAAATGTCGAAACGGGGACGTAAATCGACAACCGAGTTACCGTTAATAAACTTTTTTCAAGCCAAAAATGACCCTTCACCGACGGCGATATTAAAGAGCATCCTTTCTGACATATTATTTCAATCCGTTGAAAGTCCCTCGTTGCAGAGAAAACATGACGGTAACAAGGTGACAATTAAAACCTACGAATTGTGGAAAAAAGTATTCCCGTCATAAATAACAAGTCAATAAAGCTCACATAAAGATTGATAAGTTACCTTGCTTGTTTTACATTTGATCCCCAAATCACACTATTATTTTTGAATATTTGAAATTCACTCAATTTTAATTTCATGAGTGAAATACCCAATAGGTCCAAAAGTTATCTGGGGCACTGCATACCAATACATTGTGGTAGGTGACAAACTCCATCTTTATTATTGATATTCAACCAAGTTTACTCTTAAAATTAAGTATCTTCAGTATGATTCTTTTAAAACCCTTAATATTTCATGTCACATTCATGCAAACTGATTCAATAATATGTATATTTCAAAATCAAAATCTTGAAAATTATCATATCTCAAAATCTTGAAAATTATCGTCTTTTTACGCCAACTATTTTTTATTTTACAATAGAACCTATGGAAAAAACGGAGTAACACAAATGTTATCTCTACTGGAAAAAAATAAAATCTCAACATCTCAAATACAAAATTATGATTTGTTTATGAACTTATAATGAAGTTCTTGCCGAGTTCCAGTGGTTACAATGAACATCAAACTAGTTCGCTGTTGCTATTGTGACATTGTGAACTTCAAGTGCGTTTGTGGCAACGTACAAAACGTCTCAATATCAAATCCGACTAAAGATCACTTTAAAGAATCGAAACTGACGTAAGATTGTCACAATTTGTGTTGAATCAGTTGTGTAGATATTCATAACCTATAACCATGGATAACGTTTAAAATAGTACACAGATATATATATATATGTATTGATGACTATGATGCCAATGGCATGTAACGCGGTTTATCAAAGATAATGAAAAGAAAAAAAATGAACCTCTGTTTTGTTCGAGACCACCGCCATTTTCTAAAACAAAGTCACATCATTCCCCCCACATCATTTCACACTTTCCCCTGTCAACGAATTCAGTTTTCAATTTCAGTTTTTTGTCCGTTTTCGGAACCACAGCACTACTTGAATCTTCAAAAAAAAAAGATGCAGGCGAACATGGTTGTGGATTGACGCAGATTTCTTTCAAACAATTGAGATGCACAAAATCCGTGGAAGTTTAAATGGCGTCCACTCTAAATATCTGACGGCGGCTAAGCAGTAACTTGATACGGGATTCAGGATGGTGTCACATCATTTATTGGGGTTACCGATGGGGTATTTGTTTATTTTATCTGCGGAAGAAGACCTCACGATATGCTAATTTACCTTAAGGTTACTCGGTCAAAACAGAGATAAGAAATGATGTAATACGAATGCAGCAGTGATGCAATCAGTTTGCAGTCTGCAGGCCAGCATCATCGAGATCCAGATACTGGCGATCCGGGCCAACTGTAGACTCTTGCTAAAAATGGAGGACACATCTGCACAAACACAATCGGAAAAAAGGCGAAGTGGTCCGTACGGAAAGGCTCTTTACGAAAACCCTCTCATTTCGAAAGAATATGTAGAAGAAACTTTTAAAACGTTATCATCACCTAGTGATTTCGTGGCCAACTCTGGCCCCACTCCTTCTGCGCCTGCGGACACGTCTCGTTATACATGCAGTTCAAGCAATGAGCGAACACAATGTCCGGTACGAACATTAACAAAGGTAATTATAAATGTATTTTATTTTAGAAAATATGTTAATCAGCTTGTAAGATCGACCCCGTTATTCTATTCAGTTACGAATTCGTTGAAGTACGGTGACCACCGGAAGTTAGACTTTTAAAATGGCAGCGCACAGTAAATTATCACAATTTTTTGTCTACACACCGATGCAACATTAACAATTAGTGTGTATGCTTTCCTACGGACAACGTCATCATTACTACATGTACGTGACATAAGGTGTGTATCCGAATCTCTGAACTCGGAGTTTTAATAGGAGACCTACTTTCATTTCAAGTGACGAAGTGTGTATTAATTTTAAACTTGTTCTTTGGTTATAAAGTATAGCAACGAAACTTATAAGTTGAGTAATATTGTTATGTAAAGGTTGTACCATTATCATTTTGTTCACTGTGTTATAAAAGTAGATGAAGGTATAAAAAAGAAAGGAAATGCAGCCTTCCACATAACACAGTAAACCACAAACACTTAACAAGGCGAACATGAATGGCAATTCATAACTTTCACATGACATCATCAAAATAATTTGACCAATCAGTGATCAATAAAAAAAAAGTCCTCCACATTTTGGTATGGTGTAAACTCGGTCTTTATCGTTGGTTCTCAATTGATTTTAGCCCTTTATAAAACTAGTTTGTGGTGATAATTATAAAAGCTACATATTTTGTGTACATCTATGTATCTTCTTTTGATGTTGTCTGATTTTAAAACACCAATATGGATACATTCAATTTAAATCATGTTCTAATATTTTCATTTTTCATTTATAGATTGAGGATAATGTCCGAGTAAACTCCTTTATTTTCACCTACTGAATATCTCAACCTACCGGCAGTTGACCAGATGTGAAAGTTATGAATATGATCATATGATTTGATTTCCTGTTAGTTCCTTGTCAAGTTCTGATAATGGTTGCGTTCAGGGTTCTCCCTATCTTCGAATTAACCCACTAGCCCGAAGCCCGCGACTAGTAAACTGTCATTTGGGCTAGGTAATTTATGTAGTCGGGGCTAAAGGAAAATGTATGGGTTTTCATTGAGTATATAAGAATTCGGGCTACAGTAAAACAAACATTTTAATTCAAAGACTGCTCCCATCGGTTACCGAAATCACTCTCGGTCACTGTCATTAGCTGTTGGTTCGCCGATAGGTAGAACATTGGTAATCAATCTTCCTGCGACCTGAGGTAGTATTGATGACCGCGTTGGTACCAAATGTTACCATCGGTGGCCACTGGTAACCCAAAGTTAACCAACGTGGTTGCCGTTGGGAGAACCCTGAACGCACCCATTGTTATGAACATGACAATAAAATATTCTATTCTGTTTTGAATGGCAATGTTAATAAGGAATAAATACATGTGTTGTCACAAAGCAAAAAACAGTTGACAAATAGGGTTACCAACATAGAGTGGTCAGTGGCCGTGGGAGTTAAAACCAGGTTCTAGTGTGCACCAAACATCACACTTAACTTGGACAAGCTTCCAGTCAATACGTTGCAAGTTACCACATCTGTTTCTTACAGATCTCTGCCCATGCAGTTTGATTTAAGGTGAACGTGATAATGACTGGTGTTTGTTGATGGAAGTGGGGAACTCTAGCACTCTCTCAGGTACATCTGGGATACTGCATTAGGCCAAATCCTGTTCCAAGTATACATGTACATAAACAACTTACCGCAAGAGTAAGGTTGTTTGTGGGATGATAAGCACGCACGGTATACCTGACAACACATCATTTTGATATAACATCAAAATAAAATGACCAATCAGTGACTAGCAATTTGGCACATCTAAGTTTGACTTAAGTCTTTATCGGTGATTCCATTGGTTTAACAATGTAAAAGTTCTGGTATTTACAGTAACTGATTGTATTTAACACTTATGCAAATTGATATGTACATGTACCGTATCTTGAAATGGCAATATGTTTGAATTCTTAATAATTTCATTTATTATATACTTTCCAGTGAAATAGTGGATTTTATGATTAAAATAATACCTTATATTTTCATTGTTTACATTTTCACTTTGAACATAAATTATAACAGTGACGTCATGCAACTGTTTATGTTGTTGACTTCATTGTTGTTGCGCGTTATCTTCTCCACGTTTCTGCATAAGGTATATAATAAAAAGAATATTTGTTATTTTGTCGTGAATATTTAGGATTTGTTTTCAACTCGAAGTAAGAAAACTCAAATATTTCCACTCGTGAAAATGTAAGTTTTCTCACTTCTCGAAAATACATCCTATAATCGCTCCAAATCAAAAATTTCCTCTATGTCCTTGTAGATGCAATATAGTTCTTGTATGAATTTGTTAGACTCTTACTATTTTGTGAAGTTTCCTAAATGTAATTTTTGTCTATTGATTTCAGGACTTTGAAAACAGTGAACCAAAAGAAAATGATGGAACACAAGACGTCTTCAACTTCAATAGTGATGATGTCTGTGATAATGTCTTTAGGCAGCAAGGCAACGAAACATCAAATTATGTGTTTGAAACAACAAGCAATCCTCAGGATATTGATACCAACTTAATTAGCTGTGATTTTGATGATTAAAGAGGAAAGCATAGTGGCGAACTGTAAAAGGGTCCACCACCAAGCATGCAGTACGTTGTAAAATAATAGGGTCATAACCTCTTTTGATAAACTTTTTTACAAGTTTAACAACGATAGTATGAAAGTGATCATGACCAAGAATCTTACGAAGTTATAAATCACATCACCATAGAAGTCAGGTTGTGATAGTCCATGTCGCAGAAGAGTCCTTAAATTACTTTTATATTTAGAAAAAAAGTAATATATTTCTAAGCCAGCTCATATTTTTTTACTTATTCTTTGTTTTAGAACGATCTCTGTTCACTCATAATTCTTCCAGTTCGAATCCTGTTCTGATATGTTGTAAAACGTGCGTAGGAGGAAATATTTGACAAACCTATTTACAAGGAAATACTGTTCCCATTAATGTTATAATATTATGTAAACATGTCTGCGTAAACGTAAAAGTTATTATGTTTTACAAACATGCAGGTAAGGCAGCTCGTAGCATGACGTTAAACGTTTTTAAGGTCAGCGACGTAATACTGTATGTTTTACCATACACACCAAGTCATAACAACGAGCACTAACACCGGACATGCCAAATAAATCAGTCAATAGTTTCTACCGAGTTCAGTTACAGTCACTCTCCGATCCTCTCAAACAGAGTTAACTATCGTCAGCTTTCTGTTGATTACGTTGGGTCTTCCAGTCCTTCTATCATCGACTGTACTCGATCTGCCTTCTCTGAACCTCTTGGATGATGTGATAACATGGCTTATTTATTAAAAAAGGATGTATCGTCTGCTCTCGCTTGTTAAATAGACTATTCTATGGACAAAATTATTTCACTTACAAAACAAAAGTTTGAGTAACATTGCATCAAACTTTGTGGATAAAAAGGGCCCAGTTTCTGCGAAATAAGTATCCTTTCTGATAGTATAGAAAATAAGTATAAAAGACGAGCAGGTCCACATCAATAGTGTTAAATTACTCCAATTATGGCTGACATTGCTCATGCCTAAACTATGCATTTATTTTTTACCCCATCTATTCTGGATATTTGTTTTGAAGATTGCCAACCAATAGTCCTTCACTCTATTGAATACTATTGTCGAATCAATCGTGATGAATGTTCTGACAAATACTCCGGCTACTGCTTATTATGTGTCGTGTTCGGATGTTTCCAAAAGTCCACTCTCATATTCTTTGATCGCAAATGTCATAATGTAAAATGTAGTTAGACACCAACGTATGATATCACCATAATAACCGTGTAAAAACATATTCACTGATTCTCATTGAAAGAAAGAGCCGTAGCGATGTGGTATATTGCTGATATGAAGCAAATATTTGCGCGCTACATATAGTTATGATGTTCTGAACGAATTACATCAGCAAGTCTATAGCAATAATTGCAAGCTATGAAATGCAGTTTGAGATCTTAAGCTCAGACACAAAGGCTATTTTATCGGTAAACTGACACTGTAATTACGATAGAGATGAATGTGCATGCTGTAAAATAAATATCCCACACTGAAATAAGTATTATACTATATGTATACTGTTTTCCGGAACACTTAGGAAAGCCTAAGTGTTTTTGTCTAAATGTATTACTTAAGTATGACAGATATGGCAAAAGAATCCAATCACGTTCGTATACGTAGATTTACATATATCTAATACCAAATTACCTTATACTGATTTTAAAAGTTGTATTAACACATATACTCTTAACTCTTGGCAAACCGCTTGGGATTTGTCAGTTAACAATAAACTCCATTCAATTAAACCGTTACTCGGAGAATGGCGTTCTTCTAGTAGACCCGTTCGTCGAGAGGAAGTTATTCTAGCCCGGTGCAGGATAGGGCATACACGTTATACTCATTCATATTTATTACAAGGTGAGCAATTACCAGAATGTATTTCCTGCTTTGCACCGTTAACGGTCAAACACATATTATTGGAATGTGTAGAGATTGATCCTATGCGTCAAAGGTACTACAATGTTAATACTATGAAAGAGTTATTTGATACTGTAGATTTTAGTCTTGTTTTAGATTTCCTAAAAGAGATCAGACTATATAAATCATTATAATGTGTTCTTATATATATTTACTTGTTTATATGCCCGTTGACTGGCATTTGTTGATTTACATTACATAGTTTATATTACACCTTATCATGCCTTTTTTTTTTTTTAATAGTTTATCTTTATATATTTACACTTATTTTTAAATAATACTTCATTTTTCATCAATTTTTGCGCACAATGTGACCTATTTATGTGTCGACGTGCCGTAAAACAACATTCATTCATTCATTCATTCGTATACGAAGAACAGGTAGGCATTGCGTCCCGCAAAAGAAAATGGTTTTAAGCAGAGTCGTTTGTTTTTTGATGTTTGTTTTTATTGCTTAAGGTTAATACAAACTTTAAAGTACGTTCTATAAACGCAATTCACTTTGAAACGGATACTGAACCTAGTATGTTGGCTTCAAAGTGCATATACAGTGCTTTAGTTCAATTTAAACTGAAGACCTATTTTGTATAGATTTCTTTTCCAGAACGTTTTCAGCCAATTCCAGCCGACACTTACATGCTATGGTTCTGTTAGGAAAGGTAGCCAGGAAATAGTTTCTGTATGGTGCATGCTTTGTTTAGACGCTGTCGAACTGAATGCTATTTAACGGATCATCAACATAGTATATAGACACCCCAGGGAAAAGAGAACAATACATAGAAGTCCGCGAATCTTTATGTCCCCATCCGACGGACGAGGCTGATAGAAATTGTATTGTCAAAGAACAGAACGACGAACTCAGCGGAGTAGGCGAGTTAATGCTAGAGATCAGGATTAGAGCAGACAATATAAAAATACAGTACTGATTAAATGGAATGGAACGTATACCGCAGTATGTGAAAGGCATGGGAGTCAAAGAAATTACCACTGGATGACTTACTGCATCCATATTCAATTTGAAGTGATGGGAGCGAAAACCTACTTTTCAAATTGTATACTTTTAAAAATATCAAGCCTTTGCATTCTCATTGTTTATATAGAAGCTGCACACATGCTGGCCATTAAGGTATTACAAAGCAAAGTAGTTTGTTTGATGGTTAGAGTGAACACACTAAAGCGCCGTTACATCATACCAAAGATTTATTGAGAATTTACATGACAACTGATGATACCTTCAAATGTTGTTGGAAAGGCTTGGCTCAGAGCTCTATGGTATCATTGCACGGTGAAATGTAACTATATTCGCTAGTATGAATACAGTTTACTGGTACATTTAAATTGCAAGCTTAACGCCATTTGTTTACGAAACAGTTATTTGAAAAAGATGTATGGACAAAAATGAGAAAAAAATCCTATAAAATTAACAGCACCCAATAGCAAAGGCACCATAAATCCGCACTGTACCACAAACAAAGACAAAATTAAATATACAAAAAAAGAAAAATACAAAACACAAAGAATGTTAAAGATAGGGTTACCGATTTCGAACGGGAAGTCGGCAATAAGGCCCACTGGTTAGCTTAAATCGATTTTAGCAACCTCGCTATTATCCTGTCTTCAGTTCTCAAGAAATATAAAACGGACAGGGAAAGTAGCATTCAAGGAGGACAGTCAACCACAAAACCCAGAAACAAACACGCAAATAGACAAACAAGAAGGCAAAAGTAATAATAAATGCAAACGACATCACACATACAAAGGGGTTGACAATAGGGCTACCGCCTTGGAACGGACAGTGGCACAGTAGGCCTGGATGAATGAATGTCAAGTCGACAAAGCGGTGTAAATAAAAGTACATCCCATAACAAAAAAGCTCTAACAATAAATAAATATAAAAAGATCGGGCAGGGAAAGTAGCATTCAAGGAGGACAGTCAACCTAAAAACACAGAAACAAACACGCAAAAAGACAAACAAGAAGGCAAAAGTAATATTAAATGCAAACGACATCACAAACACAAAAGGGTTGACAACAGCGCTACAGCCTTTGAACGGTCAGTGGCAACGTAGGCCACTGGGGGTTTAAACCGGTTCTAGGGTGCACCAAACCTCACACTTACCCTACAGTCATCCAGTTAAAACAGGACAATGTAAATAAAGAAATCCCCGCCATAATATAATCTCTAACCAACAAGTCAGCATCAATAGGTAATATAAGTAAAACACAAATATGCTCGTGTAAATATAATACAAAAAAACAATAGCCTATAAAGTCCACATCCAGAGAAATTAAGAAACGATACGCGTATATGTTGCTGACAAAATATATAAAATAGCAATTAGACACACCTCAACCGGTGTCATCTAATCACTGCACGTCTACTTCCAGACTATGGTAATCTCACCTGTAGCAACAATACACATATATATGAGCTATTATTAACACATTTAAAACCGAAGAACACACTACTAATGTCAAACATGTTCAAGACACAACACATTTCTAATCATGATTTACAAGAGAGATATCTCGATTTTGATATATTTATATAAAAATAATTATCTGAACTAACTTATATTTATCTCAGAAACCATCTTAAATCAATCATGTGATGACACGATGATCCAGATTAGTTTCACCTAGATAGAAGAAAAAATACACCGCAGTTTGTTTTTTAAAGAATCAGATAACAAGAGGACCTTATTAGAGTCGCAAACTCTCCAATTTATCGGCAAATTATTGGCCTTTTGGCTTAGAAATTGGTCAAGAATATGCTAAAGAAACTAAGCGATCCAAAAAGTGTATTCCTGCAAATTGAAAAACGCCACCTCTACGTAATATAGTATCATTTATCGGCAGAACATAGCAATCAGTACAGTATTTCCATAACACATGAAATTGCAAAAAGTCCACGTGGTCATATTTACACATATTACACATATGGTTTAATACCGAACGAAGTTTAGGCAAACGTGCTATTATTACCGTTATCATGACGTAAGTATCAAGTGTGTGCTATGAAACCTATTAAGAAACGGTATTTTATGTCATTAGGTATGTCCCAAGGGCCGCATTATGCACTATATTCCGGAAAACATATGATACATTACTCTTAGATTACAGATGAAACAGTAGACCCAAACAGGTCAAGGTTCTGTGAAAAATTCGACATGTCGAAAGTGTTCTAGCTAGGAAATTATGACCTTAGACAACTCTGCAGACAAATCGAAATGCAATTGCTATCAAATTGACTATTTGGACACTAAGTCGAGCACAATTGTAAACGGACGCTTCTATACGAATAACTCCTCTAACAGTTTAGTATTTGCAAGAAATGGGATTAGTAGGTGATTTCACGCACAATTCAATAAATGTTACCTTAATGAAAACACCTCATGAACTAAGTCTCTAAGTAAAACTTAGCTGAAATGTGTTTCATCAATATAAATTAATTATCTCAATACTTAATAAAGTAAAACACTAAGTAAAAAATAATTTAATATGAATCGAAATTAATCTACAATTAAACATCATGCTGTCTTGGACTCATACAGTAGGCTACAGCAGCCAATCACCATAAACGCATTATATCTGCCTCCTTTCGAAGTATCTCTTTTTTTTTAGGAAATAAACATTTTCACGATAATCATTGTGTTTCCTGTATTTCGTGATATTGCAGATATACTTAATATTTACATGCATTTCGTTCCTAGATATGGCATTCTAACATTTAATGTAGTAAATAAACGAAAAAAGTATAGGTTGTCAATAGGATTTTCCATTATCTTAACTACAATCACATAATTGATGGGGGAAAAGACGAAACACTTCATGTAATATTGTTGTTAACTTTTAAATTTAAAAAATGTTGTATGGACGTTTTAGCTCTTTTGTTCCTGTTTACTTTTTGGTAAATGAGACATATGGTCCTATAGAAACCATAACCAAGAGCAATGGCACAGTAGGTCCGCATTTCACCACAAACAGAAATATGAGCGTATTAATGACAAGGATAATATGTAACATAAAGAGTGGTGAAGGTGAAGACAGGGTAACAGACTTGGAACGGTCAGCAGGCAATAATGCCTACAGGTTAACTTAAATCGATTTTATGTACACAACCTCGCTACTATGCTGTCTTCAACGTCCAAATTGACAAAACAGTGTAAATAAAAGTACAATCCATCAAAAGAAAATCCCTAACAATAAAGTCCGCAAAAAGAGAAATTAGCAAACACTACTCTTAAATGTAAAGCTATATAAAAATCCATAATTAGAAACATCTCAGAATGTATCCAGAATTGTACTGAACAACCACAGCAGATGCAGTCAAAGAGCAAATCAATTTAGGATACCGCCTAAAACCTTTAGGACGAAATTCAAGCTCCTACCTCATTCTTTTTGTCCTGGTTTTAGCAGGCGCAATAATGGAGTCCAACGAGATTTTTCAGTCATCGCACAAGGGAAAAGTGACTTGTATTGACTGACAATAGGTGGGCCAATCACTAAAAGAGTATGATAATAGACCTTTGGAAACGGCCGAACACGACACTAAACATTAAGTGCGTTGCAGTGATAAATTGTCGTATCCTTTTCTGACGAATGTCCGAAATATGTTTCTAAAGTGGACAGGAGACCCGTCAGATCCCTTTAACTACCGAAGTTTATAGACCACAGCTCCATAAAATAAACCTCTCACGCCTCCTATCACCAGTTAAGCAATATTCTACACAGAATGTCGATCCTTAATGTCTTGAAGGCACATATAGCTCTGCTGATTAAATTGCACATTGCTTAGACAGAGTTTCTTTAGAAAGAGAAAGTGATAAAGTACACTTGATTGCAGCGCAAATTAATCAATTACTGAAGCAAAATAAATCAGATTTGCTGAATGCATGCAATAGTTAAACAGTATCTCATTAAATTGTGTGTTAAAGGCCTGTGTCACTGTAAAGATTTTGTGAGTCATGCGAGTTTTGTTCGCTTACTTGCTTTTGATTAAATATCACCAATAACATCTATTTTAACATGGTAGAGTAACGAACACAAATTGAAACACTGCACATTTTTATCACCTTGAACTTGTATTGAAATATGTTCAGTCGTGATTAAAATCATTGTAATACTTAACTTATACATATAGGAGCTAAATTTATTCCTTGATGCAAAATGGCGTGTGTTCCTTTAAAATTATGTTTTTACTACCAATATGTTTTGAATATAAACACCAACACATCAGTTATGGCAAAAAAGAATTATGCGCATTAAAATTAAATGTTTGGACATGTCTATGTTATTATTCGCTCGAAATAGTTAAAAGTCAAAATGCCCTGAAAAAAATTGCAAGAAATTATTTTATTTTATCTTTCAGGTGTATGTAGATTATGTAGAGTGTGTTTGTGTCGAAATATTGCGCATTTTATAAAAATAGATACAAAAGTCGAACAGCAAATGTAGCATTCAAGGACTACAGTCATCCAAAATACGCATAGACACGAAAAGTAATTACAAAAAGAAGAACAAGCAACATTTTACGTAAACATAAAACAGATGCCGAGAGAAAATAGCATATATCTGGGTAGGAACTTGAAACAAAACATGAACATAATAAGAGATTAATTCACGTGTGTTAAAACAATATCGAGGAAAGAATTTTTGTCACGGAGACATAAACACGCCCTTTAGAGACGTTTTTTCTTACCAGATAATTCTTTCCGATTTTCATAATCAGTTCTTCCTACCAAACATTTTGAATCCAGGTGGGCGACCTCGCTTCTCTCTATTCAAATAACTTGACATGCCTTACATATTGACTAAAATTCTAAGACCGGACATGGAAAGTAGCATTTAAGGAGGACAGTCAACCCCAAAACACATAAACAAACATGCAAACTGAGATAGAAGAAGGCAAAAGCAACAATAAATGCAAACGACATCACAAACACAAAAAGGTTGACAATAGGGCTACCGCCTTAAAACTGTCAGTGGCAAAGTAGGCTACTGTGGGTTTAAACCGGTTCTAGGGTGCACCAAACCTCACACTTACCCTACTGTCATCCCATTAAAACAGGACAGTGTAAATACAGAAATCCCCGCCATGATCTAATCTCTAACCAACAAGGCAGCATCAATAGGCAATATAAGTAAAACACAAATATGCTCGTGTAAATATAATACAAAAAAAACAAATAGCCTAGAAAGCCACAATGAAGGTACTCAATGACTTGGCAGAAGCCAGAGCAACACGAGAATAAGCCATTAAGGGCACGACAGGAAAGATCATAGACAAACATCAAACGCCACCGTCCCAATTGGCTTTAGGTAGGCGTCATCATAGGGTCCACAGCCTGTCCGGCCATCGTAGAATTAAAGAGGAAAGCATAGTGGCGAACTTGAAGCCACAATGAAGGTACTCAATGACTTGGCAGAAGCCAGAGCAACAAAAGAATAAACATTTAAGGGCACGACAATAAATATCATAGACAAACATCAAACACCACCGTCCCAATGGGCTTTAGGTAGGCGTCATCATAGGTCCACAGCCTGTCTGGTCATCGTACAATAAAAGAGGAAAGCATAGTGGCGAACTGTTAAAGGGCCCACCACCAAGCATGCAGTACGTTACAAAATGATATTGTCATAACCTTTTTTGATAAACTTTTTAAAAAGTTTAACAAAGATAGTATGAAAGTGATCATGTCCAAGAATCTTACGAAGTTTATAGATCACATCACCATAGAAGTCAGGTTGTGATAGTCCTTGTCGCAGAAGAGTCCTTAAGTTATTTTTATATTTGGAAAGAAGATAATGGTTACACGTTATTTTTACATAAATAGCATATTGGTGGTGAATTGGTACATATGTTTATGGATTTCCAGACATTTTTTATTCCCAATCAAAAGTCTTGTAATTCATATTAATTTCAGAGAATATATCAACTGTTTAAAGGCATTTTTTGTTGTTTTCAATGCGCAGCATTTTTGGGCGACTTCTCTTCTAAATCTATTGGATTGATTTTCCTAAAAAATTACAGGGATGTTGCTTTTGATGTCTAGTTTTATTTTTCGTCTTCCTCTTTTTTTTCTTTTTTTTTTTTATTTAATTTTTTTTAAATTTTTTTTTATTGTCTTTATCTAAATAAATGCCTATTATTATGTACATAAAATAGAAAAATTATAGCATTTTGTAAAAATTCCAAAAAAATAAAAAATTAAGCTTAATGGTAGGTTTCCAAAAACCAATATTAAATCTGACTTGTGGCCTATAATTTTAATTGCATATATTGCCTACATTTAAGTTCAAATAAATGCCTAGGAAGTTTGAACACATTCTGTTATTAGGAACATAACAAAAATGAAATATACCATTTTTATATAATTTCATACCAAACTTGACCTTTTAGCATAGGGTTAGTGTTTCAAAAAATAATTCTGAACAAGCATGGGGCCCTATTATATTTATTGCACATTTTTGTTTTTTTATATGTTAAACTGTGTGCTTAGACAGTTTTTACAAATTCTATTATTGGGAACATACAAAAAAAAAGGAAATTGTATCATTATGGGCTAATTTTTGCATAAATTGTGGTAATGGTCTCAACAGATTTTGTAAAAAAATATAGGTTTTACATTAATATGAGCTTTAAATGTTATTGTAATTAAATGTTCTTTACTTTAATACATTTTTAGCAGAATTGTGACCAATGAATAAATGATCAGACTTCAGAAATGTCTATTTAGCTATTTCATGGACTTGTTCAACTTTTTGGACAGATTGACATGACGGTGGCATTACAAATTATTTTTTAAAATTTTAACAATCATGGTGACCTACTGTTATTTTTGCCTTTTCTGTCTATATGAAGCAGATTATAACAGACTTATTGTACAAAAAGTTTAAAGAAATTCTGTTATGCAGAAAAAACTATAGAAAATGTCTTTAATATTGATCATTCTAAGTCAACCATAATCATAGTCTTGAGTTACTACAGATCTCTTTATTTTGTCTGAGTGATTATTCCAATGGAAACAAAAAACACATATTCTGCAACAGTGTGACCTGGTCTTCAGGTGGATTAGGTAATGATGAAATTAAGTGATTTAACTTTGGTAGAGCTAAGCTTTTTATGACAGTGCTTTTTCCAACTTTTTGACTAGGATATTAGTAATGATTTAATTTCGTTTATTTTTCTGTTATAATTTAAAGCCATCACACTCCATAATCGTGTAAAGACTTATAAAGGGCAACACTGGTGAATGTTTTTTTCTTATCGCTACGTCTGGAACAAGTGCGCATTGATCCAACAAATACATTTTAATATTGTACACATCCAATAATTAAAATGCTCAGATTTTGTTAATATAATTACAACGAATGGCTGTGATTCTTTGCTCTGTTGGCCTGATGCAATGTCAAGTTGACAATCTGCCATTCGTCGGTAAGTCATCTTCCGTCCGACTTCATCTGTTAAGTATTAGTCATGTCGCGATATCACATATTCATTTTGATGGACCAATCAAACCGCAGTTAGCTGCGATATGGCCAAATGTTTATCTTGTTACCATTGACATAACTTTATTTTCCATCTGATCTTAATTATACGAGTACTTGGACGTAAGTTGTATACTAGTGTTAATAGATCTCGGAGAAGTTCTAAAACCAAACAATTTCGAATTCAATTGACTGAGATAAGTCCTTTAAGCAGAATAGTAGGTTTTATTTAAATTACATATGTATATGATGATGGATCAATTTTGAGAAGGCTCGTTTCAAATAAAACTGGACGAGTTGCGACACTTGTATGCTTTAATAGCAGCTTCACATCTAGGACCTTTACTTGAAAGAAACTTGCTTCGAACTGGAAGAATTATAAATGTCAATGCAAAACGGAATTAAATCCTCATCATGTGATTCGGATTTCATAAACCTGAATCCTGAAACACATTTAAATGAATCTGAAGCACATATATCTTGCAATTTATATAAAGCTTACTTTTTCATCCGATATTCATGTAATTTTAATAGAAGTTTATATCTGTCAGAGTTCAGATGATTTCATGACGTGTTTCAGAAAATTCCTGCTGAGTTATAGCCCTTGCATTTTGTGTGGTCTTCTTTTCACGCAAGAAGCCTTACTTGACTTTTATTTGTCATGAAATATTACAAAAAAAGTATCAATTTCCTTAGAATGGCACAATACAAATCGTTTCTCAGTTTCGTCGGTGTACCCTTGATTACTTGTATCATCGAAGTTCGAACAGGCATGTGGAATTCAAGTCCGTACATAGTGCCAACTATGTCAACGATTCAACAAAGGAGTCTTCTTTGGACTCGGTAGAGGGACTATAATGCTTAGAACCACGAATGCACACACGCAAGCACGCCATCACTCAAGAGAAGCAACTTTATAAATGAATAAATGAAATAAATGAACGTATTCACAACTTCGGGACTCTAATCCCATGCTTATTATATTCCGACAGGAAATATAATTGTCTGCAGAAATCACTCACTGTTCTTTGGTTTAAACATATTTTATTTCAAAGATAACGCATTATACAATTGTTACATACACTAGGTAAATGGATTGGAACGAAAGCAAAATGCTTATAGAGATCCTCTCCAATAGGACAATGATTTACATTCATATCAATTTACAGAGTGGATAACTTAAATATGTTTTTAATGCAACAACAAGCTAAATATGATTATATATATAGAAAAAAAAAGAAAGAAGACAGAAAAAAAACACGACATTTTTGAATAATCTAATTATAAATATGCTAGAGAAAGAGAGAATAATTTGTGAGTTAATTGTATATAAGTAAAAAGATGGTTTGGACAATTGGACACACTGGACACTATCCCTCATGTTGCGAGGATTGACTGGGCCACTAATAGAGTTTGACAATGAATCCAGTCTCACTAAAATACTCCCTAAATGTAAATTAGAATCTTTTGCTTGCTAAGATATACTTATGGACAGCTTCAACGATTGATGCATTTATTTCGTAAGACAGCGTTGGTAATCCAAATAGTATATTGTTTAGCGATACTGTGCATAGCGGTGAAATTGAGTTTAACAGATCAGCGCGTATATGGTTGTAAACCGGACAAAATAAGAAGAAGTGTTGATTGTTTTCTATACTTCCACACGTACATAATGGCGAGTCAACTTTGTTTTTCAGAAACAGATGATGGTTTAGAGAGCTACACTTAGTACGTAGGCGAGCATGGATACTTTGTTCGCGTCTGTTTCCTAGATAGTAATATTTAGGAATTTGGACAACATCCTTGTTTAAATGGTGCTTGAAAGAAACAACTGAAACTGCATTGCGTGTGTTCATAGGCAATCCATTCCATTCGCGAGTGACAGAGGGAATGGATGAGTTACCGTACAGATTGGTACGAAAAGCAAGTACCTGGAAGTCGTTCGCGTTTCTTAGGCTATAATTTGAGGTCGTGCTAACTAGAGGAGGGACTAAGGCAGAGAGATAGGGTGGCGTTAAATAATGGACCATTTTGTAAAAATGCACAAGTTTGTGTTTAGATCTACGGGTCTGAAGTGATTCCCACCCTGCTTCAGTATAGAGAGCCTGTAGAGATATTAATTTAGTAGTTCCGGTTACTATACGTGCCGCTTCATTTTGTATTCTGCCAAGTTCAAGTTTATCTAAATTGGTGCAGTTATCCCAGAGGACATCTGCATACTCTAAGAGTAGTCTAATAAACGAAAGGTATACAACTTCCAAAGATTTCCTAATAAGGCGATATTTAAGTCTTCTCATTATGTTTATTCTAGACCAGGCTTTTTTCTTAGTATAATCTATATGCGAGTGCCAACTACAGTCGTTTGAAAGATAGACACACAGGTGTTTGTGGGTTTGAACTTCAGTAATATGTTGATTTAACATTATTAGAGGAGGGTGAAAAGGTTGTTTCGTTTCCGCGATATGAGCAGCGATTCCGTCTTTGAGGGATTGAACGTAACAAGCCATGTGCTTGCCCATTCTGTAAGTTTTGCAATATCGCCATTCAAAGTAGAAGCAGTGTTATCAATTTCGTTATTATTTTCAATGATCATATACAAGCTTGTATCATCTGCAAATAGCCTAATGTTGGAGTTTATCTCAGAAACGATGTCATTTATGAAAACAGGAAAAGGTAAAGGACCTATAATCGAGCCTTGAGGGACACCAGCATATATAGTATTCCAGCTGGATTTCGTTCCCGGAATGACAACGCGTTGACGCCGGTTACTCAGGTAATCAGCAAGCACCTTAAGAAGGTCATCGGATATGCCGGCCGCCTTTAGTTTTAGAATAAGCGCCTTGTGCCAAACACGGTCGAATGCTTTACTTATGTCAAAAAAAATAACACGAATTTCTTTGCCATCATCTAACGCTTGACAAAAAGAATTATACAGAAACGTAAGTTGGTTAATAGTGGAGTCATCTGGCATAAAGCCTGATTGGAAAGCAGATAGAAAATTATTTTCACGAAGGAAGTTAAATATGTATTTGAAAAGTAGCCTTTCAAATACTTTATCGATTGCACTTAGGAGAGATATAGGTCTGTAGTTATGTACTTGTGACGGGTCACCCTTTTTGAAAACAGCACATACAAATGCTTCTTTCCATATAGAAGGAACCTGGTCACTGGTTAAGCATTTGTTAAAAAGGTCACACAGAGGTTGGGAAATTTCTTGGGCTATTTCGCGAAGAACACGATTGTTTATTTCATCAGGGCCAGCGGCTTTTCCCGTGGGAAGTATTTTCAGTACTTCATAAACTTCAAGTGGTGTAAAGGAAGGCAGATGGAGACTAATGTTATTTATATACGGGTAGATAGTTGGAAGAACAATGTTTTCGTCATTCAATAGCGTTTGACTTTGAAAGTAGTTGTTTAGTAAGTTGGCCTTTTCAAAAGCATCTGTGATAATTTTACCATCATCATTCAGAGATGGTATTGATTGTTTAAAGTTTGGTTTTATAAATGTTTTTAGAGTTTTCCACCAGTCTTTAGAAGAAAATGATCACGACGTTAAATTTTCTGAGAGAGTGTGATAATAAGACTGTTTAGACTTGCGGATTAGGGCTACTGTTTCATTTCGAATTCGTTTAAATTGATTCCAATTAACTATAGAGTTAATGCGTTTGGCCTTTTTGTAAGCGCGTTTCCTTGAACGTATTTGTCGTTTAAGAGTATTATTAATCCATGGTGGCTCATACGGCCTTATTTTGATATTTCTGTTCGGAATACACGAGTCACTTGATTCCAGGATTTTATCAGATACCTGTTTTGCATAAATGTTAATGTCCTCATTTGCTAATGCTCTCCAGTCTAGTGAACCAATCATTTCCCGTAGCTGATCGTAGTCCCCCTGATCATAAAGTCGAACACGTCGAGTATACGATTTAAGTTTCTGTTTTCTAAACTTAAAAATACCATAGATAGGACAGTGATACAGTTGATCTTGATTAAGAAATGGTTCAGCTACACCACTAGTTTGCAAAATATCGTTATCAGAAACTAATAATATATCTATAAGGGAGGATGAATTTTCAGTAAAATGTGTTGGTTCATTAATTGTTTGGTTGAAACTGAATTGTTGGCAAAGCGATTCAATTTTACGCGAACTAGTTTGGGAGTACATAGTATAGTTAAGGTCACCGGTAATGATTATATTTGTTATGCCTGTATCGAAGGCAAGATTTATTTAGTCTTCTATCGTATTACTGTAAATCGCATCAGAGTTAGGTGGTCTATAGAATACGCCTAGGAGTATACGTTTGTTATTAAGTGTAATCTCAATCCATATACACTCTAAGCGGTTTAGTTCCAAGTCTTTTCTACGAATAAAGTGCAAAGATTCTTTAATATAAACTAATACTCCGCCATGGCTATCCCCGATCCGATCCCTGCGTTCAGGTGTGTGAAAGGACGGAAATATAAGTTCCTCTGTATCAATCGACTCAATTAGCCAGGTTTCAGAAAATGTTAAAATATCAAAACAAAATAGTTCTGTTTTTAGAATGTCTAGTTGTGGAAAATACTCTGAACGTTGTAATGAACAATAGATAAGTTCTGTGACAAGTGCAACCTGTCGAAAATGGACGAAAACGAATTATCGTTAGTAGAGTTTGAGCTGGATGACGTATTTATCATGTCAGGACCTGGATTAGGATGAATGTCACCTGATAGCGTAAGAAGCATTATAGTCCAAGTGGTAAAGGTTTGAACAAATACCAAGAGTATGAACTGCCTGAGGAAACGTGCATTGCTTATGATAGTTTTGTTTATAGTTACACGTTTATGAAGATGCACAACTACTGAGCATGTGCTTTTAGAATAAACATTGAACAATACTGAACATAAGGACAAACGGGAACCATAAAAAAACATAATTAAGATTATATGTAGTGAAACTGGAAACAAACAATTACATCGGTAAGTAGGCATGATGGTGATATACTTTTCTTTACCTATGTTATTGAATTTGCCGATAAGAGAACTCTCACTATCACCAGCACACCCACAAACCGAGCATAAAATAACGAACAGCGTCGGAACACCCAATAGTGCCACGCAGTACACACCCCGCAACCCTCAGACCAAGGTCCAATATGTCCAATGACAAAAAGAAAAACAAAGCGAAGCATAATTGAAAAACAGAATAAATGGAGGTTGTTTTTCAGAGGTCAAGACAGTTAAATATAAATGTAAAGTGATTCATGTGTTTGCGCGTAATACAACGTTCATACATCAGTATCTACACAGTAGATATCTGCACTATATCAGCATCTAATATCACCTGAAAACTCCAATGCTATCGTGATTTAAAAGTGCTAGATTTCTGGTTCGTTCATGAATAAGCACGTTTGACCCACGTATCAATTTAAAATTGTATAATGTCCTGCAAAATGAACGACTACAAATTAGTAATGATGAGATGAACTACATGTAGGTTCATATTGTCAAGTCGACAACATTGCACGAATTTACACTACAAGTTAAACAATAGTTGCACACATTTTATCGAGAATGAAGTACTGATGCATATACTATTATACTTTTTACAAACCAGAACTTAAGTAGAACAAATCTTAAGACTAAATAAATGTGAATACATACTCCGAGCAAGGTTCGATTTTTATCTTTTTATTTGTATGCAAGAAGTTGAAAACAATATGTTGGCTAAAATAGTTAGTAACTAGATTCAAATACGTTATAATATTTGGACAAATTTCGAAACAGGTAGAGCAATGTTTGTACGTGAAGCACTGGTCAATTACGTTCAAAAATCGTCCAGATCACAAACAGATCCTACTCGATGCACCTTGTTGGTTAAGTCTTTGATGCGCAGACGCCCATCTGCAGACCAGGCACCAAGAAGCTTTTTATACTTAACCAATGTGCGTGCTTCATAGAGGACTCTGCTGAGATGTTTAGTGAGGTCCTCGTTTACGTAACATCCGTCGAATTTGGACGAACGAAGTTTCTTCCGATTTGTAAAGAACGCTCACGAGCTCTGTAGTTGGAGAATTTGACGATGATAGGTCTCGGCTGCCCGGTAGATGGTTTACCGACTCGATGAGAGCGGTCAATATCGGACTTGGACACACCAGCGCCAAGCACTGTGGCTACACTAATAATGATGCCATCTGTGTTCTCGTCGGAGGCTTCCGGGATGTTAGTAATGCGGAGGCAGTTGCGACGACTGTATTGTTCCGATTCGTCCATTGCCCGTTCAAGATGATCTACTCGCTTCTTGAGGGAGACGTTTTCGTCACTAGGCTTAGCGTTAGAAGCTTCTAAAGCTATAATTTTAGCAGAAAGCACTGCTTCAACTGCACTTTTTATTAGGCCCATAATTTCATCTTTGAGTTCATCTTTTATGGATCTACTGATTTTCTTAATATCGGAGTCAGTTAAAGGACCCGTAGAGTTACCCTCTTCCAATGATGCATCCATACTTAAATTTAATTTATTTTTCTTTATCTGCTCAGGAGAAAAGGGCGAAGACAAACCACACTTTTTACTAGGAATGTCTGATGTATTTGACGGCGTGGAACAAGTGTTTGTGAACATCACAGTACATACATACATTGATATTTAAAGTTGATTCGGCTTATACTTTGCTGAGCAGTATAGTTGAAAAAGCACACAGCGTGACTGCGCTACCGCTCCACTTTAAACTGTCATGACTTAGGTAAATCGTGCAAGTCGTGTAAATCGTGGGGCAGAACACGACATAGAGTTTTAGGAAGATATTGCTTTCACAAATATATGCAAATTTCGTATAATATCCAACTAAATTATCCACATTTCTACATCCAGCTACCAATCACGCGCCTACCTTCAAAAAATAAACTCCAGCTCTTCAGTCCATCATATTTAAATTCCAGAAGTTATAACATCGATATTGTTGACATATGGCCGCCGCCATGTTGTCACGGGCTCATCAACACTGTTCTTTCGAAACATTCTCGCAAATAGTGAAAGAACATATACCTTCAAAGCTCTAATTTTATTCCAGCGGAAATATGATCGTCTGCAGACGAAACCACTAACTGTCTTTAACAGTATCTTCACAAAATAATATTATACAGAAGATGACATATCTGCTTGCATCTTAACAATTTATGTCGAAAGTGTCTTTTCTTGAAACAACCCATAAAACTAGTAATGATAATCATTATTTCTGGATGTATGCTTATTTATTGGCTTCTTTGATCGTTAGATCTCATACACTATAATTTGCATATAGTTGCTTTATAGGAAGTACTGGTAGACTACTCACATTTTCGCATTGGCAATCACAGTATCTATTTACATACTGAACCTAATTCAATACGGGAATCGGACTTTTATTGAGAAGTTAGTGTGCGAAGAATTCGCTTAAAACCCGTTAAAAAGCAACGCATGTTTTTATTTTACAATTTGATGTATGCCATTACTTCCAGTTCATGCTGCCTGAACATGTGTAAGTGCTTTCCTCCTTCAATATGCACTAATAAATGAAATAGTCTGGCATTGTGTCAGACGTTGAGCAAATGTCAAAATAAATATAAAAGTCGAACCGGAAAGGCATCTTTCACAGAACACAGTAAACCCCAAAACACGCAAAATGACAAACATGAATGGCAATGTTAATAAGGAATAAAGGCGTATGACGTCACAAACACAAACGGTTTAAAAATAGGGATACTGCCTTGGAACTGTCAGAGGCAAAATAGACCGCTTGGGGTTTAAACGGGGTTCTAGAGTGCACCAAACCTCATACTTACCCTACTGCAATCCCATTTTTGTCTTAATTTCCTTACATCGATGAACACTTATTTCAAATATATTTTTTAATAACACATGTCCATAGCGGGAGTATAACCAGGGACACTACGCTCTTTCTTGTTCTTCAACAACGGATGACAACCAATTCTCCATCGAAATGTATCAAGTGCTGTTAATATTACTATGCGACACTTATTCATGATTTGCTTGGTTGATTTAATATAATTACTCGAACTGAGTTTGGCTCGCTTTTATGTATATAAGCGTCTCCGTGGACGAATGGTGAACGAAGTTGCGATTTTAACCTTCACCTCTCACCTCTACGGCTTCGAATCCCACTGGGAGCTTGACTTGTAAGTGAGGAAGTGTCGATTCTTACGAAGGACGGAAGATGTACTGTACTGGTTCTACCCAGGAAAAGTGGGTGGTCTGCCGCCACCACAAAAATATCGACCGTCATATATAAACTTACATTTGTTGAAAATGACGTAAAACTCGATACAAGCAAACAAACAAATGTATATAACAACCAATCATATGAATTCGAATGCCCGTGGAATTACAGGTTCACTGAAATATCATGTTCATATTTCGCTACACTATGGTAAGTCAGAGGTACATGTAACTGGGATGAAATAAAAGCCGTATTATAATGACACATGGCAGTCTTAAAGTGGTTATTGAGCATTACAATTAGTGTCTCGATTTATTAATCCAGTATCAGTTTGACGTTAAACCTTCTTGCATATATTTACATACAATTTAGAGTTTTTCACTTTTATTCTATATTCTACCATCGGTTTGAATATATTGTTGGTTAAATGCAATCAACATTTAGTAATACGCAAAATCAATTTGTTTTATACAATCAGTATAACTAACATTAATAATTAAACAAATGTAATTTATGTAGAAATCTTACGGGACGCCGCGAGCTTTTAAAAAATCAGGATTGAGTGTCCCTTTAAAAGCGAACACTTACAGTACAGCCCTATTTGATTATCAAATCTTGATTGTTTGCTGCTCCGTTTTATATTGCGTTTTGATTATTACCCAACGGACATTAGCCAGATTCATCAAGACTTTTGAATTTCAACAGCATTGTAAAATGTAAAATAAAAACAAATTTGTTTTATAATTGAGTTTTGTCGGAGCTTTCATAATTATGAGAATGATTTATTTACAACAGTTACAGTTATAATAACATATTTGTGCAATGTAATCATCATAAACACAGGAAAACTTACTGGTGATGTAATAAAAGCAGATTGTATCCGAATAGTTTTGCATAACTGTAATAACTCATACGTGTGCAGTATGTTATTGTAATAACTAAAAGCAGTCCGAGGGACGGAGATAGTCCCCTACCGGGTCTTGTGCAAAATTAACAATTCAGAAGCTGCACAGTTGTCGAAGGTTACTGTTGTGTCAACACAACAATTGCACAAATGTCAAACTGCTGTTAAAGGTTACTGTGTTTCGTCAACACAATAATTGCATAAATGTCAAAGAAATAAATTTGTTATTAGCCAATTTGTTAATTCTGAAGTTATTGAATAAACAGTTATCTTTGAATGTACCCATATGAAAGGTTGAATGTAGCCACGTGAATGATCATGCAAGGGATGTTGAGTACCTTGCCATGTTTAGCTGCAAAATATGTGTTCCTGTGTTCTGAAGGTATCGTGACCTTGACCTTTGAGCTACGGACATGGGTCTTGCTAGCGACACGCCGTCTCATTATGGTAAACATTTGTGCCAAATTATTTCAAAATCCTACGATGCAAGACAAAGTTACAGCCCGGACAAGCCTATTTCTGACCTTTTACCTCCAAGTGTGACCTTGACCTTAGAGCTACGGACCTGGGTCTTGCGTGGGACACGCCGTCTTATTATGGTGAACATTTGTGCCAACTTATTTCAAAATCCCACAATGTATGACAAAGTAACCGCCCGGACAAGCCTATTTCTGAACTTTAACCTCCAAGTGTGACCTTGACCTTTGAGCTACGGAACTGAATCTTGCGCGCAGCACGCCGTCTCATTATGGTGAACATTTGTGCTAAGTTATTTCAAAATCCCAAAATGCATGACAAAGTTTCAGCCCGGACAAGCGTATATCTGATATTTAACCTCCAACTGTGACCTTGACCTTTGAGCTACGGACCTGAATTTTGCGCGCGACACGCCGTCTCATTATGGTTTACATTTTTGCCAAGTTATTTTAAAATCCCACGATGCATGACAAAGTTACAGTCCGGACAAAAAAACAGACTGACCTTTAACCTCCAACTGTGACCTTGACCTTTAAGCTACGGACATGGATCTTGCTCGCGACACGCCGCCTCATTATGGTTAACATTTGTGCCAAGTTATTTCAAAATCCCACTGACCGGTAGGGGACTAATTAGTGAAAAGCGTATCCTATGGAAACAGCAAAGACAAACAAGAGAGAAATGTAGAAGATTTGGCATTTCGGTTTTATAAGTTTAATAATATACCAACTAGATGGCATAAGTCATTTTTTGACTGGGTATGCTCTGTTATTGTATGTTTGTGATTGTATAATTGTTACGTTTCCGTGTTTTCTTCTTGACGTTATATTCTGTAGAATCGAGCATGTAGCTATATTAGATCTATTGTTAAAATTATCAACCCTGTCAAACAAAAATAAAATAAAAAACGAACAAATCAATGCACAAAACTTTACACCAAATCTTTTAGAAAAACTTCAAAAATCCAATTATACAAACACATTTGTGTACAATCATCAATTACGAAACGAGATTAACAATGATATTAAACAATAACACAGTCGGGAACAAGAGTTTCAAAACGTTAATATAAAGTGCAATTTTTTTTACACTATACCAATATATTCAACTATTTCAACAAAATTGCGCGATTTCCAATATAAATATCTCATGAGGATTGTAGCAACCAATACAAAATTACTGAAATTTAAAATTGCTAATTCTAATCTTTGCGATTTCTGTGCCGCGAATGGAAACAGAAACAGTAAATCATTATTTTTGGAATGTATGCATATACAAGCTTTCTGGTCAGATTTGCATAGGTTCTTAATTACACAAGACATACATATTAACTTGAGTTTGCAAAATATAACGTTTGGTATAGTTAATACGCAAACACATGTAAATGTATTGAATTTCATAATTATAAATGCAAAATACTTCATTTACATAAACAAATTTAGGAAAACCATTCCAAGTTGTATAGGTTACAAAACATATTGATTTAAAAGTACAGAAATAGAAAAAGAAATTGCTCTTAAAAATGACAAAATAGACAAACATAACAGCAAATGGAGATCCTTTCTCCTAAATTAATTTTCATATCTTGTTTATGAAAGGGAAAACGCACGTCCATTGTTACTCTTTAAAACAAAAATATGTTAAACATCACCTTGGCTGGTATTCTTTTTTTTTTTAATATTATGAATTTATTTATTTTTTCATTCTTTTTTCTTATTACATTTAGTAAATCTTCTTTCTTTTTTTAAACTACATTTCTCTCCATAGGTGTTTTTCCTTTGTAGTATTATATAGAATTCAATGTGTTGATTTTGTAATTCCCAAGAAGGCAAATTAATTGTTATTGAAAACTTTTTAAACTTAATATATTTAGTCATTGAATTCTGTATAATATTTCAGGAAAATACTTTCCTTTTTTTTATTTAAAAAACAACAACTTTATTTACAACAAATTGTATTAATGGAACATTGTATAGATATTTTTGTTACATGTATATGTGGAAGATTCCCGCTCTTTTTTCTTCTTTCAGCAAAACGAGAAAAAGAGCCATTTTTAAATAAAATAACATACAAGCATAGGCACATTCAAATGAGTAAATAATGAAAATCATAATGCGATGGGTATTGTGTATTTATTTTGTTGTTGTTGTTGTTTTTCTTGGTATTGTTGTTGTTGTTGCTGCATTTCTCTCTTTTAGTATGTTTGGTAAAAATATAATGCATTGAAAACAACAAAAACATGATCGGGCAGAAATCTTCCACAAAAGCCAAAAACATCGTATTATCTTTAAGTTTACACTTTATTATATATATTTTAAATCAAAATGTATATATAAACCATGTATGAAAAAAATGTTGAAAATAAAGATATTATATTAAAAAACACAAAAATAACCTGACATGCTATGTTGGTATTAACTGATAAATTATTAACATATAGGCATACATCGGACGTTTCCAGAAATAAATAATCAGATTATAGATTATTGCTACATTATTTGCATATTCGTTCATCAACAGGCTTATACGGTATGGTGTATCATCCATTGGCAATAGCTAACGTAAGACTGTAATCATATTCCATTTAACATACTCCGTTGGTCTTACAAATCAATTGTATCTCTTCTAATAGTATAATTAATTTTCTTTTTCAGCCATTATCTACAGCCTGACCATTTTTCATCACAAAGTACTGCCTATTTATTTCAATGAGATGTTCTCTTGCTCTTTTCAATCACTTAAAGTCAATATCGCTAAACAAATTATAGACATTATCCAAATACACCTACCACACACAAACATACAACTAACTGCAACTAACTGCAAACTAGATGTTGATTGGTTGAATGGTGTTTTATGTCATTTTCAGCATATTTTAGGCGTACATGAGCAAAATAAATATCCCATTTTACAAACATTACATTACTTATACAATTATTATCATCTCAAAAGAATTTTGTTTTTAAGTTATTCAAATAATGATTTTTCTGAAATCCTCAGAAGGACAGTTTCACAAAACAGGGACAGCCTACATGTAATAGTTCTTATCAAAAAGTGTTGTCAGAATCGGTTTTAAAAAAAATGAATACTAGCGTACCTAAGTTACATTTTAAACTTGTGTAACAACTAAATTTAATTAGAGGGTCGACGCAGATTATTGGTGTTCTTAAAGGTTTTAACTGATGTGTGGTTTGTTATACATAAAGATATGAAGGGAAGTTTAGCTTTATCTAACAGCTAAACTTATATTTACTATGTACTAACTAGTATTAACAGAATGTACATCTAACGGTTCTTTCGTGTACATTTTCCATTGTTTATGTGTTTGAATTGAATTGAATGTTGGTTAACGGCTCATTACCACAATATGTGTTATTTAAAGCCGCCACAGAGAGAGGGGAAGGAAACATAGGAATCCGGGAACCGTGCCCTACTCTTATTATCCAGTAGATTCCTACGGGTCTGTCACGTGCTCGGAGGATAGACCGATACACTGGACGCCCGGATTTAGTCCCCATTCGAAGGACGGGGCTAAGCGGAAGTGTCTTTTCCAAGAACACACCGATGAAACACAATGGCACCACGAAGGATTGAACACGGGGCCTCCGGTTACAAATTCGCCATTTCACCGACTGCGCCACGCCAGCCTTCGTGTTTCTGTGTTTGTTTGAGATAAAATGACAGGACAGAAGGAATTTAAGTTCGATAAAACAAAAGTGAAAAACAATATGTGTTTGATTACGAGGATGTGTACACTCTTAATTCTACCAGTTCGAATGCAGTTCTGAGATGTTGTAAAAAATTGTGCATAGGAGGACATATTTACATGGGAATAATGTTATAATATTTTGTAAACATGTACGCATAAACTTAACAGTTATGATGTTTTACAATGAAACAGGTACGGCAACTCGTGGCATGACGTTGAACGATTTTAAGGTCATCGATGTTATAAGATCTGTTTAACATTTTACACACCAAGTCATCCAAGCCAACGAGCACTAACACGGGACATGCACAATAAATCAGTCAATAGTCGCTATGATGCTGCTATTCCAATATCACAGACCTTATCAATTTCCCTTACAGTCACTCTCCGATCCTCGGAATTAGAGTTGTCAAATATCGCCAGCTTTCTGCAGATCACATTGGCGTTGGGTCTTCCAGACCTTCTATCATTGACTGTACTCGATCAGCCGTCTCTAAACCTCTTGGATGATGTGATAACGTGGCTTACTTTATTCAGATATGATGTCACGTCTGCTCTCGCTTGTTAAATGAACTATTCTATGGACCAATTTATTTCACATAATAAACGAAACAACTTTGAGTAAACAATGTCTGCTATATAAGTATCCTTTCAGATGTTCGCATCAATATTGTTGAATCATTGTCATGTACTATATGGCTGACATAGCTCTTCCCTAAAGCATGTATGCTTTTGAAAATTTCACTTGACCATAACCCATCTATTTTGGATATGTTCTATAATGATGATTTGTATATGCAATACTATTGTCGAGTCAATCGTAATAAATATTCTGACATATGCTCAGGCTACTTTTTATTTTTCGCAAATGACATAACCTAAAATCTAATTAGACACCAACGTATGATAACATCATAATAACTATTTATCTTTCTTTAAACCCCAAGTGGCCTTCTTTGCCACTGATCGTTCCAAGGTGGTAGCTCTACTGTCAACCCTTTTGTGTTTGTGATGTCGTTTGCATTTATTATTACTTTTGCCTTCTTGTTTGTATGCGTGTTTGTTTCTGTGTTTTGTGGTTGACTGTCCTCCTTGGTAAATTGCCGATATGAAGCAAATATTTGCATGCTAGGTATTTATGATGTTCTGAACGGATTATTTAAGCAAGGCTATAACAATAATTGCAAGATTAATTATATGATATTGTGCTACAATTCAAGCACATGTCTTCGAAATTAATTTGTAACTAAATTATTACGAATAAAATAAAGCTGAAAAGAACCTGTCAGAAATTTATTTTGATTAGCGGAGTATTTAGGAAATATATTAAAAACGGCGCCTATATTAAGCCGTAAAAGCTGCCTTTATGATTTTATCGTAGCAAGATCCGTTTTGGAAAACACTGTTTTCACTGAGACGTTTTTTAACACACACGAACGGGAAACCGCAGCAATTTAACTCCTTTGTTCAGTTAAAAATACAGTTGTTTAGAGGATAAACTAAATTCGTTCTAGACGAAGATGGAATGTGTTCAATCAATCAATCGCATGTAACATCACAATTGTAAAAAGTTTCAGTAACTAGGAAAAAAAGTCTCTGAAAGATTGAACATTATGTTCAGTCGGTTCATTCTAATACCCTGAAATGAACAAAACATTCAATATGAATCAACAATAGCTTTCAAGATTGAGTTTGAGCATTGTATGATATAAATATGATTTAGTTTTGCAATATTTCAATGAGTTAACACACTGAAATCGCTAGGGAAACTCTATTAAAAATAGAATTAAACTCGCCCGATTCCTTTTCCACTTTTCTGTTGGGTAAACATTTGATATTAGACATTAATTGGTTAGTTTATTTGAAGGTATTAAACGTTCGTTATTTTCGTACTGGGATTTAAAAACTCTTACAAACAAATTACGATGTTTTAATTTGGTCTTACAACTACTTAATTAAATCGTAATGAAGATTTAAAAGCTTTTAAAAATCTTAGAAATAATTTGCACTAAATTCGATTCAAAGAAATAAAACGTCAACACATATGGATGTATACTTAAAGATGTAAAATTAAATAATACGTTAAACTGACATAACGCTGTGTTAAAAATACTGTCAGCGATTATCGAAGGAAACACAACTTTTATGAGTTAAATGTGAACTTTAAGTTGATGTACATTATATGTATCACTAGGCGTGTACTAAAATTATAGCATCTTTAAAAATACGATATTTTAGGCAGAAATCAAGTGGATGAGAATGTAGGCATTTCTCACAGATAGCAAAGATCTATGAACATAATTGATCACACTATATTTAGTATAATGTGATGTTTGTTTTATTAAACATAGCTATAGTGTGCATAGGAAATAACTTGGTTTTGCTTTCGTGCACCATCTGACATCAAGCATTTTTGAAACTTGATCATTACAAAGTCATGCCACAATCTATGCCCACTCACAACGATAAAATGTTCTATATTAGTCTACCCATTATATACCACAATCTATGCCCACTCACAACGATACAATGTTCTATATTAGTCTACCCATTATATGCCACAATCTATGCCCACTCACAACGATAAAATGTTCTATATTAGTCTACCCATTACATACCACAATCTATGCCCAATCACAACGATAACATGTTCTATATTAGTCTACCCATTATATACCACAATCTATGCCCACTCACAACGATACAATGTTCTATAGTAGTCTACCAATTATATACCACAATCTATGCCCACTCACAACGATAAAATGTTCTATATTAGACTACCAATTATATACCACAATCTATGCCCACTCACAACGATAAAATGTTCTAATATATTAGTCTACCCATTATATAAAAACGGTCACAGTCAGTAGAACGGAATTTGTAGGTTCACAAAAGTCACCCATCCTAAAATACGCATTTATACCTAACCACAATATGGCATGGATAAATAAACAGAAATAAATAGAAGCAGTGTTTGTGAACAACAAAGGCAAATTCATTGATCCAAATTCAGCACCATGGGTATGATATATTCGATTTCTGAAGGAAAAACAGTGCATACATATATTTTATTTAAATAAGTACGACACTTCAAGTATAATTTACATGTGATTAGCAATAAACAGGACTGATATAAAAATGCCTCAAGCTCAAAAGCCCGCACTGACTCAAGCTCAATAGCCCGCATTGTTCCACAACAAATAGCAAATTAAGTATTCAATGAAAAGTACAGTACAAAACATGGCGATATGGCTTATTAGATTAAAGAAATGTAAAAAGATCGGACAGGGAAAGTAGCATTCAAGGAGGACAGTCAACCACAAAACACAAAAACAAACATGCAAACAGACAAACAAGAAGGCAAAAGTAATAATAAATGTCTCAGTGAATACAGTGTTTTCCAAAACGGATCTTGCTAAGATAACATCATGAGCTTTTACGGCTAAATATAGGCGCCGTTTTTAATATATTTCCTTAATACTCCGCTAATCAAAATAAATTTCTGACAGGTTATTTTCAGCTTTATTTTATTACTAAAAATGGAGTTAGAAACTAATTTCGAAGACATGTGCTTGAATTGTTGCACAATATTATATAATTAATCTTGCAATTATTGTTATAGCCTTGCTTAAATAATGCGTTCAGAACATCATAAATACCTAGCATGCAAATGTTTGCTTCATATCGGCAATATACCAAGGAGGACAGTCAACCACAAAACACAGAAACAAACACGCATACAAACAAGAAGGCAAAAGTAATAATAAATGCAAACGACATCACAAACACAAAAGGGTTGACAATAGGCCTACCGCCTTGGAACGGTCAGTGACAAAGTAGGTCACTGGGGGTTTGAACCGGTTCTAGGTGCACCAAACCTAACACTTATCCTACTGTCATCCCATTAAAACAGGACAGTGTAAATAAAGAAATCCCCGCCATGATCTAATCTCTAACCAACAAGGCAGCATCAAATGGCAATATTAGTCAAACACAAACATGCTCGTGTAAATAAAATACATTAAAACAATAGCCTAGAAAGCCACAATGAAGGTACTCAATGATTTGGTAGAAGTCAGAGCAACAAGAGAATAAACCATTAGGGGCACGACAAGAAATAGCATAGACAATCATCAAACGCCACCGTCCCAATGGGCTTTAGGTAGGCGTCGTCTTAGACAGCCTGTCCGGTCATCGTACAATTAACGAGAAAGCTTAGTGGCGAACTGTAAAAGAGTCCACCACCAAGCATGCAGTACATTGAAAAATGATAGGGTCATAACCTCTTTTGATAAACTTGTTAACAAATTTAACAAAGATAGTATGAAAGTGATCATGACCAAGAATCTTACGAAGTTTATAAATCACATCACCTTAGAAGTCAGGTTGTGATAGTCCTTGTCTCAGAAGAGTTCTTAAATTACTTTTATATTTGGAAAGAAGATCAGGGTTACGATAATAACATTTTGTAACGGTTTTACGAAGTTCTTGGTAACGATTGTATGTGTATTGAGCGCCGAACTTGACAAGAAAATTTAATTTAAGTACATCCCATTCGAAGGAAATCTCTAACAATTACGCCCACTTCCAGAGAAACTTACAAACAACCACAGCAGTTGCAGTGGAAATGAAAATCAATATAGAGTACAAGCAGAAAACCTGAGGGAGAAAAGTTCATGCACCTTTCCAATAGATTGTAAAAGTAGATATAAAAGGCGTACGTGAAATGTAGCAATCAATGACCACAGTAAACCAAAAACACGCACAGTTACAAACAGCAATTACAAATAGGAATACAGAAACAATCTCAAACATAATCACTTGATTGGAAGCAAAATATTCCGTGTGTGTTGACTAAAGTGAATTGCTTAGATTGGAAATATGAAAATGTGCAATTTATTATTAGCGCTTTATCAATGTTCAACAGCGAAATACAATTGATTCTATGAAACGTACGTATCTTATTACTTTAAAAGATAATTTTGTGTTAAAAGCATGTGGTACTGTAGAGATTTTTCAGAAAATGAAAGTCATCCTCTCATCATGTGACCTTTATTTTCGTATCCGTGTATCCCTGAAAGATATACAAAATGCAGACTGACTCTGAAGATAACGTAAACTAAATAAATGTGACTAATGCTATACCAATTTGCCAAATCCATGTTGACTTTGTCTCTGCCTTATTTTTAAAGCACATAAGCCTTAGAAGAACTCAGCATGGATAGTGCCTAATTGGGCATGAAATGTTAGGCGGCCAAGAAAATCACAACCCTTTGATAATGACATGTGTCAAGAAACGTCAACAGCTTGTAGTAATAACGCTGAATGCAACATATGTTTGTTTAATGATTTTGCTTAGCAACGGGTAGTGAGGGGTCATTATGATCATGTCATATGCCGGCCAATTACTGAATGTTAAGTCTAGACTGGTAACATAATTGACACATGACAAGGATAAAATAAGTAATTGAAATGATCAGTGTTTGATTGCGTTTCTGATCCTTTGTAATTGTAAGCTATACTGTACACCTGCCACAGTTAGGAAATTCCAATTACAATTCGTGCGTTTCATATCAATAAGGCTTGGCAATAACGAATATATAAAGAAAGTATGTGACCTTCACAAATGCGTATTTGTTTTACATAGCATTCAGTCATTAGTCATTCATAAAGACAGTTTTAAAACGCTATAAAATCTGCATATCATGATATATTGTATGTATCAAACGGTGCAGATATTTTACGAACAGTCTTGTCAAAAACACGATCAAACGTGTTTTACAAAACTAACTTGTGATACAAGTCATAGGAAATAGGAAAATCGGTTATGAATGCTCCTGATTTACGAAATGGGTTCTTAATCATATGTTGGAATTTATATTCGAGTTGACAACTTCTCTATGACTGCTGCGAGTGTACTTCATCGTACGTCCGAATGAATAGACACGTAAACAAACTACGCGTTTAATATCGTTAGGACATATGTGTGATTTATAAACTTCGTAATATTCTTGGTCATGATCACTTTCATACTATCTTTGTTGAACTTATTAAAAAGTTTATCATTTTGCAACGTACTGCATGCTTGGTGGTGGACCCTTTTACAGTTCGCCACCATACTATCTCTTTAATTGTGCGATGACCGGACAGGCTGTGGACACTTTGATGAAGTCTACCCAAAGCCCAAAAGGACGGTGACGTTTGATGTTTGTCTGCAGTCTTGTCTTGTCGTGCCCTCAATGGTTTATTTTCTTGTTGCTCTTGCTTCTGCCAAGTCATCGAGTACCTTCTTTATGGCTTGTTAGGATATTCTTTTTTTGTATGTATGTATACACGATCATGTTTGTGTTTTACTTATATTGACTATGAATGCTGGCATGTTGGTTAGAGAATAGTTCACGTTGGAGATTTCTTTATTTACACTGTCCGTTCTACTGGATTGAAGTAGAGTAAGTGTGAGGTTTGGTGCAACCTAGAACCTGGTTTAAACCCCCAGCGGCCTTTTTTTCCACTGGTCTTTCCAAGGCGGTAGCCCTATTGTCAACCCATTTGTGTTTGTGATGTGTTATTTGGCCTTTTATTCATCTTTACAATTGTTCCTTGTTTCTGTGTGTGTTTATGGTAGACTGTCGACCTTGAATGCTGCTTTTCCTGTTCGATTCTTATATATATTTCAGCTTGACCTTCAGTCAGACACATCCGAAAAAAACATTGTTTTTGTTTTTCGGTAATGTTTTATATTGAAGAAATTGTGTAGTATATATTATACTGTTTGCTAATTATAACGTTATACCTTACTCGTCCAAAGACCAGCCACTAAACTTTCTTTGTTGACATACTCACCAGCAAGAGGAAGCATTACCTATATTTTAAACGTGTTATTTAAACAAAAATCATAAAGATATTGGATTTCTTATAGCTTACATTTTAGCATCTGCTCACGTTTTCTGTTTCTCTTAATCTCCAAAAACTACACGGATTACATCACCAAATTTGTTATCACCAACATATAACTTAAATTAAGAAAATAATGCTCAAGAAAACACTTGCTCTTACTTACAATACGACGAAGACAATTCTAAAAATTCAAAGCATACGAAACAAGCATAAACGTCTAAAATACCGTCATAGACTTGTAGTGATCTATAAGTTTGTTAAATAAAGGATTGCCTTCTCGAATATAGACCCAGAGTTATCAATTTCTAACAAATAAATACACGTTTTGAAAGCACTGACTATCCTAAAACTGATATTTAATATGCCGATATGAGTATTTGAAAGGATTCTTTTCCATTTATATTTCGTTTCCCGACAAAATGGATTTATTTAAATTCCCCAGATGATTTTAGGTGCTTTGAAAATATAAATTACTTGATTTTAAAATTCCAGTAAAAATCTTTCTTGATAATGGAACTCTCAAACCTCGATATATCTTCGAGTACAAAAAGCAATCAATAAGTGCGTGCTGTAATAATATTGTAATCTACCGAAAAATCATTGCACACTGAAATTAGCAATTATTTTTTGTATAATATAAAACACAATACTGGCTTAGAGTCCCATATCCACTCTTAGAAGTGCCAGACTTTGATTTATCGTTATGCTTCTAAAAACACCAACACGTTATAAATTTACGTTTAAACCGGATGAAACGATAACAGCCTTTTAGCAGTTAGATTAAAAGCCTCATCTACAAAAACGCTCGATAACACAATCTAATAACTATTACGAGAAGTTCTGAAATTCCACTTCTACATTTGACAATGCGTGACATTGGAATTCGGAGCTATCAATTCTAGACGGCTCATTTTTTATTGCCTTATTTCATTTGTACCTTTATTTAGTGTTATTGTATCATTTCTATGGTAATATAGAGCTGCAAGGTTAAACATGGTGTTTGTTAGAATAACAATGTTCCACTAGCGTGGGTTTCATATGCTAAATGAGTTTATTTACGAATTGATATAAAAAGAGTATGAGTGGACCTATGGAAACGGCCGAACAGGACACATACACAATATTGCAGTCTCGGTTTGATTGAGACTGTTCATGAACGGTAGTGACATATGCTAGCTACCGCTCACACCCTCTAGCCCCGGGTTGACCAGAACTCAATATTCATAAAATCAATAGTACATAATTTAAACCATTCTGAAGATGACATGCATATGGCGCTGAACATAGAGATCTTTTCTTCCCCCATGTCCAACGTCGTAAGGTCCCAGTATCTAACAAAATAATAAGCCCCGATGAGCGAAATAAACAAAATGGAATTTAGTGGGGAGCAACTTTTATGAAAACGTCATGGAACTGTACTATGCATTTTGACTCGTTTTTATTGGATACCGAATTCTCAGCAGCTTTTGGTTTAAAGATGAATGTCCACCCTTTTTGTAGTATTATAAATTAACAGATTTTACTTTTAAACATCATATGAACATTTCTTGATAGTCCTGGAGAGAAACATATATTTAAAACCGCTACTAAGTTGTATGCAAAAGCAAGTATTATTTGCATGACGTAGATACTACTTTTACCACTGCGAGACTGCACCGGAAAATGAGGTAAATCTGAATTATATAGCTGCAAAACTAATGCCAGACAATAGATAAATACATTTACCCGTGGATTAATTTACCTGTTCAAAGTTTTCTACGTCATCAAATAAAATATTATTCTCGCTTTTCACAGATATTGCAATGTGTGAATTGTAAATATATATTGTTGTGTATTGATTTCGATTTAGATAACATAAACATATTCATGAAATAAATCATGGCCTGAGAAAATAACACACGGAACTACCTGATCACCCAAGAATAAAACAACCACCTACGCACCACAACATATTACACCTAGTAGTTTACTACAAGGGATAAATATCTATATTGATAGGATATAGAAGGTCTAATTGCAATTGTGTATCATTTTGTCATTTGTAATAACACCTATTTTGGATGGCTCATGGCAAGAATTATTTTGAATAAATATTCGCACTATACGAATGACACACGGTAATTATTATCATGATGCACGAAAATACCGCATTGAAGATTCCATGCTCACCATCATATGCATACAATCTTCTGGATGGCCGAAATTTTCTTACAATTGACATTTTAAATATTCGGTTCTGCTCAACCCGGGGCTATAGGGCATGAACTGTACCAAGCATTTTTCACTACCTTTTATAAACAGTCTATATCAAACCCAGACTGCAACATGTTTGTATATGTATCGTGTTCTGAGGAGTTCTAAATGTCTTCTTTTATACTCTTGTTTATTAATGACTATTCAGTCTATCAAAAAGAGTATGATAATGGACCTTTGGAAACGGCCGAGCACGTCTATTCACCTAAGGACTTTAAGCACATTGATTTAGGTATAAACACAGTAGTAAAACCATGATTAATACAGGATATAAAATGTTGTTAGCGTAGGTGCTTACGTAAATAGTCACCAGGAGACTATCAGAATTTCTATTATACGTTAAATATCCGTAGTTATAATACGTTTTGTCACATCAAAGTGCTGTTAATGCCTAAGGGCATGATAAATATCTCTTCAGAGTCGTTGAATACAGTCAGCTCTAATGGTAGTCCATCCTCTTGAGATAGTAAATGCAACGTATTTGTAACCATCTATTTGAAAACTTACTCATTAGACTATGTTTTTGTTTGTCTTGTTTACACAGTGGTACATTGTAAATTTACCGTGACTTATTTATTGCAAGTGTTAACATATTTACTTGTCACTTCCACAGCACAGACATCCTGAAGTACATTGGAAGAACAGTAGGAACTTGCTGTTTAGCTGATAATAATCACAATTCACGTGTAAAACGCTGCGATAATGCCAAATCCCATCGTAGGGACTATTTACTAAACACATCCAAATTGTGGGAGGTGTTCAGGACTGCTTCTACCCAGGAAATTCGGGTCTGCCTCCACCACAAAAAATCGACCGTCATTTATAACCTTACATGTGTTGAAAATGACATAAAACAACATACATGATTTAGTTCTCTCATTGAATATGGTGAAATAATTAGCAAAATCTATGACAAGAGAAGTGATTCTAATTTTGACATTGTTAATTATCCCGACTTGGATTGGGATGTTCCCCGAGCAACTTATGATGGGGTGTATGTGTCTCAACTGATTCGTTTTTCAAGAGCATGTACTCGAGTTGAGGACTTTAATATTTGTAATCTGTGTATAACTAAAAAGCTACTTAATCAGGGAAACCGTTACCATAAACTTCGTAAAACCTTTGCAAAATGTTATTATCGTAACCCTGATTTTCTTTCCAAATATAAAAGTAATTAAAGGACTCTTCTGCGACAAGGACTATCACAACCTGACTTGTATGGTGATGTGATTTATAAACTTCCTAAGATTCTTGGTCATGATCATTTTCATACTATCTTTCTTAAACTTGTTAAAAAGTTTATCAAAAGAGGTTATGACCCTATCATTTTGCAGCGTACTGCATGCTTGGTGGGGGACCCTTTTACAGTTCGCCACTATGCTTTCCTCTTTAATTGTACGATGACCGGACAGGCTGTGGACCCTAGGATGACGCCTACCTAAAGCCATTTGGGACGGTGGCGTTTGCTGTTTGTCTATGATCTTTCTTCTCATGCCCTTTATGGTTTATTCTCTTATTGCTCTGACTTCTGCCAAGTCATTGAATACCTTCATTGTGGCTTTCTAGGCAATTGTTTGTTTTGTATTATATTTACACGGGCATATTTGTATTTTACTTATATTGCCTATTGATTCTGCCGTGTTGGTTAGAGATTAGATCATGTCGGGGATTTCTTTATTTACAATGTCCTGTTTTAATCGGATGATAGTAGGGTAAGTGTGAGGTTTGGTGCACCCTAGAACCGGTTTAAACTCCCAGTGGCCGTCTTTGCAACTGACCGTTTCAAGGCGGTAGCCCTATTGTCAACCCTTTGATGTTTGTGATGTCGTTTGCATTTAATAATACTTTTGCCTTCTTGTTTTTCTGTTTGCTTGTTTGTTTTTTGTGTTTTGTGGTTGACTGTCCTCATTGAATGCTACTTTCCCTGTCCGATCTTTTTATATTTCTTTATACAAACAAACAAAACTAAACACATCACTCGCAAAAAGATCAACAAACTTATGTATAGACTAAATTAAACCGAGTCTGCTACTTTTATATCTTGTTTGTGTTTGTTGCTTCCAGGGGATCCTCTGTAAGTATTTATTGACATTCGCACTAGCGTTTGTTTAGTGTTGTGTGGCTGCCCTAAAAAGTCGCCCCGACAACAAATCAGTAGTGTTATTACTTACTGGTCCTTTGGAATCGGCCACTTTTATCTCATGTTTGTGTTTGCTGCTTCCAAGAAATCCCCATTCGGTGTTTATTAATATTGCGTCAGCAGATGATGTCATATACATTAACATTATAAATGATGATTTTTAGGTTTTCAATTCGATTTCATCTTCATTATATAGCCTGTCGCCTGTGACCCTAAAAGGCATACGAGTACCTAGATGACTGCTAACTTGCGTATATGTAAGTATGTGTCAGTAAGCATCAATACATATATGCAAGAACTCATTTATATTAAGAGACACACACGCAAAAGCCACCGGCTTTATAAGTTAACGCATTCACCGCAAATACTTGAAACCACGTCCAAAAGTCGAAGGACCTCGAATATCGGAAGTAACATTAAGCATACGTTGACACCAACATTTACGCAAAAACCTGTTTTCCTTATGTGTTTTATTTATATTTCGAGAGGTTGTAGTCGAGTTGTGGACTTATTAATTCGTAACCTTTCTATAACTAAACAGCTTCCTTATCAGGGCTATCGTTATCATAAATTTCGAAACACCATTGCTAAATTAAATTATCGTATCCAAATAAATACTGATGAATGTATAATTGACAAAGTATACTTTTGAAATAAAAAATTGAAATATAAACATTAAAAGTTCTGTGCCAAGGACTAATCGGACTTCTTAAGTGACGTGATTTACAAATGTCGAAAGATCATTGGTCATACAATCTGTTTAAAATGTATCAAAAGAGATTATTACAATGTCTTATTGTGCCCTTTGTGATCGGTTCTCTTGTTGCTCTGGATTCGGCCAGGTCAATGAGTACTTGCTTTGTGGCTTTCTAGGCGTTTGTGCATTCATATATATATATATATATATATATATATATATGTATAAATGTGAAACAAATTATCAACCAATCATTGCTTAAAATAACAAAATGATATCTAGATATAATGTTGTTGTTTTAAGCACTGTTTGGTTGACAATTTGTTTGGCAATTATCTTTTTAAATACCTATATTTCCGGAATCCTCCATGATCCAGTGCTCTAGAAAGGATTTTGTAAGATGTATACTATTCTTTACCGTATGTCTATATCTTTATCTCTCTGTATATATATGTGGAGAAATGTTGTACCAACCACTTACCAATTGACTCGAACCCGCATCCATAAACACAAACATCGACACAGCGCCTCGCCCAATACCAGACGCGTTAGCCCCATTCGGCCACCTAGTCAATCTAAAAGGGATTGATTTTGGAAACCGGATGATACTAAGGCTTTACTATTGGACGGGTCGGATATCTTCGGGATTTTCCGTCAAATAATGACAACCATAGCGTATATTTATACGATAGAAGATTCACATTATAACCTCAGGTACCTATACAAACATTCACCATAGAAAGACGCCAGATCAATACTGATACAATGATTTTAAAACATAATTATTTAGTATTTGAGAGAATTAAATTAATAATGACGAACTTTCTTTAACGTAGGAGCTATAAGATACAAACATTAAATAAAAGTTGCATCAACCACTTAACAACGGATTCGAACCTGCAGCCCTAGACACCAACATCGACATAGCGCCTTGGCCAGCTAGTCAGCCTATATATACACTGTATATGATCATCTGTGTGTTATAGTTATATTGCCTACTAATACTGCTTTGTTTTTTAGAGAATATAGTCTGGCAGGGATTTCTTTAATTACACTGTTCCGTTTTACTTGGATGACAGTAGGGTAAGAGTGAAATAGAACGTGGTTTAAACCCCCAGATGTCTTTTGCCACTGACCGTTCCAATGCCGCAGCCCTATTGTCAACCTGTTTGTGTGTGTGACCTTGTTTCGTATTAACATTGTAAGTGTTGTTTGTTTAATACTTGTTTATGATTGACTGTGTTCCTTGAAAGTAAAATTTTCCTGTTCAACTTTTATACGGACATTTTACGATGTTCTTAATTATACAAGACCGGAACCATACCCAATAACATATCTCCAATGGCTATGTAGCTTTGCCAGATCAAATGCTTAATAATTAACCAAGCAAGCAATCAATAAAATATCTTATGAATCTCCTTGCTATATATCATGAACTAAAATCGCAATAACTGTAACACCGTCAACACTATTACATAATTCCCATCCACCTTTTTTGCCACTGACCGCTCCAAGACAGTAGCCTATTGTGTGGGTGTGATATCATATTTTGTATTGTGTTGTTTGTTTCTATGAGTGCGTTTGGTTGCCTGTGATTCTTGAATGCTACATTTCCTGTACGACTTTAATATCTACGTTAACAGTCTTCTTTGTAAGGCATACTTGTATAAATATAGCATAAATTATTTTGCATATCCTGAGCATGATAGCAAGTTAAAAATGTAGTCAATAATATTTATTATTTGCTATACTTAGTACATCTATCATATCGACAATGAAATAAATAGAATAAACTAGCAACATTATTTCATCATCAATGGCTTAAGTTACATCAAACCACAAGCAAATTAAACAATATAGAATAAATAGTTTGTCAAAATGCCGCTGGTCATCATTTCCACTGCCCATAGTGTAACGCCACTTATGTATATAGGATACCGCCTGTTTTAATGTCCCACTGTACAATATGTATACTAAACATCATAATCTACTTTCAGTTAGCAGGTGCCAAAAGGTTCTTTAAATATATATATCGGGTATTTAAGCGATCAATTCAACGCAGGTCATGATTTACTCTATAAACTTCGAGTACACATCGTACCTGAGCACATGTAGAGTAATAATTGCCACTCTCTGGGCTATAACCAACGACCTTTACTTTACAGGCAGGCGATCTAACCACTGAACTATGGCGATATCTTGAGAAAACGGTATATTTATTACCACTTATTATGATGCAAATAGTTATTACCACTTATTATGATGCAAATTAACATAGCTGTACGCATAACGTACATGTTGCACATGTAAAATTAAGCTTGTATGGTGTAATAGTATATTGTATCAAATGCAACAGTTATCTGAATTTTTTATTTAGAGGTTAATAAATTAGTGCGCCTGTGTGCTCCTGTGTGCGCCTGTGCGCAGTAGTTATTGTGTAACGTGTTTAAAGGCTAGATATATATGTGATATTTGACGCATCGATGTCTGCCTTATATACCGCCTTTTTTGACGTACGCCGAGTTCAAACAACTTTACCAGTAACTAATTCATATTGATCAGTTAGTACTAGTTTAAGTATAGCGTCTGTAGTTTTAACAAAGTCAAACAAGCAGATGAAAGGGGTCAAACACAGTCAATTTAAAAAACTTTTTCATACTCGGTTTGATTGACACTTTTCATGAACGGTAGTCGAAAGTTCTATTGATCGTTCACGCCCTCTAGCCCCGGGTTGAGCAGGACTCAATATTTAAAAGTAAATAGTACGACAATTGTAGCCATCCCAAAGATGGTATGCATATGACGGTGAACATGGAAGCTTCGATACGACATGCTTTGCCGTTAAAAATATGAAACAATGGGTCAAATAGTGGAACAAAGTGGAATTTAATTATGAGCAGCGGTTATGAAGTCTGCGTATCACAGATAACTGTCAACATACAACATTAAAAAGCAAACAATATATCCTATTCGAATTTAAAGCAAGAATACGAAGTATTTAAATATGTATCTCAGATATCTGTATATCAATATCGGGCTGAGCGATCTCAAAAGATCGGATTGAATAACAGTACTGATTACAAGCACGTGGACACGTGTTACCGCCGCCACACCACCGCCACACTGCACAGAAAACGCTACTGTGCGAAATTATAACGATGAACCTATCTGGTCAACATCTGAATCAAATTTAAAAGATATTTCGTTATGTAAAACATAGAATACTATTATAATATGCCTAGAATACTAGTAAACTGATATCAAAGATGGACACTAAATAGGCCAACCAGTATGTAGTAGTATTATATAATCCATGAAATAATGCATACATTACCGACCGATTAAATAGACGTGCTGTACATATTATATCAAACTTCCCCGAAGGTGTTATCAAACGAACACTTCACACGTATATAACACTATTTCCTTAGAATGAAGTAGTTTTATAGCACGCATGTGTCGCCGTTTTAGCAGCGATAAGTGCTGCTTTGTCTGGGAACATGATTATAGTTACGGTATATCTAAACGTGCCATATTTCCATTAAGCTTCCTTAATGGTCCTTACTTTCACGAGAATTTTCTTGAGATTTTAGAAGCAATAGCACATGGGCATTCTGTCCTAATAATTAATTACTAGCTAGTTAGGCGTGGATTGATGTTATTTATCCGTAAACACTGATCGTTTTGTTTGTTTGAATGGTGTTTTAATTCATTTGTAGCACATGTTAGGTCATATACATATATGTTATCATACGATTATGTTTGAGTAAGGTGAAATATGAGTCAAATGTGACATATTACATTCACATTATGACAGTCGATTAGTGTTTGAGGCTGAGGTAGGCCACCATATTTTTCCTGGTTATAAGTATTGCATACTTCCATTCATTCCTATGCAACTTAAAGTAATTACTAGCTAGTTAATGCATTATCATTAACATCGTATGTCAATATAGTTCGTCTTTACTAATAAAGGTTGATATTATATGTATATGTAACCGGGTACAAGTATATGGTGAAATATCGATTCCTAACCGTATGTCCTCGATAGCTCAGTGGTTAGAGCACTGGTACGGTAACCCAGAGACCCTGGGTTCGAGTCCCGGTTGAGGACCACCTGTTTCACCACCTGTTATATTTGGGGGCTCGTCCGGGATCCAGGACCGTCAGCATGAAATAGTATGAAAATAAATCTGACAGTCGGCCTGGAGTTAACTTCATTAGAAATTCAGGGACGAATTTCAATCTAGTGGGGGTCTATGTAATCTGGTACAGGTAAATGGTGAATAATCGATTCCTAGCCGTATATCCTCGATAGCTCAGTGGTTAGAGCCCTGGTAAAAAACAAAGAGAGGAAATGTGTAACAGATGTATTATTTTCATTATTCATTACCTTAATTCCAGGAATATACATGGTTATTCTATAATGTAGGATGCTAAGCCATTAAATGTATAATATTGATCTTACTCATCTTATGTATGTTTGTGATGTACAGTGTGCCGTACTGTGAATGTCCCGTAGTATGCAATGTGTTGTGTATTATATACTCATGTATATGTAAGTGTATGTAGTTAAGTGAGTTGTAATTAACAGGTTTTAGTAGTCTTAGCTTAGAGGTATGAGAGCTAGCTCGATGGGCGAGAAGTGTTCACTACACGTGCAACAATAAACAGAATGCACCATTCCAAAACTAACCCCGCCCCAGGATTCTATCTTTCCCGCATTCTTCTACAAGCAGTGTCTGAGTAAAGTCGTGAGACTAAACTCTGTATAGAGGCAATATAATTAAAGTTAAATGTTCTACCTATGAACAATTTATATACTTTTATGTTTACAAGCCGTTGTTACGTGCTGGTAAGAATGTTGTTTTTAGTATTTAGTTTGTATTGAAATGATGAGGTTATGAAATGACAATCTGAGTTTTCCGTTGTAAGCATATAACTTATGGCTATTTCATTGTTTCAGGTTTTTACTACTTTATTCGTTCCTAATAAAGAACGAATAGACAGAATGGCGTCTTATATTACTTTATGAAAGATCCCACATTCTACAAATGGCGACCACGACGAGACAAAGATTAGGAAAAAGTGGAAAACCAGTACGGGCAGCGCACGGCCACCGATAACGGAATTTAGGCGGAATCATCCGAGTCAACGGGACTAAATATCTACAATGATGTCGGCGGAGGAAGCTTATGTCGGAGACGTCCGGCAGTCCTAGAGATATTAGTAGGCCGCGTTAGAGAATCGTGTGAGGTACCTGAAGTTGGGCCCCAAAACCCCTTTTAAAGTCAAGTGCACTCGCGAGTGATAAACGTATTTTTTTATGTGGAAAATGCATTGACGTTTTGGCGCGTAAAGTTGGAAATCAACAAGGCGGAGGAAATTGACAACAGAGAACTATTTTTGGTGGCGTTGCAGTGAACTTTTTGGAATTGAGCGAAAGTGTTAGTGTTAGTATTTAGTTTAAATAGTGTGATTTATAAGTGTATTTTTTATATCTGGATAGCTTTTGGAGAACCAAAGATTACACGTAAGTTAAGATTATTACGGTTATATGTTCCATGTTTGTCCACTTTGTATAGTTTAAGTAGACGGTAAATCCCGAAGCACACATTTTTGCCCCCGGTGTGTAAAGAATGTTTTTTTTAAATAATATAGATCTATGCCCAATTCCTTTGATTGTTTGGACAAACTGTCGTTTTACGCGTAAAATATTATAAATGCAGTCAGTACCGTGTTTTGCATAACGTGTAAAGTCGCGCGTACCAGGTTACACGATAGTACAGTAATCGTACACGCTGGTTTATATGTCCGTGTAGAGAAGATTCCACGGGTGATAAAACACAGTATAGGCATATTTTACATGCTAGTTTTAGTAGGGTTATTGTCCATAGGATTCAATTATATTTGTGCCATTAAAAGCGACAGCGCTTTCCGTTTTTGATAATAATTATCGATAAGATAGATATAAGCGTCCAAGCGCTAGTGTAATATATTTTCGCGGGTGTTTACCTTTTGCGAAAATGAAAGTAGATTTTTGGGGTTGAGATTTTCACCAACATTTGATCGTATTGAAACCTTGAGAGTTTTGTTGGTTCTTCAAATATGATTATATGTATAACTTTTGCATTGCTATAAATTTTATGGACGGATGAGAGTGATTTATTGTGATATTAGTATAAGATACTGACATTTGAAGGGTTGGCAAAACTGTGTGATATTTACACACACATGCTTATGATGTACTAGAGGTGAACTATTGAAAGTATTATATACTAGGTGTTATTTTGAAGGTGTTAGACACGAACATATTAGTTTAGTATAGATACCGAGTTACGTTTAGTGTTTATTTAGCAATAGTACATTTCACGTGAACATAAAGAAAAATAATGTTCATTTAGAGTGAAATTTAAGGTGTTTAGTACTTTTCTGACTTATTTTTCTGGTCTGCTTAATCAACCCCTCACATCAGCACCCTTTTCGCTTATACCTATTCACAAATTGTCACTTGCACTACCATCACTAGGTTGAATCGGCCGAGGAAACTTGAGAAAGGTATGTGATTAGTGATTACGGTATAGATTAAGTAAAATAGTAGTGTTAAATATATGTTATATGCATTTCGTGTTATATGTGTCCGTGTTTATTAAATGTTTATATGTATAAGTGTAAATTAAGCCACGGCTTGATTTAAATGTTGATTTCTTAATTTACAGGACGGTTTAGTGATTTTCAGATGTTTTGCTGTAGAGCGGCATATTTAGCGCGTGATAGACATATTATAGCAGTTCACTTGAATTAGTGAAATCAAGGATATTTGAAAATAATTCTGTTTTGCATAATTATTATTTAACAGGTAGAAGGACAGACTAGGTGGAGAAGTTGAGTATTAAAATAAATGCTATTACAAATTTGACCCTTAGTTTAGATATTTATTATTATAAACGTGTTTTTAATAATATTAAAGGTTTTTGATTCCAGGTGAAATAACTATTTAGGGAATTATTGATTTAGGTAAATAGGCAAGGAGAAGCGAAAGCTACACTGCAGTCAGCTGTTATGAGGTGTAAATATTGATTTTTTCCACAGGTGTACTATACTAGGACAGTATAGTAAATAAAAGGTCATTCATTGTTTTCATTCATAGGAATTTGTTTACTACTGATTGTTTACATAACGCAACTGTACTTTTAGCAGAGTTTATGTTTACATTGATGTCCAGTTGAATGGTGTGAATTCCAACAAATACTGTGTTGACGGATTGATTTGTTGGGTTGATACAATAATAACTTAAGATATATAATTACCAGTCTGATATTATAAATTAGCAATTAAAATAGAAATATTATTTAGTAGATAATAGTTGTGCTATTGACTTAGGTATATTATTATAGTTTATTTAGTTTACCACACCCATCTGCCCATAGTAAAGAATTTGGCATTTTGGGTTATTACGAGTTTAGAAATTACTTAGTTATTGGAACCGAGTTATCTGACTAGGAAGCGATTAAAGCAGTAAATCAATTTAAATATTTTGAATTAGAAGTTTATTTGGAATTTGACTTTGTAGATTTAAAATTATTTCAGTGCATATTAAAGGGACAGTGTTTGTATTGAGATTTGTTTGATACAAAACATTTAGTTTGTTATATTGTACCTGCGAATTCAGTTTATATTTTGTTGGTCTGTCAATTTTAGGAAGTTTACGCTGCGCATTAAGTCAATACGGAATTACGATTATTGGTTTATTGTGCGTGTTTCTAGTTATACATTGAATAGGTTTTGAATATTGAAAACTATATAGGTTCATACGGTCCTATCTGTATACTTTGTTTGTTGACTTTGTACGTCAACATGAGTTGGTCGCTGAAAGCGGAGACGATGGAGGCAGGGGGTGTCAGTAAGAGTATATCGGAGGAGGACATGATTAAGGCATTAAGCGTCAAGTATGATATAACTCTTAAACCTACGAAACTACCTAAGACCCCCAAGGCAACTTTTGCAAAGTTACTAACAGAGAGCGCAGGAGCTAAGGAAAAGGAGACTTACTCACCCGTTAACCCGTTTGGCGAGCAGTTCTCTCCCTTCAATCCATTTAGGGACGCAGCTTCTAGGTCTTCACCGAAGCGCTTGTCTGACTTAGGACTTTTCAGGAGAGGAGCCATTGCCTAAGAATGAGATTAGCTACATGGTATAGCGTTATGAGATCAGATATCTTATGAAGGATCCTGACTATGGCCATAACCATATCATACAGGCCATTGGATGATCGCTGAGGGGTACAGCAAGAAAGATTGTCATCCCACTTGGAGAGACAGCGTCATTGGAAGCACTTTTTGAGAAATTAGATGCAAACTACGCTGAGGTCTCGAAGAAGGGCATCAAGATGAAGGAGTTCTTCAATTGTAAGCAGAACCCAACTGAGAGTGCGACCAACTATGGATGCCGCCTAGAAGCCATTCTTGAAATTGCCTTTAAGGGAGGACATTTACCAAGGAATTCCAAAAATGAGCTGATTTGCCTGAAGCTTTGGTCCGGACTTTATTCCACCACACTGAAGAGTCACACTAGACACAAACTCGACACTGTGACGGATTACAACCTCCTCCTCAGGGTAATTCGACAGGTTGAGAAGGAATTGAGGTTGGACAGTGAACCTCCAACAGCTCAACAGACTACCAAGAAGACACAGTATAACCCTGTGCAGGTTGCTCAGCATCCATCACAGCAGGAATTTGTTGACCTGGAGAGGAAGATGGAGCCAAAGAGTGAGGTCAAGCTGCAATCATTAAGACAGGATATAGATTCCAAGTTTAATATGCTATTTTAGAAGTTGGACTCTGCAACACTTCAGCAGCAGCCACAGCACAACATCAACAGCAGACGCAACAACAGCAGTTTGAAACTCCATCAAACAACTTCATCAACCGTGGTAGAGGCAGTTATTATTACGATAACCGGAGAAGGGGTAGAGGACGGTCAAACCGAGGATGGTCGAACCAACAACAAAATATTGGTGACGGAATGTTGGGGCGCGGTAGAGGGCAAAACCAACAGAACCACCCAAACTCCAATCCACTTCCGTAGAGGGCCAGCCGGCGCTGGAGAATGCCAACCAGGAAAAAGGCCAAAATAAATCTTCTCTTAGAGATAGGCTAGTGGGATCCTAATATCTCTAACATTATTTTTCAGAATATGCCGACAAACGCTTTGATCGATAGTTGAAGTATGATAACGACAGCTTCAGACTCTTTCTATCTCTCTTAACTTGATAGACCACCACTTCGTAACGTAGATCAACTTGGTTTACAGGTCTCTATTGCTGATGGTTCTCATTTAAGAGTTATTGGATACATAGAAACTTCCATTTCAATCCCGTTCTTGTCTGGTTTCGATATTCCTGTACCTGTGTTGATCATTCCAGCTACTAATTGTACAGTGGATTACCCTATTATTGTAGGTACAAACATCATCAGAAGATGTAAGACGCTGGCTAAGCAAAAGGTACCAGCAACCGAGATCCCTAAACCTTGGCAGATTGCATTTGATGCTCTTTACAACCCTTGTACAGTTCGGTCAACTAACTCACATACTATTGAGGTTAAGACTTATGAGTCTATATCGGACAATGGTATTGCACGAGGTTTAATTCATGACAACTCGAGCGGTGTTACAGAGAACTTTGAGGCAGAGAATGTGTATTTAGTTAGACCTAACGTGATTAAGTTACCACATCATGGCAACGCTGTCGAAGTTCCGGTACACATTTGCAACATCGCGGCCAAGACTTTATATATAAAACCCAAGAGCGACTTATGCTATGTTAGCGAGGTTAAGGTTGTCGACAACCTAGCGTCTCAGTTCGATTCATCTTCAGATACTAAGACTGCATCTTATGAAGATTTTGGAATCAAGATAGACGAGACCAACCTTTCCAGTGAGCAGTTCAGCGTTTGAAGGAAATCTTAGGCAACTGGAAACACATATTTTCCACAGGTGCTACATATATAGGCTGCACAAGTACAGTGAAGCATAATATTGTCCTTAATGATGTTATTCCATTTAAGCAGCCATACAGAAAGATACCATCAGGGATGTACGAAGAAGTCAGGCAACATGCGAAAGACATGCTGGATTGTGGCGCGATTAGAGAGTCGGACAGTCCATATTCCTCAAACATTGTCCTAGTCAGGAAGAAAGATGGCAGATTCCGCTTTTTTCTCGATTTTAGAAGGATTTACCAAGTACATTTAAAGCATTTAAATCGCATTGTCAATTCATGTTTGGAGATCCGCTTAAAAGGAAAATCTGAAGACGAACAATGCCACTATTTGATGTTATGTGTCGGCGAAAAAGGTCACAATATATATTCAACATGGAATTTGAACGACCCAGACAAAAACATGCTAAAGGTGCATTTTAAACGCTTTGAACGTTTCTGCAAGCCAAAATCGAACAATATATATGCACGTTATAAATGTAAGCTTAGAACTCAAGGAGAAGAAACCTTCGAACAATTCGTCACAGATTTACGCTTGCTTATAAAGGACTGTGCGATCCAAATGAAGTACAAGAAGAGATAATCCGGGATCATATATTATTCGGCGTACGATCGCAAAAGATTCGAGAAAAGTTAATACAAGAAGGATCGGACTTGTCTCTTGACAAGTGCATCGATCTAGCCCGCACGTATGAACATCACAAGCAATATTGAAATCAATGACAACCAACTGAGAGGACCCCAGTGTTTTCTTTGTAAAGCCAAAGAGTACAATGAAACAAAAGGAAAATCGTAGATCTAGACCACAGAGATCCGAAAAATGCCAGAATTGTGGTTATTCTCATGACGAACTACATGAATGCCCGGCAAAAGTTAAACACTGCTTCTCGTGTAATAATTACAACCATTATGCCAAAAGAGTGTGCCGTTTAAGTAACAAAACCACTTAAAAAGAACAACTCGCAAGTGTGGTTTACTTTGCGAAATAGAGATTAATGCATTTAATGATGGATGGTCTGTGAATATATCTGTGCATGACACAGAATTACAAATGCTATTCGACAGTAGAGCAAAATGCAATGTAATGTCACTGAAACCAGCACAGAGAACTGGAAAATGGGAGCCCTGAAGAAAACAAACTCACCGTTATCATCGTTCAGTGGGCATACAATAAAGCCGCTTGGGACCATGACACTACCGTGTACGATTAAAGGCACTTTGCGCGATGTTGACTTTTACATTGTAAATGAAAATGTTGCGACAGTGTTCAGATGTTGGATGCAAAAACATCAACAGATGTTGGATTAATACAGAGAATATATGCAGTACATTCTCCACTGACTCAAACTGCACTCCCAGAGGACGTACTGAAGAAATACGGTGACAGTTTTGAAGGCTTAGGCTGCCTAATTTGCGAGTATGACATTACAATTGATAAAAATGTGAAACCTGTAATACATGCACCATAATAGATTCCATTTGTAATAAAACATGTTAAAGAGGAATTAGACCATATGGAAAAACTAGGAGTCATAACAGAGCAGAATGAGCCCACTGATTGGGTAAATTCAATGGCCACTGTCCAGAAACCTAATGGCAAAACAAGGATATGTATTGACCCGAGGAATCTAAACAAAGCCGTAAAAAGAGAACACTATCCTATGACTACGACAGAAGATGTAATCTCTGAAATATAATATAATAAAGTGTAAAACTGTGTACGTTTAATACTCCATTTGGGCGTTACAGTTTCAAAAGGCAACCATTTGGAATTCGATCAGCTAGTGAAGTATATCAATGGGTGACAACTAAATTTATTGCTGATTTAGATGGGTTTGTATGCATTGTTGATGACATATTGATATGCAAGAACATGACGAAAGACTGGATCGTTTAATGACACGTGTTCGTGAAACAAACATGAAATTGAGCCCAGATAAATGCGAGTTTCGAAAGATCAGATGACATACGTCGGTCACATTCTTAAAGGACAAGGTGTAAAGTCAGACTACGAAAACGTACGAGCCCTTAACAACATGGAGTGTCTCACCAACATGAAACAGTTTCAAAGTTGTATGGGATTCATACAGTATTTGGCTAAATTAATCCCTAGTCTATCACAGGAGAGTGCACCATTAAGAGAATTGCTTCATAAGGAAATAGCGTGGCACTGGGAGACAGAACAGGAACAGGAAGCAAGCGTCACTAAGTTGAAAACGCTGGTGACCGAAGCACATATTATTAGATATTATGAACCAGAAAAAGAGTTAACATTGACAGTTGATGCGAGCTCGAAAGGGCTTGGTGCAGCGTTATTGCAAGGAGGAAAACCTCGAGAGCATTGACCCTAAGCCAGGAAAAGCATTCTCAGATTGAAAAAGAGGCTTTAGCTATCAGTTTTGGATGCTCAAAGTTCCATACATTCATATATGGTAGACATGTAATTTGTGAAACGGATCACCGTCCCCTACAATCTATATGGAAGAATCCAATTCATGACTGCCCACCACGACTACAAAGGCTACTTCTTACACTGCATAAGTACGATATTGATGTTAGGTACGATCCGGGAAAAGAACAATATGTGTCTGATTTGTTTAGCCGATCTTACCTGAATGAAACCACAGAGGCACTGGACCCAAATATATCAATCAATGAAATTGATATATTGTCATATTTGCCTGTAACAGAGTCCCAGCTAGAAGAAATAAAAGGAGCCATGTCGGACGAAAGCGACCTTCAACAACTGCATGCACTATTAATGAAAGGCTGGCCCGAAAGTAAGGCTCAGTTCCTCCCAATATAAGAGTTTATTGGATCACAAGGGATGAACTAACTGGTACAGACGGACTGTCATTTAAAATGCACAGGCTAATTGTACCAAAAGCTGTGAGAAAGTCTATGTTAGAGAATTTACATGAATCGCATATGGGAATTACACGGACAAACGGTTTAGGGCGGGAATATTGGCCTGGCATGGCTAGTGACATTGAGGAATTGTGTCAAAAATGTGAAATTTGTGCACATAATCAAAATGCAAATCACAAAGAACCGATGATTGAAGTAGAATTCCAGACAGGCCTTGGTCACACGTGTCTTCTGATATTTTTGTGTACAAAAACAAAAACTATCTATTGCTCATAGACAGATATTCGAAATGGATAGAAATAAACGTGCTGGACGACTTGAGAAGTGGAAATACCATCAAGTATATGAAAAGTCAATTTGCAAGATATGGATGTCCTACGGTACTTACCAGCGATAGTGCGTGTCAGTACTCAAGCGCGTTATTTAAAGTCTTTGCGCAGGTATATGGATTTGAACATGTCACCTCTAGTCCACACTATGCCCAGTCTAACTGGTTAGCAGTAAGGGCAGTATAGACTGTTGTCAAGAACATATGTAAAAAGCGAAGGATCCATACACAGCGTTATTAGACTATCGAAATAGAATAATTGACAGTCTAGGTCAATCGCCAGCACAAATGATGTTCGGTCATAAGTTGAAATCAATCATCCCGACGACAGCACCCTTGCCCATGCCAAAACAATGCAGCAATCTCAAGCAAAACATGAAAAATAGGCCAGAAAAGCAGAAACGAAATTATGACAAACACAGTTGAAACAAACTATCAGTACGGGTGACAAAGTGATGCTAAGATATAATGACCGCTGGCTGAAAAGAAATATAAAAAAATCGGACAGGGAAGTAGCATTCAAGGAGGACAGCCAACCACAAAACACAGAAACAAACACGCAAACAGACAAACTTTAAGGCAAAAGCATAATAAATGCAAACGACATCACAAACACAAAAGGGTTGACAATAGGGCTACCGCCTTGGAACGGTCAGTGGCAAAGTAGGCCACTGGGGTTTAAACCAGTTCTAGGGTTCACCAAACCTCACACTTACCCTACTGGCATCCCATTAAAACAGGACAGTGTAAATAAAGAAATCCCCGCCATGATCTAATCTCTAACCAACAAGGCATCATCAATAGGCAAATAAGTAAAACACAAATATGCTCGTGTAAATATAATACAAAAAAAATAGCCTAGAAAGCCACAGTGAAGGTACTCAATGACTTGGCTGAAGCCAGAGCAGTAAGAGAATAAACCATCAAGGGCACGACAAGAAATATCATAGACAAACATCAAACGCCACCGTCCCAATGGGCTTTAGGTAGGCGTCATCATAGGGTCCACAGCCTATTCGGTCATCGTACAATTAAAGAGGAAAACATAGTGGCGAACTGTAAAAGGGTTCACCACCAAGCATGTAGTACGTTGAACAAGTTTAACAAAGATAGTATGAAAGTGATCATGACCAAGAATCTTACGAAGTTTATAAATCACATCACCATAGAAGTCGGGTTGTGATAGTCCTTGTCGCAGAAGAGTCCTTAAAGACCCAACATCCGATCAGACCTTCGGATGTAAATTAACTCTGCTGTGTGTGTGTATTATCAGTGGGTGGCAATACAGTGTTAGCTAAACATAGATTATCGGGGATTGCAGCCGACAGAAAACACATTGTTTACCTGTTGATTGTTAGTAATTCCCATGAATTTTAAAAAGATAGGACATACTTTTCTTTTCCAAGTGATTAAATACATGTAGACTTGTATGCCTCATACACTAAAAATGTACACAATAACTGTATTTATGATATTCAGTAGTTTTATTATGCTAAAACTGATTCCACATAATTCAGCCAAATTGATCTATACCAATTAAATGTTTTTCTTTTGAGCACTTTTATTTTATTTTTTTCCTTAACAAATTGTCATCCATTAGTATATGTTTTGATGAATGTGTAATCTGTATACAGCAACACTGTTCCACAAATACCAGACATAATCAGTATATATATGTCAACACCTGTGATAAGATTGCATTGTAAGGATCACGGTCCAATTAGCCTGAATCATAATTGGACAATTCCATTACAATTAAGGTAAAGGATCCATTTCTGCACTTTTATTTTCCCATTTGTTTTATTCATTTCTCATCATACATTCTAAACAAACATATGCGTAATCTAATTACTCGCATGTCATCTCTAAATATGTTTATTTTATTTATTTAAATGCTCAAAATAATAAAAGGAATAGCTGATTAACCTATATAAATTGAACTCCACCATACTGTTCTTGGCGGCATTTTGGCATTTTAAAAAAAGGCGGTGAAGTGATATGTTTTAGAAGTTGATGAAAACGTGTTATATTTTTATATTGTGTGTGATGGATACATCCAAAGTATTTGTGTTATCATTATTAGTTAACGAAGAGCAAAAACTTAGTTTAAGTTATTTTCAATCATTACAACTGGGATGTTATTGAAATAAATAAATCACCAGAAAAACAACAAAATAATGACAATGTGCAACATGAGCTACCAATTAATTCAATTCAATAAAGTGGGACTATTCAACAGGAACTTGATGCTCAAGTTTGATCAATTATCGATGTTACAGAAACAGATTTGATGACAAATGTAGACGATTCGTGTGTACATTGCTTTTGTGCTCCGTGTGTGATTACACATGAACAATCATGGCTTGGAAGTGGGTCAAGACCACATGCCAAAAATAGAATTTAAAGAAGGGTAAGATACAAGAAATGTTGGTCAATACTCGACAGAAGAAATGTTTGGCGAAAAACTAAATAACTTGTTTGAAATACTAGATTAATGAAAAGGGACCACGTAGATGAGAGTGTTGTTAGAATTCAAAGAGAAATAATGCCAGAATGTGTATTAAACCTAGTAAGATCTCGCTATCCTAACCTACCAGGAGAGCCGTATACCGGTCAGTGTTGGTAATACAACACAATTATGATATAATTTTAATATATGTACTGTTGCACAGATTGTTCAATAAAAAAGTGTGTATACATCAGTATTTGAGCAACAAAACACACCACAGTATAATACTAAAATTGTAAAAATAATGCAAACTTCGACTGGTGAAAACATTAAAAAATGTTTAGAAATATGGATATAAAATGCTGCAACACAAATGTACATGTTTTTGGAGAATTTCACAAATTAAAAACATCCAAAGTAAGTGCTAAGCATGTTTATTATACACATTTTACTAACCTGTATAGCAATAGCATACTACCATGTGTTTCTTGTTCATTTATTTACAAACAGTGGAGTCACATGATCTCATAAATACTTAGCTCCTCACATAAATTTGAAATTTGAAATTTTTGTTTGATGATTTTATTTAATTATGAAAAAAAGAAAGAACCATATAACACTATTTTCATAATAATGAAAGAAAATCAATTAAACGTCAAGCATATATTTTTTGAAACATAACTATAACTGTTTTTTTATGATTTTTTGAAGAAAAAGTGTCCCTGACATGAAACATGTTCAAATATACAAGGGAAACCACCCCCAGTCATTACCTCCCTTATATACTCCAGTTGGGTCTTTAAATTATTTTTATATTTGGAAAGAAGATCAGGGTTACGATTTTAAAATTTTGCAAAGGTTTTTCGGAGTTTATGGTAACGGTAACCCTGATTGAGTGACTTTTTAGTTATACAAAGATTACGAATATTAAAGTCCTCAACTCGAGTACAAGCTCTAGAAACACGAGTAAGTTGAGACACATACACCCCATAAAAAGTGTCTTAGTGTGAAAGGTGAAATTGTACGAAAACATGATTCAACGAGATCATACGTCGTAAAGGCAAACAATGGTGGCATATACCAACGCAATCGTAAACATCTGAGACTCAAACGAGCACAATCACCGTTATCTCACCAGGGAATGGATGTGCCTACGCATGATCAAATCCTACCTCAACAACGTCGGATTAACAGCTAGAAACGTCCTTCACCCTCAACAAAACAGAATCATCAGCATCCAACAGGATCTACATATAAAACGCGATCCGGCAGAAAAATAAAAAACCTGATAAATATAATTAAAAGTGTAAAAGTGTAAAAGTGAAATAAGTTCATAAAAAGAATAAAATAAAAAATATCAATACTGGATTACACAAGCAGTGATAAATTCAACACTGGATTATAAAAGCCGCGATCGTTCAAAATGGATTTAATTGTACTTCTTTTCATTGCATGCTTTCTTATATATTATAACCGAGTGTACACATTTTCTATTCTTTTAATGGTTTTATAGTTTCGCCATAGTCTCAGCGATAAACATGCATGCTTACATCTCTAATAAAGGGGACTTATACTAAAGCTCTGATAGTGAATACACGTACTTATTAAGTTTGTCTAATGCTTTATGATTTGGCCAACACATATAACAGAACTAAGACATGTTTTGTTCATTTTCAAACATTCAATATTTGATCAACAAACAACTACGGGGTAACCATAACAATGATTTGACCCAACTAGGCGCAATAAAGCAGCTTGTATCGTTAAATGTTTGTATTTGTTATTAAACATACTAAAATATGAATGAAATATACATGTTTATTATATGATCTTTCACACTAGCGTTCGTTTAGTGCAGTGTGGCGGCTGTAAAATGTCACCCCGTGCTACGAATCAGAAGTGTTATTTTCCTGGTCCTTTGGGACCAACGAGCCCAATATAGGTGGCTTTGAAGTAGAATACAGCTTAAGTCGGTGCTAGGTGGCTTGAGAGTTGTTGCTTCTTTCATTACTTCTCATGAACAGACTCAATAAAACCGAGTCTGCTGCTTTATTCTCTTAATTGTATTTGTTGCTCCCAAAGAATCACCTTTATCAGTAATTATTAACCTTCACACTAGCGTTCGTTTAGTGCAGTGTGGCGGCTGTAAAAAGTCTCCCCGTGCTACGAATGAGTAGTAATTTTTTTACTGGTCCTTTGGGACAATGAGCCCAATATAGGTGACTTTGAAGTAGAATACCGTTTAAGCCGGTGCTAGGGGGCGTGAGAGATGATGCTTCTTTCAGTACTTCTCATTAAAACCGAGTCTGCTGCTTTATTATCTTAATTGCGTTTGTTGCTCCCAAAAGATCACCTTCATTAGTATTTATTATATGCATCCAATTTGATCCATACGACTTTGCCTTTATTTACCATACACATGTATACTGCATGTAGAATGTGGTTTAAATCAAACAGGTGATCAGGTGATAACAAAATAATTGATTTATGAACATATCTCTTATTAACATATACTAACCAAGCCAAATCCTGTATTTATTTCCATATTTTTATTTTTCTTTTACTTTCCATGTTTTACAAATAGACTAAAGCTGTTTTCTGTTGAAGAGCGCCAAGCGGGCGACAACTCTTACAAACTTTATGATAACATTTTAATTTAACAAGCATTTAAGGTTGATATTTAATATAACAAACAAAATATGGATCATAACTTTAAATTCATTATACAGTCCTTTGTGATTATAAAACAAACATTGTGATTATAACTATGCAAAATAAAGTATTATTAAATAAAGTATTATTATCTAACTAAGAAGAACATACAAAAATACTCTTACCCAAGAATGTAGATTAGTTTTGTAAATTTATTTAATTCAAATCTCTATGTTTGAATTCGTAAGATACTAGCAGAATTTTATCAAATGCCGTTTGCTTGGAAAATCTAACTATATATACTTTGATTCGTCAGGTTGCGATAACATTTTTCATCCAATTAGGGAGCTTCGGAATCCTTGGTCCTGCAATTTGATTGGATAAATGAAAAAGGTGCAATTTTTACCAGATTTATTTACATAAAATATTCAGTTACAGAATACACAAACCAGTTTTTTTTATTAATATTCAATTTTTGAATTAAGTCCAAATAAAATTATCAAATGTTCTTGTAATTCACATTATAAACGTCTCTAATCCAAAACAGTAAGTGTCTCTTTAATCCCAAAACAGTAAGTGCCCTTTCAGTCTAAATTAATTTCCAATAATTCTGGTTTAGTCCAAATATCCAGTTTCACTGTTATTTTGAATGAGCACAATCATAAATAAATCCTCTCACAAATATATTTTATAAAAGCATCAAAATCAAAACTAACTTGATTGAAGAATACTGAAATTTGATATCAATTCAACTCCCAGAGTTTGTTTATATACTATCACAGACTCTTTCTGAAGGATTCCCCATTCAAACCGTCTAATGAAAATAGTCAAAATTTCATCATAAATAAATTTACTTTAAATAACCCTAAGAAAACAGACCACTTCATCCTATATGAATTTGCATAACTAATTTGAATACCAGATAAACATATTTACAGCTATACTATTTTTAACTTTTTTCGACATTACATGTAAACATTTAGATATATATATATAACACAATCTTCAAGATTAGTCTGACATAGATCCCTAAAATCGCGCAAAGTGTAACATGTTATTGCCAAGTGATAAACATACTTCAGATATACCATTCTTTACAAAACCAGGTATTCAATTCGTCTGCAACATGACATATATGGTACTAGACTTGCCAACTTATGCAAATTCTGTGTTAGTGTTGACTGGCACTTTATATTTAAATTATTAGACATAATTACAAGACATTGCAAATATCTCAACCCTTACAAATTACCTAAATAGATAAATTGGCATCTAAAGCATGTGTAATATAACAGGCGATTGAGAAATGCCAAAAATATTACAGCTGCTAAATTGGAATCTTGGGAAAATGGAAAAATAGAAAACAAATGGGGAATCCTTCAGAAAGAGTCTGTGATAGTATATAAACAAACTCTGGAAGTTCAATTGATATCAAATTTCAGTATTCTTCAATCAAGTTAATTTTGATTTGGATTCTTTTATAAAATATATTTGTGATAGGATTTATTTATGATTGTGCTCAACATCAGTCTTCTATGAAATCAAAAACTTTAACCCAAATAACCTTTATTTCTATATTCAGTTGCATAGTTTTTTATTAAATTACGTAGTTAATGTTAAACAAACTTTACTCCAAATGCTGTACTATAATAATAGCCACGTCTGTATTTGTTAATACAACTTTTAAAATCAGTATAATTACCTTATAGTTGTATTAATACATGTATTCGTAACTCTTGGCAAGCCGCTTTGGATTTGTCAGTTAACAATAAACTCCATTCAATTAAACCGTTACTCGGAGAATGGCGTTCTTCTAGTAGTCCCATTCGTCGAGAAGATGTTGTCCTAGCACGGTGCAGGATAGGGCATACATGCTATACTCATTCATATTTATTACAAGGTGAGCAATTACCAGAATGTATACCCTGCTTTGCACCGTTAACGGTCAAACACATATTGTTGGACTTGTGTAGACTTTGATCCAATGCGTTAAATGTACTACAATGTTAATACTATGGAAGAGTTATTTGATACTATAGATTTAGTCTTGTTTTAGATTTCCTGATAGAAATCAGACTATATAAATCATTATAATATGTTCTTATATATATTTACTTGTTTATATACTCGCTTAAAGGCATTTGTTGATTTACATGCATGTATATAGCGTATAGTACTACCATATCCTTCCTTATTTGTAAATAATTCTATCTTTATATATTTACATTAATTTTTAATTAATACTTCATTTTTTCATCTTTCATCAGTTGTTACGCACAATATGACCTATTTATGTGTCGAAGTGCCGCAAAACACCATGCATTCATTCATTCTGTTTATACTTTGGTCCCTCAAAGTTACAAAATGTTACATCAAATTCTGTACTATAATAATAAAAATACACACACAAATTGCTCCGAGCACATTGAATACACATATAACATAATAAATAGTGAAACATTGCAATCATTCTCTAGTATCCGACATGTCCGAATTGATAAATTTTATTCAAAGTAATTTAACATGTACTGAAATGTTTATATAATACATAGTAATGTTAGGCAATGGTGCAATTCACCATTTACTTGAGGTTAGGATAATCGTTCAATGTCCATCCTTTATGGAGATAGAAATAAAGCGTTTTCGTCCATTTTTGGAGTTAGTGTTATTAGCATTCCATTGTGTTCCGCGTGTATGTAAGTAAAGAATGGTTTCATTAACAATTACTTTATTGTTATTCCACTAACGTGGACAATCGGACAGTTTCAGGTACAAAACGTATGAATTTTGAAATGCATAAATCAGTTTGAAATCAGGCCATGATACAGACAATGTTGGAGACCACTAACTTCCTTTGACATTTACATCTGTAATTCTAGTTGGAACTTTAATGTGGCAACTTGAAAGGCACCGTTGCAAGTTCATGATTGGTAGCAGTGTGTAAGATTTACCAGTCGTTATTTCCAAACATAATCGAGCTGCATGTCCATTTCTCCTGGTAAAATAGGATCTGTCATCGATTGAAATATCAAAGCATTGTTTTTAGCAGCCTCTGCCTTTTGTCTAAATTAAGATGATTCTGAGAGTCTTCTGCTAAAACAATGTGTTCATTTCATGTTGGTATATCTTAAAATCAGGAATAGTGACATTGAGAGGGTCTTGAAAGGCTGTGTCAGCGTGTATGTTTTGTGTGATCTTATCATTAAAGAATTTATGTAACAAAACAAGATTGAGAGGATATAATTTGGCTATTTCTTGTGTATTGTTATGGCCTGATGATAACATTGGAGCTAAATACTGAACATGTGCAGTAACAGAGCATAGGCAGGGTAATACCAACATACAAACATCGCAACCTTTGAGCATCTTCTGTTCTTGCATGCATAAAAGAGACGAGACATAATTTGAGTTCTATAGACTAACAAAAGTATTGGATAAATCTCCATAATATTTGGATTAATAACATTTTGTATCAATCTAAAGTTACAAAGGTTATGATCTGTATTTTTGTTATTTGAAAACAAAGCCAATGCACATGTTTCAGTTGTAATTGGAGTGAGGTCAGTATTGAACAAGCGGTGCTTTTGTGATTGACCATGACATAGCGGTAGCTCCTCATTTGGTGACTGACCATGACATAGCGGTAGCTACTCATTTGTGATTGACCATGACATAGCAGTAGCTCCTCATTTATGATTGAAGCATACTATTTCTGTCACTGGTAATCAAGAATTTGTCAGGTAAATCAATCAATGATGATAAGAGTCGCATGTGTTGAATATAAATATAAAAATCGAACAGGAAAAGCAGAATTCAAGGACGACAGTCAACCACAAACACACAGAAACAAGGAACAAATTCAAAGATGAATTAAATGCCAAGCAATACATCAAAAACAAAAAAGTGTTGACAATAGGGCTACCGCCTTGGAACGGTCAGTGGCAAATAAGGCCGCTGTGGGTTTAAACCAGGTTCTAGGGTGCATCAAAACTCACACTTAAACTACTGTCAACCCAATAAAACGGGACAGTTTAAATAAAGACATCCCCACCATGAACTATTCTCTAACCAACAAGGCAACATTAATAGTCAATATAAGTAAAACACAAAGATGCTTGTGTATATATGAATACTAAAAAACAATAGCCTAGAAAGCCACAAAGAAGGTATTTACTGACTTGACAGAAGACAGAGCAACAAGAGAATAAACCATTGAGGGCACGACAAGACAAGACAGCAGACAAACATCAAACGGCTCCGTCCTTTTGGGTTTTAGGTAGACGTCATCATAGGGTCCAGTCCTGTCATCGCACAATCAAAGAGGAAAGCATAGTGGCGAACTGTAAATTGGTCCACCACCAAGCATGCAGTGCGGTGCAAAATGATAGGTTCATAACTTCTTTTGATATACCTTGTAACAAGTTTTACAAATATAGAATGAAAGTGATCATGACCAAGGATCTTATGAAGTTTGTAAATCACGTCACAATAGAAGTCAGGTTGTGATAGTCCTTGTCGAAGAAGAGTTCTTAAATTATTTTTATATTTGGAAAGAATATTAGGGTTACGATAAAAAAAATTGCAAAGGTTTTACGAAGTTTATTTTAAAGGTAACCCTGATGGAGTAGCGTTTTAGTTATTAAAAGATTAAGAATATTAAAGTCCTCAACTCGAGTACAAGATCTAGAAAAAACGAATAAGTTGAGAAACATAGACCCCATAAGAAGTTGCTCGGGGAACATCCCCATCTAAGTGGGGATAATAACAATATCAAAATTAACATCATCTCTCTTGTCATATATTTTGTTAATTATTTCACCATTTTCAATGGAGAGATCTAAATCAATAAAAAAAGCGTAGTATCAGAAATATTAGCTTTGTTAAGTTGAAGTCCTTTAGGGTATATATTATTAATCATAATAGAAAAGAAAGGGTTGTCAATGTTTAATATGTCATCCAGATACCGAGAGGTGTCATTTAAGGTCTCAGTAATATCTTCTTGGCTATCTGGTGAAATACTCAACATGAAATCACTTTCATAACAACAAATCTGCGACAAGAGGTGCACAGTTCGTACCCATAGGGAAACCAACAATTTGTCTATAAACGGTCGTTCCGTACCTGACGAAAATATTATCTAATAGGAAGATGAGTTCTTCACAAACTTCTTGGTAAAAACGAGTATACATAGTGTAATTGTCTAAACTGCCGTTAGTAAAAACCGCTTTAATATTGTTACGATTCTAGATAATCTTATATTACCTCACATGTTTTAAATATAAATATATATGGTTTAATTAGTAGTTTAGTTTGATCACATATATAACCACATACTTATCTGACTTCATTTAATCCCTTGTAGAGGCTGTAAAGCATATATTTTAGTGAAGGTAGATAATGTAGGTATTTGGATTGTCCTGCTAGATTAGCATTAAGTTATGAATGGCTGTTCACCAGCAAGTTTGATGTCATCTGGTGCGTTTGCTTGGGTGTGCGACCTACTTGCTGGCTAGCTGATGTCGTTTGGTGTATTGGCTGATGTGCGACCTACTTGTTGGCTGTCCATGCAGCAAGCTCATGTCATTTAAGTGTTAGGATGATGGTGTGCGACCTACTTGCTGGTTAGCTGATGTCATTTGGTGTATTGGCTGATGTTGTGCGACCTACTTGCTGGCTGTCCATGCAGCAAGCTCATGTCATTTGTGTTAGGATGATGGGTGTGCGACCTACTTGCTGGCTTGAAAGCGGTCATTTAGTTCATTGGTTGGCTTGGTTGGCTTAGCCGGCTTATGTAAGAGTATATAAAGGGCTAATATTCTTCAGTGGGGGGTTCTTGGTCAGCGTTTCCAGTCGGAATTATTGAAGTACATTTCTTTAGAATTAGCAGAGTTAGAGAGAGAGAGAGACTTTTAAAGTGTAACTATAAGAGATTTTAGCAATTATTCTTACTTAAAAGAACTTTGATATTTGGATTATTTTCTCTGACATATTATTTGGAACAGTGCTTGATAACTATTAGAAACGTTTAATAAAAGTCATCAACTTTGTGAAGGACTTATTTATATTTACTACGTCCTTATATACATCATCTACAAGGAACTTTTCTTTGTGTGGAAATAATATTTAAGTATTATTTCTAACTTTACGAACTTTTCGTTTCGTAATTCGTAACACTGGTGGCAGCGGTGGGATTTCTAACATTACGAACTGTTTCGAATTTGTAACAATACTATTACAGGCCAAACATGTAGTATTTTCCCTAGAGAATGTTTTTTGATAAGATCAATAGGCTTGTCTTTGATAAGATGATGTGATAAGATTGTATATAGTGTAGAGAAGTCATAAGTGCTAATAGATGAAACTTGACGTTAATTGCAAAGTTGATCAAGGACGTCCCCTGAATTTGTTATAAACCAAAACAAATTAATCCCACTGAATCCCACAATATGATAGTATTTTATCTTAGTCTTAAGGAATATGCCTAACTCTAGGCTAATTTAGTTGTAATGACTTTTAGTCAATAGTATATGATAGTTTAAATATAGTTGGCCTAGAATTCACCAAACATTCTATTCTAGACTTGAGCTCAAGTACTCAAATGTCCTTCATATATATTCCCATGACTTTCAAAGATAAACAAATATATGAAGTTGCTATTTATTAGTATTAATCATATATATACATAGCAGCTTGTTATAAACATTTATACTTGGAACTTATAGAAATATTTGGGATTGAAATTTGCATACTTGGGCTTAAGACTAAAAATATTCTCAAGAATGGTTGGTGAATTCAAGGCCTGATGTTTCTAACAAAAATAGCGATATATATTTAATAAACTAAGAGCAGAGACAGCATATAGTGTCTCCCAGAAAGGGAATTAAAATGAATAATATACGACTCAGTATCTTAAATTCAGAAGTTATAAGAATAAGTACTGTATTTAAAGTACTGCGATTACCTTCCTATTTAAAATGAATGAGTAATGCGGTTTCATGTAATGCGAGTATATTGTATATACTGAATTAACCTATTTCCTATATGTAATTGAGGCAGTATTATATTTGTGAGCATAATACTTGGCGTATTTCATTAAATAAGCATATTCTCTGTAAATAAGAATAATGACAAGTTCATCGATTTATAACACAAGTTATTCATTTACGCCTCAAGCCTATTTTCGAAAACTAAATATGTCAGTATATGGATATCTATTTATCAGAGAGGCTATTTGATTGATATTGCAGTATAATATTATCATTAATAGATTTTCCTTATTCAGAATACATAAGATAGCCGAGTGGACATTTACGAATCACGTTAAACAATAGCATATGCTATTAATGGATATTTGATGTGAAATATAGTTCACTCTATCCATATGAATATGTTTCTTACATCCGGTATTTCTTAAATTTCACAAATTATACATACTTGATCTATATTATTGATGCAGAAATATTGATGCATCATTTGCATCCAGACACCTTTAGTGCTTTGGCATGTTCTGAAGATAGAAGTTTCACACCTTCGTTTGATTGTTAATCAAGTGGGTACATTCTCAGCGGGGATTTGATCTTATCAAGGTGAAGTATTTGATAACCAAATTATTTACATTTTACCTTCATACAAATAGGACAATCTGACCGAAGATCGACACAGAATGCTTTCAGCCTCTGTGGGTTCAGTACATTTGAACCTTTTTAATTAAACTAGTACCTTTTTAATTAAACTAGTACACATATAAATATATGTTCAGCTCGCATCAGGTGTTTTGAACTATATATCTTGTACTAGTAATCATTTTTTAGATTTCATTAAGTGATTTGTTGGTTCAATACATTAATGACCCTTATAAATAAGGCTAAGAATAGGAATACATACTGTACATCTTATAGTATTTATCAGTAAATCGGTAACATAATACTTTAAGATTCTGTGGGTTCAGAACATTAGCTGAACCTTTTACAATTAAGCTATCATGAGTACCAAAATAAAGATTCTTCGGCTCGCATTATAGTCTGGAGACCACTCGACGATTTTTGATTCGAGTTCAACATTCTGCGAGGAGCATAGTGACAGTTATCATTCGAAAGAGTGATATCTTGCCTGTGTCGTGGTACCCGTGTTCAGCCCTGATTTTCATAACCGCTGCTCATTATGTTTATTTTGCTCTTCGGGGCATTTGGTTTATTAGATACTGGGACCATACGCCGTACGACATGGGGAAGCATATGATTCCATGTCCGCCGCCGTGTGCATGCCATCTTCGGGATGGTTTAAATTGTGTACTATTGATTTTATGAATATTGAGTTCTGCTCAACACGGGGCTAGAGGGCGTGAGCTGTAGCTAGCATATTACACTACCGCTCGTGAACAGTTTCAATCAAACCGAGACTGCAATATTTCGTATGTGTCGTGCTGGGCCGTTTCCAAAGGTCGATTATCATACATTTTTTTGTATATGACAGGGGTAAATTGAGGTCAAATGTCATGACCCTTTTTCAGAATATTTAATTGAATAATTGAATATACATTTCTGAAAGCCATTATTATTTCGTTGATGCACGAAGCATAGTTCGATCATAAGCTAACATAAGTAAAAGGCTCAGCGATGAGCTGATATATGGTGATAAGTCTTGGTCCGTCGTCCGTCTGAGCACCCATCCGCCGTCCATCCGCTCATTCGCCGTCTGTCCGAAAGAACGTCTTGTAGCGACACAATGAATTGTGAGTCGTGTTCAACATGTTTCGAGGAGCACAGAGACAGGTATCATTCGAAAGGGTAATATCTTACATTTTTCGTGGTACCCGTGTTATGCCCTGATTTTGTATGTGAAGGGGTAAATTGAAGTCAAATGTCATGACCCTTTCCAGAATATTTAATTGAAAAACTGAATGTACATGTTTGAAAGCCATTATTATTTTGTTTAGGCATGAAGAAGATTTCGGTAATAAGTTAACATAAGTAAAAGGCTCAGATGTCAGCTAATGTACGGTGATAATTCTTCCTTCGTCGTCCGTCCGTCCACCAATCCGCCGTCCGTCCGCCCATTTGCTGTCTGTCCGGACGAACGTGTATTGGCCACTCCATGAATTGGGAGTCGAGTTCCAGATATTGCAAGCAGGATAGAGATTCTCCCGTCTTTGTCGTGGTACCCGTGTTCAGTTTCTTTGATGTTTGATGTTATCGGGGTAAATTGAGTTCAAAGGCCATGACCCTTTTTCACAGTTATTAAATAAAAAACAATGATATGTATTTTTTGAAATGCATTACTATCATTCAGTTTGTGTATGAAACTACTTTCGATAATAAGCTAACATGAGCCAAAGGTTCATATATGAGGTAATACATAATGATAACTATTTTTCCATACGTCCGTCCGTCCACCGTCTCGTCCGCCCATTCACCGTCTGTCCATACGTAACATGTTGACCAATCGACGAATTTTGAGTCGAATTCAACATTTTGAAAGTGTCACAGAGACATGTATTATTCGAAACAGTACTTACTTGCCTTAATTGTGGTACCCGTGTTTAGTCCGCACTGATGTTGGGTGTTACAGGAGTAAATTCAGGTTACCGGTCATGACTCTGTTACACAAGAATTAAAGAAAAACAAACAAACTATTTCTTGTTTATTTATAAATTACCTTTCGCGTACTTTCACACATGAGCCAAATGATTAGAAAAAGCCCAAGAGATGAATTAGTATACAGTGATCACTCTTCGTTGGGCGTCCGTCCGTTCGTCCGCTCATCATCTATCTCTCCGCCATTTGTCTTGCAAGGGGAGGTAGTTGTTTGTTTTTGCTTGTTTTTGTTTTGTTTTTTTACTTTAAACGGCCTTTTCTCAGAAACAGTTTTGCCGTTTCTGATCAAACTTCGCACGGGTGATCCTGATATCATTGGTTTTCATTTTCTTTTTAAATAAGTTCAGTGCGACATCCAATATTGCCGCCATTACTAAAAATAGTTGATATCTTAAAACATCGTTAGTTTTTTCAAGAACTGTTGACCAGATTTTGACAGTCTTTGCTCAGTCTTTGCTCAGAAGCTTGTTCAAATAAAGTCCCATGTACAGAGATTTCACATGTTTCCTTCTACTTATATATGAAAAGAGTCGTTACAAAAATCTTCTCTAAAACCACATGATACATAGGTCTTATACATAGCGTGTTAAATCATTAACCTGGGTATTTGATCTACCTCCAGGAGTCACGTGTGTTTTATAGAAACATACAATTTTGAAATGTGTTCTATTTATTTATTCGTTCGTTCGTTCGTTTGCTTTCTTCCGTTCGTTCGATGTTCGTTCGTTCATTCTTTTGTTCGTTTATTCATTCATGCATTCATTCATTTGATCATTCATTAATTTATTCATTTGTTTGTTTGTTTTTGTTTGATCGTTTGTTTTTAAGTTCATTCATTCATTCATTCGTTAACTCGCTCACTCACTCACTCGCTCATTCACTCACTCACTCACTCACTCACTCACTCACTCACTCACTCACTCACTCACTCACTCACTCACTCACTCACTCACTCACTCACTCACTCACTCACTCACTCACTCACTCACTCACTCACTCACTCACTCACTCACTCACTCACTCACTCACTCACTCAACTCACTCACTCACTCACTCACTCACTCACTCACTCACTCATTCACTCACTCACTCACTCACTCACTCACTCACTTTACATAATTAATATATAGAGGATATTATTTGTTGTTTTGGAGTGAATAACAGATTTTATTTCATCGAGAAATGTGAAAACTTTATATTTTCACGAATGCGAAGCATGAGTGAAATTACTGAAGTTTGATCGCTTCGAGATGAAATAAAATCTGTTATTCACGACAAAACAACACATCTTCTTTTTAGTTTATGCTTTATAATCAAAGTGTGCTGCAGTATATAGAGAAATAAATTTAAAAAATTGGCGACGTCATTGGTTTAGTATGATAAAATTGCTGTTGTTAATTCCCCATAACTTCTAAACTACTTAACCGATTTCAGTAATCTACGACTCACCTTCTTAGTTAAGTTGTTTCCAATCCAATGATTTAATATATTGCTAGCAACTTTCGGAAAAAAGTATTTTTCGAAAGAAATTACCAACTGACATTTTTCACTGTAAATGACAACACTTCTGAAATACTTGACCAGTTTTAAAAGCTATAGCTCAATTTCTTAGTTAGACCATTTACAGTCTAATGATATATACTAAACAGTTAAACAAACGAAAAAGTGTTAAAATGTTTATCAAAAGAGGTTATGTCTCTGTCATTTTGCAACGTACTGCATGCTTGGTGATGGACCATTTTACAGTTCGCAACTATGCGTTCGATGACCGGACAGCTGTGGACCCTATGATGACGCCTACCTAAAGCCAAATGGGACGGTGGCGTTTGATGTTTGTCTATGATATTTCTTGTCGTGCCCTTAATGGTTTATTCTCTTGTTGCTCTGGCTTCTGCCAAGTCATTGAGTACCTTCATTGTGGCTTTCTAGGCTATTGTTTTTTTTTGTATTATATTTACACGAGCATATTTGTGTTAAACTTATATTGCCTATTGATGCTGCCTTGTTGGTTAGAGATTAGATCATGGCGGGGATTTCTTTATTTACACTGTCCTGTTTTAATGGGATGACAGTAGGGTAAGTGTGAGGTTTGGTGCACCCTAGAACCGGTTTAAACCCCCAGTGGCGTTTGTTGCCACTGACCGTTCCAAGGCGGTAGCCCTTTTGTCAACCCTTTTGTGTTTGTGATATCGTTTGCATTTTTATTACTTTTGCCTTATCGTTTGTCTGTTTGCGTGTTTGTTTTGTGTTTTGTGGTTGACTGTCGTCTTTGAATGCTGCTTTCCCTATCCGATATTTTTATCTTTCCTTGTGAATAGTAGTTCCGGCACTACTAAGCGTACAGTAAATGTATTCTATCAAAACTTATTTTGCTAGTGTCATTGTCTTTTACACATATATACTATTCATTCCTATTGTTAACTTAACACTGAATCATAAGGTCACAGATAATGTTTCGTTAATAATTTTCATTAATAAATAATTATAATTTAAGGAATACATGGTTTACGTCTTACTATAACAGTGAGTCGTAGATTATTGAAATCGGTTAAGTAGTTTAGAAGTTATGGGGAATTAACAACAGCAATTTTATCATACTAAAGTATCAACAATTCATTTTCCTTATCAAATGGCATTCCTTATCAACTGACATTCCTTATCAATTGACTCTATAACATGCCATGTTCAATTTTGGATTTTCATTTACCAAAACCGTAAAATAGGAGCATTCACCCTAAGCATCATAATGTCTCTTAACTTTCAAATTCAGGACAGTAGACGTTTTTTTTTAAAATCTTGAACTTTTATTTATTTTAACTGCATGCATTAAACACATATTCTAACAGTATTTTGGTCGATATGAAATAAAAATATTCTTCACGCTTTAAAAGAGTGACCTTAGAACCACGTTAATAATGTCAAATAAAGTTATCTGCGGTATTTACAATACTTAGCAATCCAAACTGGCAATAATATAAAGATATTAAATTTATGTTTAACTTATCATACAAAGCTGTATAAATTGTGTTGTCTTATATGAATTGAACACTTACAAAAAAATCTATATGGTAACTTTTCATTTTCATTAACAAAAAAACGGGTGAAAAGGGTTATGAACTCTTACCTCCATTTTCTCTCGTCACATGCAAAATCAGAGCTGAACACGGTACCACGAACAAGGCGAGGGTATACACTTTCCAATGATACCAAACTCTTTGCTCCTCGCAATATGTCGAACTCGAGCCTTAACTAAACCAGATAGCCTAATGTGGCGTCTCGACTATTAGGCGCATTGAGGGTTTAATACTAATGAACCGCGTATCTTGTATTAGTACTCATTTTCTAGATTACATTACGTCATCTGCAGGTTCGTTACTTTAATGGACCTTATACATAAGACGCTTGCGTCATATATAAGACATGCACAAGTATTCAATAGCCATATTCAACAATGTTTTATTCTTTTAACGGAATAAAATCGATACTCTATATTTGAGTTACAGAATAATTATACACATTTTGATCTTAAGTATATGCATTGTTTATAAACATGCATCACATACGCAGTTAATAGTACAGTAGGAACGCCAGCCCTATAGCGTAGGAATATCTGTCAATCAAGGTCACGTGATAAAATCGATAACAAAATGACATTATCGGGAAAACTGTCACTGGTCAGATTTATACACCTCTTATATATAAACTGTGATTACGACAAAACACAATCACAGATCGTTGTTAAAGAAATAATATTCCCAACTACATTGGTCGAACATAATTGGTGTACACTTCTTGTAATTCCCATTAATAGTTTAAGGTATTTTTCAAAGGGATGAATTTAGGTTGTTTTAAGGTTTAAATTTCCGACGATGCGCTTTTAAATCAAAATCGATTGATTTCGTCATTTTAGAAACGAGAATAAAAACAAATGCATGTAAACGTAGATAAATCTTTCCTCTGTCCATATGCAAAATGTTATGACATCGGAGACAAGTACTTCTTTTCCCCAAAATTAACTAACATGACCCACGGATTCAAAGACGGCATCATGCATATTTACAGACGCGACCGGGTACACAAGAAATGAAATAATTCCATTATTACAATACATATATTTCAAATGTATCCATGCATTCCAGATTAAATTTCTGATCTATACATGCTTTTGGTTTATGCCGGAGTGCTCAAAATCAAGTTGAACGGTACATCGGGTAAGGAAATGAGGATGGTGAAAATATATGTTGCAGTGCTAATTTTCTGAATCCGAAAGAAATACCGAAAAAAAGAAGTTTTAACAGCGAGAATGAATTTTTTTTCATGAAAGTGTTCATTCACATGTCTACTATTAAAAACTCAAATTTAAAGTCAATCAGAAAACGTACTTTTTTCCCCCAAAATTAACAAAGTAAACCGTATTCGCTAAAATATAAACAATCGACTTTCGAAGTTAATATTATTTGCGGGATATAAAACCATGAAATTAGGAATCCTTTTTAAGAGATATATTGATTTCAACATTGTTCTGTATTTAATAAATTATTAGAGTAGAATGTTCACAGTTTTTCTCAAGGAAACAATTACAGTAGTATCCCTGCAACCCCGCCCCTAATCCCACCCCACCACCCTCCATACCGTATATATTAAGTTGTATATAGTTGCGCAGTTTTAATCAAATTCGATTTCTTTCAACATTTTAGAAGCGAGAGAAAAAAACAAAGCATGTGCGCAAATGCATCTTTCCTCTGTAGATATGTAAAATATAAAACAATCGGAGGCAAATCCTTTTTTCCCCGTAAATGAACGAAGTACACCGTTATTATCGATCGGCGTTCCAAATCGATGTTCGCACGGAATAAAATTGTGGAATTATGAATTCATTTATAAAGATAAATCGATTTCAGTATTGTTCAGTAGTTGTTATATTGTTGATGTATTATGTTCACAGTATTTATGATAGCAACATTGCGGTAGTATCCCTCCAACCCCGTCGGCTTCCCCCCTCCAACTTGTAAACACAATACGTTGTGTATTGCTGAGAATGCGCCTTTTTTCAAATCGATTTATTTCGTAATTTTAGAAGCGAGAATAAAATCAAAATCATACAGATACATCTCTCCTCTGTATATAATTATGTAGAATTTCAATACACGGAGACAAGTACTAATTAAGTAACAGGACCGTCCGACCCAAAGACGGCAACATTTATATTCATTTGGAAAGACGACCGGCTAAGAAACAGTTAAATCATTTCCTTATTTAAACACAAATATTTAAAATGTATGTGTCCATGTATTTTACACTAAATTGTTGATCTATACATGCTTTGAGTTTATGTCAGAGTGCCCAATTGTTTTAACAAACAATGTTGCAACGATATATCGGGTAATGAAATCATGATGTCGGCAACACACGTTGCAGAGTTAATTTTCGAAATCAGAAAAAGCGATCAACTAATATAAGTTTAACAGGCAGAAAGAAGTATATTCTTTTAACTGTTCGTTTACAATTGAGGGGGCGACTCCAGTTTTAAAGCAAGATTGGCATGTATCCCTTTAACCAAGTAATTAAATGACTGACCAGTAACATTCAGGCTACTGTCAGTAACAAACATGATTTTGTGTAGACTCGGAGATTGCATAACATAAACATGTGGAACTGACATTGTGTCAATGGAGCACTGTGTTGTGAAGCACTGTACGCGTGAATCCAAAAAGTGCGGGTATGTTATCTTTATAGGGCATATATATAGTTTTATATATATATATATATATATTATTATTTTATATTTATTTTTATGGTCCCAGAACGCAGTCATACTCACTACTATATTGAAAGTAAATACTGAATATACATGTGCGGTGCGTTACGATCTGTAGTATTTGAAAACAGACATATTAAACATTTCCCTGAAAATATATAACGATGATAAATACTATATTCATAGAATTATTTTATCCTGTTTGTTTTCAGCAGTTGAAATCTACTATATTCTGCGAATAGTGCTACTTTGAAAATTTGAATACGTCTGTTTTCATCAAATAGCATGTTTTGTTTGTTTTTAATTATTTTTTTTAATTTATGATTTAAAAAAAAAATGGATGATCGGAATATGTCTATGCTCTTTGTTGTCGTGCCCTTAATGGTTTATTCTCTTACTGCTCTGGCTTCTGCCAAGTCATTGTGTACCTTCATTGTGGCTTTCTAGGCTATTGTTTTTTTGTATTATATTTACACGAGCATATTTGTGTTTTACTTATATTGCCTAGTGATGCTGCCTTGTTGGTTAGAGATTAGATCATGGCGGGGATTTCTTTATTTACACTCTCCTGTTTTAATGGGATGACAGTAGGGTAAGTGTGAGGTTTGGTGCACCCTAGAACCGGTTTAAACCCCCAGTGGCCTAATTTGCCACTGACCATTCCAAGACTGTAGCCCTATTGTCAACCCTTTTGTGTTTGTGATGTCATTTGCATTTATTATTGCTTTTGCATTCTTGTTTGTCCGTTTGCGTGTTTGTTTCTGTGTTTTGTGGTTGACTGTCCTCCTTGAATGCTTCTTTCCCTGTCCGATCTTCTTATATTTCTTTTTACACACTGTTGAATCCTGTAATTTAACAACATGTGATTTGGTTCACAGGCGACAGTATCGGTGAACAAAACCACTTGTTTTACTGGATTCAACATTGTGCAAGAAAATATTTATATATTATACCATTAATATTATAACACGTGTTGTAACATATGCTTATCCTTGGATAGTTTATGTTAGTAGGGAACTTGACCTTTGACCTAAAAATCAAACGGATCATCCTCTTGCCACTGTCCACCAATGAAGTTTCATGAAATTTGCTTTAGGTAATAGGAAAAACTGTGTGGGCAAGACTTTTCTTTTTCCGGTCATGGTAACGGACCATGCAACTACTGACTTCAAAATAAACAGGGATTATCATTTCACCAAAGGCAGTCAAAGTATGACGTTTTATGAAATTAGTTTGGAGAAAGTAAAAAAGAGTTTTACTGCGGACACTATTTTTCATGATCAAATCACTGTGACGTTAACCTTAGATTTACTCACTAGCGGATCCGGTGGGGGGCGCACCCTAAAAATTCCGGATCATACATGTATGTCCATTTTACTGTAGATAAAATATCAAATACGCTCTCAGTATATAAAGAATTCTCGCTCGCTTCGCTCGCTCGACGCATCATGGCTAATTAGTGGTTTAATTAACACATTGTTAAATCCTTTTATTTGAAAACGGACTTTTTTATTCATACATGTATGTCCATGTTACTGTAGATAATATATCAAACAATTTCGATGCACACCCTCAGTATAAAATAAATTCTCGCTCGCTCGACGCATAATGGCTAATGAGTGGTTTAATTAACACATTTTTAAATCCTTTTATTTGAAAACGGACTTTATAATTCATACATGTATGTCCATGTTACTGTAGATAATATATCAAACAATTTCGATGCACGCCCTCAGTATACAAAAAATTCTCGCTCGCTCGACGCATAATGGCTAATGAGTGGTTTAATTAACACATTGTTAAATCCTTTTATTTGAAAACGGACTTTTTATTCATACATGTATGTCCATGTTACTGTGGATAATATATCAAACAATATCGATGCACGCCCTCAGTATAAACAAATTGCTCGCTCGCTCGACGCATAATGGCTAATGAGTGGTTTAATTAACACATTGTTAAATCCGTTTATTTGAAAACGGACTTTTTTTATTCATACATGTATGTCCATGTTATTGTAGATAAAATATCAAACAATTTCGTTGCACGCCCTCAGTATAAAAAAATTCTCGTTCGCTAGACGCATAATGGCTAATGAGTGGTTTAATTAACACATTGTTAAATCCTTTTATTTGAAAACGGACTTTTTTATTCATACATGTAAGTCCATGTTACTGTAGATAATATATCAAACAATTTCGATTTGATTTAAACATATTTTATTGCCAATATTTTACATACAGATCAAATATAAACATATATACGATAGACATATTATAATGACAAATGGGTTGGGTAACAAGTTCTACCAACATTAGATTAAACCCTTCCCAGTTAGCATTTTGAAATTGCGAATGTATATGGCTAAGAGTAATAAAATACAATGGCAAATACATTGAGATAGAATAAAGCTGAATAAGTAAATAAAATATAAAGAGAAAACATAATAGAGAAAGAGAGAGAGATAGAATAGTGAGAATAGTGAGAAAGACAAGTTTACCCCAATTTGAATTCCAGTCAGTTTAAGAACGCCTGAACGCTATCTAGAAAACATTTTCAAAATATAGTATACGCGCATAGTACGTGTAGATTGTTGAAAAACATCAGAGACAGATTATGTAAACCTATGTGTTTCTCGTATATATGTTTGAACTGCTTCGAAGAGAGATTCGTTTTCTCTGTCAGTTAACTGTTCGCGACCATAAAGGATTGTTCTTATATTTAACGGGTGTAAATGGCGAGTGGATTGAAACAGTTGGAGCCGGTATGTGAAAAAAGTGTTACACTGGAAAAAATAATGTTCAGCATCTTCTACTTCAAATCCGCACTCGCAAACGGGTGAATCGCGTAAATGATTAAGGTATAAATCGCTATTAAGATTACTACACAAATTCCTCATTTTGGCATGTAAAACAGAATGATTTCGATGCACGCCCTCAGTATAAACAAATTTCTCGCTCGCTCGACGCATAATGGCTAATGACTGGTTTAATTAACACATTGTTAAATCCGTTTATTTGAAAACGGACTTTTTTTATTCATACATGTATGTCCATGTTATTGTAGATAAAATATCAAACAATTTCGTTGCACGCCCTCAATATAAAAAAATGCCTCGCTCGCTTCGCTCGCTTGACGCATAATGGCTAATGAGTGGTTTAATTAACACATTGTTAAATTCTTTTATTTGAAAACGGACTTTTGTTATTCATACGTGTATGTCCATGTTACTGTAGATAAAACATCAAACAATTTAGATGTTCGACCTCAGTATAATTTTTTTTCTCTCTCGCTTCGCTCGCTCGACGCATAATGGATAATAAGTGGTTTCATTAACACATTGTTCAATCCTTTTATTTGAAAACGGACTTTTTTACCCTATAAATGCACTGCCGCAAACGTTTTATGAGGCCAGAGACGGACCCGATAATTGACCAAAATATTACGCCCCCCCCCCCCCCCCCTAAGCTGAAATCCTGGATCCGCCCCTGTTACTGACTTCCATATTAATAGGGATCATACTCAAAGGCAGTCAACCCATGACGTTTGAATATATTTGATCTCGAATTAAATAGGGGTCATTCTCACACCAAATGCAGTCAACCCATGTAGTTTCATGACACATGTATTTGCTTTAGTGGCCAAGATATTTCATGATCGTTTCAGGGTTATATTTACCTTTGACCTATTAACCTCAAAATCATCACACGGTGCAATAGTCTTATCACAGGCAGTCAACCCATTGCGTTTCAAGAGACTTCCTTCAGGAAAAGAGAAGTTACAGTGCGGATAATGCGTTTCATTATCCGGTCAGTCACCTTGTCCGTGGACCATCTTATAATCAAAAGGGTCGACCTCTCGCCACAGTCAATCCATCCATTTCATCATTAAGTTTTATGAGATTTGCTTTAGGGAAAGTAGACATACAGTTTACAACATTTTACATTATCATGTTACGGTGACAATGACCTCTGACCTAATGACCTAAAAATCAAAAGGCATTATTCTCTCACCAATTGCACTCAAACAATGAAGTTTGATGAGATTTGCTTCTGGAGAAGTGGACAGTGCAGACAAGGTTTTTCATAATCATTATTGGGGGTCACGGCGCCCGTGACCTTCAATATTTGATATGCACATACTGATGCTTCGTACAAAGTTTCGTCAAAATCCAACAAGTAGGCAGATAAGATTTGTGACAGACGAGAGGAAAGGCCAAATATAATATGTCTCACCTACCACTTTGTGGTGGAAGACATAATTATAAAGACAATATTTTAGTTCATATGTATACTTTATTAAGCAAATAACTGAGCGAACATAAACTTCAGCATTGACTCTGGCCAGTGGTGTACAGGGAGTCTTCTTCCACATGACGTGCCGTCTGAAAGAAAATAAATATAAGTCGAGCAATTTAAATCAGGTGTTGAGAGGGGGAGCTAGGGCATGTTTAGGGGAATGGGACAGTTTTAAATTTAATTATTGTTTAACGCCTCATCAACAGGTTGTTTAGGTTATTTGGAGCCGCCCCAAAGAAAGGAGGAAAGATAAATAGGCATCCAGGAACCATGCCCTATGCTTTCTACCGATTAGATACCTATGGTTCTTTAACGTGCTTGGAGGACAGACTCTGATACACAAGACCACCCGGTTTACGTTCCCATCAGACGAACGAGGCTAGCAGGACACATCGAAGTAACCCAGTGGCGCCAGTAAGACTTGAATCCGTGTTCATTGGATTCAAAGCTGATATGCTATAAACGTCTCATGACCAAAACTGAGTAAATGGCACACCAAATAAAGGGTCAAAACATATTGTATTGTGTATTATACGAGTATATGATATACTCGTATGATACACAGTATATAATTGATCTGACATGATTACAGAACAATTTTAATGTATTTTTTACCCAACAGTACAGCAATAATCTATTAAAAGGAAAGTTAAATCTGACAGAGGGTGCAACGCTCTATAAGCCAATATTTACTAGAAGGGGAATAAAAAAAAACACTTGCCAAAAAATCTAAAATAGTTAAATTTTATACGTTTTGTTCATAGGATATTTTACTTTAATTACTTAGTACAATTATTTATTTTCTCTCTCATAACCTGGTGATGCCGCTAGATTTAGAAATATAACACGATTAAATAGGGCAGTTGAGAAGACACTTTTGTAGGTGTTTGGTCTGTTCCGATGTGAAAATGTGTAACACAGTCACAAGATTGGAAATTTGCTCTGTGTCCCTTTAATAAACTAGGGACCCATCACATTGAACATAATCATATTGTAATTTGTTGTTGTTAGAGTGACACACGGCAATCTTGAAGTATTTATCAAGCATTAACATTACATCTCCATTTTTTAACCTGGTAAAATTTTAAATTTAAACGTGCTTGCATTAAAGTGTCAGTTTTCATTTTGTCTTCGTTATTCTATCAAATATTTAACTATATTATAGGTGCTATTATCAACAGAAAGTTATGATGTGTAAAACAATTTCTTCTGAACTATTCTAATACATAATATTATAAATGCACAAATGCAAATTTTGCAGAAAAAATGACCGAACTCCAGAAGTTTTAAGCAAATAAAGACTGCCTGGTGTCCCTTTAACACAACTTGTTTTCGCATGTATCCAGTACATGTAGTTCATATGACAACACGAGCTCATATGACAATCACGCAGCATTATAACTGAAAACAATTTTTACTCTAACTTTGAACAGCACCGTGCAAGCATAACACGTATCGTAATGCAAGCTCCATTTAAAGAACTTCACAAGTGCAAACACGTTTTGAAAAGGCTCCCATCTCCATATGATCCAATGGCATTTAATACGGCTTAACATTCTGAAGTCGTCAGTACAAATTCACTTAGAGCTGCTCAAGGGTACGATTCACATTTGAGGCCTCTCTGAAAAACAGCATCAATCCAATGGCAATGATCCTATCCTTTGTTATACAAAATGTAACATATTTAAAAAAGAAACGAAAAAAAGATGAACTAAACTGAATAAAGCATGAATTCTACTTCTGCTCAATTACACGGTTAATGTAATAAAAACATCTCTCATCATTCATTATACATGTAAAATATAATGTAGCCTGAATTGGAGATCCATTAAAACATTGTTCCTCTTTCACAGCATATTTCCAGCCTCATGGAATAGTCATTTCTTTTGAGACACACTGGATGCAAGTGTAGTAGGTCCACTTCCTTAAAAGCTTTTAAGTGAAGAACACTTTCTCGAAATTTGGCGCGGTTTTTTCCGCATCAGAAAGTATCTAGTAAATGTAAATCAATGTAAATTCAAAATCATTTCATTGTCTCAAAACTCTACTGTACATACATATGAATCTGACCGAGATTTCAATCATATGTCAATGGCAGTTTACATTGTGTTAATGGTAGTTGTATCGGGTTTGTGCGAAAAATGGGATAACGTAACGATATTGAGACAACGATAACAATTTACATTCATGCATCTGAGGGGTGGGGTGGAGGGTCTTTCTAGTTTCCTTACCCTCTCCTTGTTTTCGGTATGCAAGCTCCATCTACACCTCCCCCCAACACACACACTTGGGTGTGGGGGACGGGGGTTGCGGGGGACATTGATATCATTTCTACTAGTAATTGTTTTATTCCACGAAACGTTCTACAGTTAACAGTACATCCAGTTACTGGAAAGGTCGGAGTACACGAAAAACACTTATAGTGATTATAAACTTTCTATTATACAGTATACACCACATTTTAGGCACTATATTTGTCCAATGTCTAAATAAAACAAAACAAATACCTTGATAATGGACCTTTAATCCCAAATCCAATTTGCACCAACATGTCAATATAGTTATGTCACGGTGACCTGTCAACAACACTGCACCGTGTTGACACATAATTGGACGTTATTTCGTCCGGTAAGGTATTCGTTTTTACATAATCTACGGTATGAAACAATGTACGCGTATTGTTAGACTCCATAGGTACCTGTAGTACTCGCCGACGTAGCGAGCCCAATTTCGGGATGAAAAAAAATGGTGTCTGTTTTAATTGAACATTTGTAAAATAGTCCGCAAAATACAAAGAAATAGTCCATGTTCGCGGAGTAAACATACGAACAGAACTGATATGTTATAGGTCCGTGGTGTTCCTACTGGTAATAATGGAGTGTAAATAGAAATAATAAAGGCACCACTCAGAGATTGCCATTGGAAAATATATAATGACTAAATATACACTTCTCAAAACTGCTAACTACACCGCTCACGTTTTATACACTTTTCAAAACAGCCAACTACACCGATTTAAAATATGAATAATTTTGTTAATATCATTATTTCATAGTTGTTTGTAATTAAATAAACAAATAACACAAATCTGCACTATATGAGACAATTTTTTATTTTATTGAAAAACATTCAACCCATCGATATATATAACCCAAAACGTGAGCGGTGTAGTTAGCAGTTTTGAGAAGTGTATACTGGCAGGTATACATAATATATGTGTAACATCTTACATACATATATTAGCAGATATTCCTAAAAACAGTCGAAACATCACTTGCAACCAATATTGGTATGATGCGCTGTAAGCGTTAGCATATTGATTATTAAGAAATATTTATTGAATATTTTAAGCAGTGTAGGGTCTATGTTTTGATAAATCAGGCTTTATGGGTGTGTTGAGCTACAGTATGATATATTAGTGCCCATCTATAGGTGTGTACTCGGTAAAGTGGGTAATATCGAACGTACCTTGAAGTCTGAAAAATAGGCTATATTTAAAAAGATCGACCACTGTTCGATTTCTTGGTTTGCGTTTTGATGGCCCATCTGGAATCATAGAACTCAAGTGGGCAATATACACCGTTTGCCCTGGTGTGTTCATTCTATTTTTCATTTTTTTATTTGGCGAGCATCACTATATTCAGCCATATTTAACGTCAAAATATTATAACAAAGCTGCAGTCTAATTTATTTGACTATCCTTCACCGGACCTCACCCCACCCGCCAAAACATTAAGGTGGATCTGATCAGGGTAGGAATCTAGGAAACCGCCCTACTCCTACTTTTAGTTATTAAATATGCTCGGAGAATAGACCGAAAATAAACTCCGGATAGGAGGATGTATGTCCTTTTCCGATTTAAGAAGTTAAAGTGAAATGACGATCACACTGAGGAATCTCAGTGACGTCGGTGAGCGAAGGTTATGTTGCAGAATTAAGCATGAAGGACTGATGCTTCGCAACTGTCAGCCATGCTAAGCAGGCGACACAAAAAAAGGTGCTCAATTCTCATGTAAATATATCCATCATGCGGATATTTTTTATGCACTCTTCAATCGAATGAATATAGATATAAAAATCGAACAGGAAAAGCAGCATTCAAGGACGACAGTCAACCACAAACATACACAGAAACAAAGAACACATTTAAAGATGAATAAAAGGCCAAATAAGACATAACTAATACAAAAGGGTTGACAATAGGGCTACCGCCTTGGAACGGTCAATGGCCAAATACAAAAGGGTTGCCAATAGGGCTACTGCCTTGTAACGGTCAATGGCCAAAGAAAGGCCGCTGGGATTTTAAACCAGGTTCTAGGAGTTTACTTTACTTGGTTAGACTAGTGACACCAGACGGAAACATCTCAAGCGGCATACACAGTAATAAGTATACACTGAAACACATATGGCCGAAGAAAAAATAACAGTGTTTCTGATTTGGCCTAACTATATTTTCTGGAGTTCAGACTTTTGCGATCACAGTATAGTCAACTTTTTTGGTTAAACCCAACTGTTTTTCAGGGTTGGTATTTGAAGAACGAAGGGCATCTCGAGATCAAACGATGTGTGTCTGAAAAAGTTTTTAAAAATGAAGATGGTGAAAAATATATACGCCATATGATATTCATGGAATTTCATATGATACGTTTCGACAGAGTGTCCTGTTATTTTTAATTAGAACTCGTAATTTAACGTGTGCTGTCGTATATATAGGTAAATTGACAACATTACAGAGAAAATTGCACGTGGTACCATCAACGTGTATGAGTTTTGTCTGATAAATAGAATCTCACAAAATCTTTCTCATCTATTATTTATTAAACTCTTTAGCAAATATTATTTGATGCTTGACAAGCCGTCGCATCCTATCATTTTGCCAACTCGTTTGATAAATTCTATAATAAATCAGACTCATGTAAGATCAGCTATTATATCCGCCAAGAAGTAAATATGTAATCAGTATTCTCCCATTACCGCTAAAATCAACATGAAATGAAATATGGAAACTTTCATATCGTGCCCTGTATCAGCCTTCGCCAAAGATCAGCTCCTCTGGGACAGATATTGTCATCTCAGGACAATAAAGGATGAGATATGAAATGCCTGTATATTATTCTCTATATACATATGTATCAGTTATATATCTTATAATAAAAATAGATGTGTGTTTCCGGTTGCTCGACCGACCCTACTTTTAAGGAGCCGATCATAAATTTGTTGTGCCAAATATTTATATATATATATTCCTTTTTTTTGTGAATTGTTCTGAAGTATGATTTACTTACATCATGAAAGTGAAACATTAACACCATTATATATTTTCTGTAATCCACAGGGCACTTGTGTTATAACTATCCAAATTATCCAAATTATTACCGACTTACACAGCAAAGGTGTAAAATATTTAGTTAAGCCGTGATTTGCCTGAAATGTCATATGATACAAACAGAGTTGAATGTTTTTCTTTCATTTAAACAATTTAACTAATTAGTAAAATCCATGTTAAACAAAAGTCTTCTGGATTAAAGGGACATATTACAATATTGACATTGTTAATTACCCGCAGTTGGATGGGGATGTTCCCTGAGCAACTTCTTATGGGGTGTATGTGTCTCAACTTATTCTTTTTTAAGAGCTCGTACTCGAGTCGATGACTTTACTATTCGTAATCTTCGTATAACTAAAAAGCTACTCAATCAGGGTTACCGTTACCATAAACTTCGTAAAACCTTTGCAAAATTTTATTATCGTTATCCTGATCTTCTTTCCAAATATAAAAGTAATTTAAGGACTCTTCTGCGACAAGGACTATCACAACCTCACTTCTATGGTGATGTGATTTATAAACTTCGTAAGGTCTTGGTCATGATCACTTTCATACTATCTTTGTTAAACGTGTTAAAAAGTTTATCAAAAGAGGTTATGACCCTATCATTTTGCAACGTACTGGTGGTGAACCCTATTACAGTTCGCCACTATACTTTCCTCTTTAATTGTACGATGACCGGACAGGCTGTGGACCCTATGATGACGCCAACCTAAAGCCCATTGGGACGGTGGCGTTTGATGTGTGTCTATGATCTTTAATGTCGTGCCCTTAATGGTTTATTCTCTTGTTGCCCTGGCTTCTGCCAAGTCATTGAGTACCTTCATGGTGGCTTTCTAGGCTTTTGTTTTTTGTATTATATTTACACGAGCATGTTTGTGTTTTACTTATATTGCCTATTGATGCTGCCTTGTTGGTTAGAGATTAGATCATGGCGGGGATTTCTTTATTTACACTGTCCTGTTTTAATGGGTTAACAGTAGGGTAAGTGTGAGGTTTAGTGCACCCTAGAACCGGTTTAAACTCCCAGTGGCCTACTTTGCCACTGACCGTTCAAAGGCGGTAGTCTGAAGGACTGAATCACTCTACTGGCAATAGTGAGTCTTTGATAGGGAAAACGACATCAACATACGCCACTAGGCTTGGTACTGATCATTCCTGCCAAGTGTCACTTAAATCCAGCCATGGGTTCAGGAAAAATTGTCTGGATAAAGTATGTGTATATTAGCCTATAACTCATTCAACTAGAACACAGCGATGACAGTCGCAACTAGGCTTGGTACCCATCATCCCTGCCCAAATTCGTTGAAATTCGGCCAGAAGTTCAGAAGAGACTAGTCCGGATAAAGTTTGTTTATCAAAACCTTTAAAAGGATATAACGCCGCAAAAATCATTCAACTGGAACACGGTGATGACATGCACAATTAGGTCTGGAACTGATCATCCCTGCAACGTTTTACTAAAATCCGGCCAGGGGTTCAGGAGAACATAGTCCGAAAAAAACTTGTGTATTAAAACCGCTAAAGGGCCATAACTTAGCCAAAAATCTTTCGACCGAAATACGGCGAAGACAAGCATAACTAGGCTTGGTACTGATCATCCCTCAAAGTGTCGTTGAAATCCAGCCAAGGGTTCAAGAGAAAAAGTCCCGATAATATTTGCGTAGTAAAAACCTTTAAAGTGGAATCACACTTATGACATGTTTTTAAAACTGCATATGATATTTATATCAAATTTCAATTTAACCTTTTCTGAATGTGGAACTGAATTTATTTGTTTGATAATCAATAAGGTGTTTAAGATATGACGTCGTAAAAAATGCATGGTTCGTCACTTTTGACGCCGTTTTTCATACACCACTTTTTCAGAAGGTTTGTATAAATATTTATTTATATTGGTGCCAGTTCTACCATTTTTTGAGTAAATTTTACATATTGTTAAAGCGATTGTCTGATATAAAAACATTGTTCAGATGTAAACTTGTTCGAAAACTAGGCTGAAAATTGGTGTTTTCGAAATTTCCGTTTTTCTCAAAAAAGTATGTTTGATGCAAAATACTGAAACAAACGTGTTCGAAAGAATATATCGAATTTTTGAAATTTCAGCCAACTCGATTCGTACATAGACAAATATATCGAGTCCATGTCATTTCCTGACTATTGACGATGAACAAAGTACTTCCCCTTTCACAAGAAGACGTCATTTGTTGTAGTTCGTAGTTCGTTTGTTTGCACGTGTGATGTATACTTTGTGGTGCTTATTTCCACTTACTGTACTTGATTATCATTAAAATATCGTAATGAATGAGAGGAAACCGGGGTACTCGGGGGAAACCGATGTGCCCGAGTGGATGAACACCGAACCTTCTCAAATACAACCCCGGAACGGCGATTCGAACTCGGGTTACATTTGTACGTTTACTAACTGCAATATTGAGACACGTATTTTTACAATATTATGATAGTTTCAAAACAAGCAATAATGAATTGTGACTGAAATCTATAAATATTTTCATACTCGTTGCATATGGAATAGGTCCGAGGCGTATCTATAGCTACGGACCTATAGCTACTGTGTACGCATATACGCACGTGCGGACGTCCTGTGGCAGAAGGTAGGTAGGAAACTGTTAATTGTCCCCTTCTTATGTGGTCTGTGTGTCTCTACTTATTCGTTTTTCTAGAGGTTGTACTCAAGTTGAGGACTTTAATATTCGTAATCCTTTCAATACTAAAAAGCTATCCAACCAGGGCTACCGTTAGCATGAACTGCGTAAAACCTTTACAAAATTTAATATCGTAACTTTGATCTTCTTTCCAAATATAAAAGTAATTTAAGAACTCTTATGCGACAATGACTATTACAACCTGACTTCTATGGTGACGTGATTTACAAACTTCGTAATCCTTGATAATAATCATTTTCATACTATTTTTGTTAAACTTGTTAAACGGTTTACAAAAAGCGGTTATGACGCTATCATTTTGCAACGCACTGCATGCTTGGTGGTGGACCCATTTACAGTTCGCCACTATGCTTTCCTATTTAATTGTGCGATAACCGGACCCTTTGTTGACGTCTACCTAAAACCCAAAAGGACGGTGACGTTTGATGTTTGTCTGCGGTCTTGTCTTGTCGTGCCCTCAAAGGTTTATTTATCATTGAGTTCCTTCTTTGTGACTTTTTGGGCTATTTTTTTTATATATACACTAGCATCTTTATGTTTTACTTATATTGCCTATTAATTCTGCTTGTTTGTTAGAGAATAGTTCATAGCGGGGATTTCTTTATTGACACTGTCCCGTTTTATTGGGATTACAGTAGGGTAAGCGTGATGTTTGGTGCACCCTTGAACCTGGTTTAAACCCCCAGCGGCCTTTTTAGCCACTGACCGTTCCATGGCGGTAACCCTGTTGTCAACCATTTTGTGGCGGAATCAACCAGACGTCCCTGGCAACATAGGGCTTGCGCAATGGCATAATTTAATTAATTTGAAAATTTGGGGTGTAGCGGTGGGGTGGGGGTATCGGTTGACAAAGCCGCTTTTAAAATAATTGGATACTCATACGCGCAAATAAATATCTCAACAACTCATACACAGATCTAAGTTATTTTTTACCAATTCATTCACTAGTACATCTTAATCTGATATCAAAAAAGTACTTAACTGTATATATACTATCTTGCATTTTGCCGAAACTTCTTACCAATTTGCCCCAGTGCTTTTAAAGTTGTCGATACATTTTAAATATATATATATATATATTGCCTTTCGTCAGTTTAGCTCAGATGATTAACTGATCGTGTTTTAAATCCTTACCATGGACTCCGTTTGTTCAAATCCTCGGAGAGGGACTTATTTACTTTTGTTATTGAATTCTGTCAAAACTTCTTGTTTCTCTTTAAGAAATAATTATATTGCATAATGGAAGGTGTGTAATGTTTAGCAACATAGGGCTTACACATCGTCTGTATTTCAGATACAACGGTGACATTTGTTAAAAAAGATGCATGACAATAGGTACACCAGATGTATATAGGATACGCTAGTCGGCTTGATGTTGCATTATGATAAAGACAGGATCCGTAGTCGGGATCGGGCATAACTCCATACCCAACTAGCACAATCGCGCCTGTGACGCTCAACTAAAAATAGCCGTGTGCGTATAGCCTAAAACATCCTGGTTACGCCCCTGTCTAAGGTATCAACTTAACCCAAAACGTCTAATATGTAATAATTGATTTAAAAATCTGTATAATAAATAATAAGACTAGTATTTCAGTTTAATGCCTTACTGAGAGCTTTTTTTACACTGACCGCAAATATGTTTTTATTTGGATAGTTTTCCTTCTCATGATTATGTCCACATTTAATATGAAACTACTACAAAGTCTCATTTTTGTTTCTTTCAACACGTTTTCAAATCTTAAAGTCGCGCTTCATGTATTACATCCATAATCAAACTGTTTGTCAAAAACGTTTAAATAAATAATCAGTCAACCAACTATCTTGAAGTTATCGTCTCCATTGGCATTTCCATCTTGTTTCTTATCAAAATGCTGTAAACAAGAAAATGTTGACTTTCTTTCCTTTTATTATAAACCGGTCATCGAGATCGCGGCACATTTTCGCAGCCATGTTCACGACTGGCAAACGCGCAAATCATACACCGCCGGTGCTATGCTGAAATGAGCAACTTCCGGGGATGGATTTGAGCGCGAGAAATTTACAAAAATCAACACCAAAACATCCGAGCACAGACATTAGAAAACCATCGTAAGGCCCCAGGTAGAGTATGTGATTTAGATTGTTGGTCTCTCGAAAACACGTCCAGATGCGTGTCCTATTGATGTTTGTTTTTAACAACTGTCCATGGTTTAGTTCCGATGTTAAGCGTATATTGAGCATACCAGGAGAATGACCCTCCACCTGCATCCTTTTTCATATCGTCAAATTCATAAAACAGCAAACTATTAATAGTCCTAATTTCATTTGACAATTTGATATATATTTCGTTAGATCAAATCTTGCAACGAAGCCTCAAATTTAGATATATATTTCATTAGCTCACCATCCACCACCAGGCAATTTTTGGTCATATTTCCTCAAGTTGCGCAAGATACGTTCGATTAAAAGTAGTGTAATGCATATATTGCAGCATACAATGTTTCACTGTTCATCATAAACGATGAAAATTGACTATAGGGAAAGAAAGGTGTTTATCAGCTTTTGTTTTAAACGTTTCCGGTTGCTTCATCGAGAGTTTAGGGAAAACTCAGTATTTTTTTTAGATTGTAACATATTGTAACTATAGTCAGGTAGAACTGCGATCTTCGATTTTGATACATTGTTGCATTACATTTCGGGCGATTAAATCCAGTCCTGGAAGTTGCTCAACTTGTTGTAGCATAACACCGGTGGCGTATGATTTGGGCATTTACCAGTCGTGTCTTCTAATAATTCATTTACGTCAAACTTTCAGAGACATTATTTATAGATTTATAATTCATATATTTTTTCGCAGATCAACATAAAACCTATTCTTTATTCAGAAAATAATGCATAACCTGTTCAAAGAAAATACAAGCATAACCTGAACAACGAAAAAAACAAGCATGCCATAGTGTGTGTGTGTTTTTTTGTTGTCGTTGTAATAATCTTTGTTGTTGTTGTTGTTTTTCATAACGAACTACCATTTTTGGGAGTCATGCACATTTACCTGAAAAAATGCATGAATACGGATGTTAGCACGGTGTAAGAAAATGACGTATTTTTGTTAAGGGGTTGTATTTAGTAAAGCGTTAATAGCCAGAAAACGACATGGAGTCGATATATTTCTCTTGCTATGAATCGATATGGCTGAAATTATTAAATAACATATCAAACAATTTATATATTTTTCGGACACATTTTTTCTGTATTTTGCATCAAACATATGTTTTTCAGAAAAACGTAAATTTCAAAACACCAATTTTCATAACCTCGGTGTTACTAGTCCGATTTGGCCGGCTTTCGAACTTGTCCAACTTTTATTGATATTAACAATCTATGCAAGTTTGTTAAAGATCAAATAATAAATGAATGCCCTAGAATGTTCACAACGCTTTCGAACTTGTCCAAGCTGTTATTGATATTAACAATCTATGCAAGTTTGTTAAAGATCAAATAATAAATGAATGCCCTAGAATGTTCACAACGCAAATGTTAACGGATGGAACACAGACGACGGACGGACGACGGACAACTCGATATCCCTAAAAATAACCAAAACGCATTTATCTATTTTTCTTTTTGTCCTTATAAAAGGCTGTGGACTCTATGATGACGTCTACCTAAAGCTCAAAATGACGGTGACGTTTGATGTTTGATATTTGTCTGCAATCTTGTCTTGTCGTGCCATCAATGGTTTATTACTTTGCTGCTCTCGTTTCTGCCAAGTCATTGAGTACCTTCTTTGTGGATTTCTAGGCTATTGTGTTTTGTATGCATACATACACACGCATCTTTGTGTTTTACTTATATTGCCTATTAATGCTGCCTTGTTGGTTAGAGAAGAGTTCATGGCGGGAATTTCTTTGTTTCCACTGTCCCGTTTCATTGGGATGACAGTAGGGTAAGTGCGAGGTTTGGTGCCTGGTTTATCATGCAGATATACATAATTGACTGCATTGAATGCTTAAGTGGAAAAAGCGAACGATTTTAAAATGTAAGGCTTATTGTAAGATGTTTAATAAAGCTGAGCCCAGGCTTTTATAAATTATACGCACAAAAAGTAAATAAGTGAAATCATCGATTCTATGGGTAAGGAGGGTGTGTGGGGGCAGGAACCACACCCTTCGCCCCCTCCAGAAAATATTGATATGAATGGTTTAATATGGTGCAATCTAACACTTTCTAGAACAATATGACCTTTTGAGAAAATGATATACACATGCCTATTGCTGTTACGGTTTGGGGGTGTGGTGGTGGGTGAGAGGGGACAACAGTGCATTTCAGCTCTCCATCATAGAAATAATATATAATTTCTATATTCAAGGTTAGCAAACGGAGACCATTACTTGGTCCGAGTGTTAACTTTCATACCTCAACCAACGCCAGCAAGAAGCGAAAACGGGGTTGACAGGGGTATGAAATAAAAGCCTTAACATCGGCTTAAACAGATTGGATATTGTAAAATTAAAACATTTATGTATTTTTAAACAGTTTATTGCATTTTTTCAGTAAAATTGTCGAAATATCCGTTATATAATCTTGCTAATATTAGCTTTCCCACCGATTAATGGAATTAAGGCGGAACCACGTAATGGTACTTTATTTTGTTTACATCTAATCATCAAAGCTGACTCTCACTAATCGAGGTGAACGTGACATGATTAATCTTGTCAAAAATGGGTAGTCATGAATTTTACCCAATACGGGTTCCGAGTATTAACTTTCATACGCGATCCAACCCCTTCCCAAAGAAGCGAGAACGGGTTTGGATGGGCTTAAAAAAGTTTGCATATTGTAAAATTAAAACATTTAATAGGTTATTTTAAACAGGTTATAACATTTTGTCAGTTAAACAATGTTTTTAAACGTGTTTTATTGTCGAAATATCCGTCGTTATAAATTCCTGCTTATATAAGATTTTCTATTGCTTAATTGGATTTTCCATTGCTTAATGGAATTAAGGCGGGACCATGTAATGCGACATTTTCTAGTAGACGTACTAATCCATGGTTCCTGTTAATTTGATGACTACCCATTCTTTGTCACCGTTTTGAGAAATCGATAATTTTGGAGTTACAAAAAATTTCAACATTTTCGATCTTTACATTTAAGATTTAGATTATGCTATATATGCCAAAGGTGGTGCAAAACAAATACTAGGAGGATGTTTACCTTATAAACTTACTTAATTCATTGTCTATGTTGTTTTTACTTCAGAATAGGCTTAAACTAACGTTATTTAAAAGACAACTGTAATTTCCGCGAAACAGCATATGAGTATAAATTGGGACTACTTCGTGTCAAAACACTTGAAATTCAAGAGAGTTATGCGGCATATTCACGAGAAAAGCTTCAACCGTTTCTAGCCTGCTAAGGTTTTATTTATTAATCACACCAAAACATGTGCCTAGCAAATACATCAAAGAGTAAGTGACAGGTATTCACGATTTATTCCATATGAAGACAAATCTAAGTCGTTAGATCTGTAATTTTCAAAGACGTATGCTATAATTAGGTAGAAAATAACCCTTAATTCAGTTTTATGACGGAATTATACAAAGTAATGCATTGGGGGTATATAGAGGATGATCTTATTCCATTACATTGTTTAAATATGTTTTGCTTTAATTATAGCAAGATGTGATTTGTTTACTAATATGTACCACGAAATTAGGATGATGTGAAAAACTGGCTTATTTTATTTAGAAATGATGTCTCGTCTGCATTTGCTGGATAAATGTAATTTTCCATGGACCAATTTATTTCACATAAAAACAAAAAAACAACTATGAGTAAAATTGTACCAAACTTTTCGAATATAAAGCGCACACTTTATGACATATATTTATTCTTTCTAATATTATTTTCAATTCAGTAGCGTTGAATTACTGTCATGGCTCGCATTGCTTGCGCCTAAAATACGTATTTGATTGGAAAAGAAAAAATTGACCATATCCCATCGAATTTGATTTATTTTCAAAATGGCCGCCAAACAGTCCTTAAAGTCCTACACATAACGATACATTGCCACTGCTGAGATGCGAAAGTACTATGCATTTTCATAATATCTCTTCCCTGTTTAAATATCGGAGATCGTTCCACGTGCCAACTTTATACAAAATATCTCAAAATCGAGGGTACTACCTTTTACGGGAGCATGCATTTGATATATGGGGAATTTTGAATATATATCGCAACCAGTTGTCTGAAATATTCATGTATTATGTATGATCTTGGCTTACGCTGATAACATACACTCAACAAAATTTCTAATCGGTCACCTCAATAAATTGTAATTAAAAAAAAGAATAAATTCAATTTCGTAATTTTATTGATCGCATAAGAAAGCGGAATTCATTACAAATCAACAAACAAAATTTTATTTCAAACAAATAAAGAGTTGACATCTTCCGAAGGAATGAATAAGGCGACACGGTAATGCAAAAGTCACAAAATCATGTTAATTGACGTGTTATATGTTAATTACTTGTGTGCCCCCATCGGCAGCAATCACGGCTCGACAACGACTCATCATTGATACAATGTATCTGTGAAGATACTGCTGACGGATATTTCTCCAAACGCGGTTGACGTCACGCTCCAATTCCCGTAAATTCAACTGCTGAGGATGGGCCCGTAACTTTCGTTTTAATAAGTCCCAGACATGCTCGATTGGGTTTAGGTCAGGACTTTTAGCAGGAAAAGGGATGACTGGTATGTTATTGGCCTGTAACATTGCCAATGTTGCTCTGGCGACATGGCACGGAGCGTTGTCTTGGACGATTTGCATGCCACGGTTTGCAGCAATGTGTGGTATAAGAACAGGTTGAATGATGTCCGTCTGATATCGTCGTGCATTCATGTTGCCTTGTATGGACACGAACGGTGTTTTAGTGTGCATCGAAATGCCCGCCCATATCATAATGGATCCTCTCACGAACTGGTCCGCCTCAAGAACACAATTGGCGCTGTTTCTCTCACCACGTCGGCGATAAATGCGTTTGCGGCCGTCGGCACAACGCAATGTAATCCTTGTCTCGTTGACGAAAAGAACATTCGCCCAGTCGGGCTTGGTGAACCGTACATGTCGCCTAGCCCAAGCTAAGCTTGGCGGTGTCTTCTCGTTAAGATAGGACCTTTCCGAGGTCGACGGCATCGAATTCCTACGTCACGAAACCGGTTTCGTACGGTTTGAGTTGATACATGACGTCCATGAGTCCCCCTCGTATGCCTAGATGTAGTTGTAGCTGGTAGAAAACGATCACGGAGATGTGATACGATCATGTATCTCTCCTGCCGTTGTGTTGTCACCCTATGTTTGAACCGTCGGGGTCGATCAGCCACACTTCCGGTTTGGTTGAATTTCGCCCAAAGAGCTTGCATGATAGATAGCCGCCGATTGAAGGTTCTTTCCACCTGAAATAAAGTTAAAAACGGAAATAGCCACCAAAATAATAGCTACAAATAAATTATATCGATATTCTTTTGAAATTTAAAAAAAATAAAACTCACCTGTCGTAAAGGTGTTCCGGCATATAATATTCCGACAGCTCGGCCGCGTTTCTCTTGTGTCATTCTCGCCATGGTAAGTGTTTTTCAAGTAGGAAAATCATCAGCAATGACAAAAGTGTACATGAACACGTGCATATTGGTGTCCATGCCGTGCACGTGCAAAATGTGCTATATTGGTCAACACGACTAACACGGTTAATTTGACCGCGAGACGACCAGAAAAAAGTCAATTATTAGTTGAAGTACCTATTCAAATATCGATATATGAAATTTCGTGTGAATACATGCATTATTATAAAACTAGTAATACAATATAAACTGACCGATTACTAATTTTGTTGAGTGTATATAATAAGACCCTTCGTTTTGTCATGGCGAGACACATACTGTTTTGAAAATGTTTACTCTTACATTCACCTTTGGAAACGGACGAACACGACACATACGAAATATTGCAGTCTCGGTTTGATTGAGATTGTTCATGAATGGTAGTGAAATATGCTAACTACCGTTCACGCCCTCCAGCCCCGTGTTGAGCAGAACTCAATATTCATTAAATCAATAGTACATAATTTGAACTATCCCGAAGATGACATGCATATGGCGGTAGACATAGAGATTTTTCTTCCACGTGTCCAGCGGCGTATGGTCCCATTATCTAACAAATAACTATGCCCCGAAGAGCGGAATAAACAAAATGGAATTTAGTTTAGAGCAGCGGTTATGAAGCCTGCGTATCACAAGTAACAGCCAAAAGACTAAATTAAGAAGCAGACAACATATCCTATGAGTATGAGTGGTTAAACAATAAGCAGAGCCTTTTATCGGCCAGAGTAGTGGAACCACCGAATCGCAAATTAAGTAAGAAAACAAATGGAATTGAAAATGTACCATCGATAACTAGATATAAGTCTAAGCCTTTATATCCATCATATTACCTTTTAAGAAACCGCTAAATGTCAAAATATAAACGTAAACGTATAAATGGACATTTACTGCCTCGTCATAAGGCAAGAACTTCCCAGCAATTGGACAGATACTGTATTTCAGCACTTACCGTTTGTATAAAATATATACGTTTTTAATGTAAAGTGTTTAGATAATGGTTGTGATTGTTTGTTACTGGATGTTAAACAGTGAAAAACGTATCAAACAGATATTTTTTGCCAAATCTACTGTGTGATCTTTAAGATTGTTTTCTATTAGACAACTCTTTAAACAGTAATATATCTCAAGGTAGATAGTCTAATCGAATCTCTAAATAACTTAATGGCATATTTTTGCTAGGCAGTATTCATCAAGTTCCTAATAATATGTCTTATTAGCATGCCTTTGGTTGGCCAATATTAACTACGGGGATGAAGTTATACAGAGCCAAGTTTAGGTCTTTAAAGTACAATGATTTAAACCACCACTATGTCTTAAGTATAACCGTCTGTGAAAAGGTGATCCACTGAAAGCAATAATCTCAAACAAAAGATAAAAGTAGCAAACTCGGTTTTACTGAGTCTGTTCTTAAGAGGTAATATAAGGAAATAAAATGTGCAAGACCTCGCAGGCTCTCTAAACGGTGCGGTAAATTAAAGTCTCAATGATATCCGAAATAAATTGAAACATAAGCTTACGTTGGATCTAGATTTTCAAACTATTGAAATAAAAGAATTAGACACATTATGCTAAGATAAAGATTTTTTTATACAAGCGCTTTAAATGTGAAAAGTAGGCACTTATCATGAAACCCACGCCTGAAATGTCAACCTATTTGAATAAGAAACGGAATTCATTAAATTAAAACCCAAATAACTCATCATGTACATAAAGTGGTAGGAGAGTCAACAGCAAGTCAAACCCTAGAATAGAGGGAATAATAATATATATATACCTACTTGATGAATTAGGTTGTGCTGTATGCAAGAGTTCCTAATCTAATTTAAATATGGTTCTGGTTTGTAAATATCATTATTCAGTATGAATACTTAAAATTTGGAATTTGTACATGAATGCACCGTATACAATTTAAAGACATAGACACATATGTGCCAAACATATACTTTTACATTCCCATTTATCACATACTATCCTATACATATATTGTTTTTTTAATATATGAGACGACCTAGACCTAGTTGGTCATACAAACCAGGATTTAGTTGCCGGACAATTAAGTTGTATTTCAGTGGTTAAAACAATCTCACGGAAAACAGCGTAAACAACCGAATGTTTTTTTCCGATTTGGGTCAAGTCAGATTTGCATAACCTCGACTCTCTTATTGGAGTGATACGGAAAAGACCAATTAGTTAACGATTGTATACGATCGTCACGTTGTCAATTTTTTAATATATAATCCAGATACAGAGAGGTGTCATTAAAGGTCTCAATAACATCTTCCTGTGTATCTGGTGAAAGACTCAACGTCAAATCTCTTTCATAGCAATATAAAAACAAATCTGCGACAAGGGGTGCAGAGTTCGTATCAACAGGGATACCAACAATTTGTCTATAAACGGTCGTTCCATACCTGATGAACATATTATCTAATAGGACGATGAGTGCTTCACAAACTTCTGGTAAGTCCACATAGTGTCTAACATGCCCCTAGTTTCGGGGTAAACACACGTCTTGTACCACGTATGCGAAGACATGAACAATTTAGAACGGACTACATTCAATATTAATAACATATGTTTTACTCCCTGGAAACAGGGTTGTGAGTGAGCTCAAAGTTGACAGTTCAATAAGGTTATTGCTGAAGTATATGTGTAACAACATGTATATTGTCATGGCACACCCTATATCAGGCCAGAGATGCCATAACAGCCCGAGGGCTTTAGATACTATGAAAATACCTACTTCATATTCGCTTTGTATTTTATTTGTCATTGAGCCAATCCCAATGTAAGGCGTATTGTTGATAGTAAGAGTAAGATCGGCTCCTATATTCGTATGTAGCATCCCTCTACCTGTTATGCTCGTATTGCTAATTGGTTAAACAAAGAATCAATTATGTTCGTGCCGACTTGGGTGCATATGGCCAACTTCAAAATTATCTAGGTAAGCACTTTTGTTTTCAGTCCGTTCTAACTAGAAAACGCTTGTAGGAAGTATTTAATTTTATGTTCTCTCTTATTCTATATATAATCAAAAATGTTTAAAGCCGGTGTCATAATAATTCGCATCAATAAATGCCAGTTGCAGTTAAAATCTGATGATTGGGTTTAATTGTTTGACGATAAGACAATTATAAAGTCAAAACGAATTCTGATACATAGAAGTATACTGTAATTATGTTAAATGACATCCATTTCGCAAACAATATAAAACAGATTCTCTCTAGGGAAATGGCTTGCATTCTCTTATCAAAGGTTGTGAGGAGAACGCTTGCATTGAGTTACTGATAATAATAAATTCGTATTATTCGGTACATCAGTTCAAACGGAAACCTATTTTTTGTTGATTTAGGATACTATCGAATATCAATTTTGTAAATTTCTAATCATTTATCCAAAATTACGATTTGTGTGTTTTATTGCCAGCAGATAAACCAAGTTACATAAAACACCATTTACTTGGCATTTCCAACATTTAATATCGTTTATGTCATTTGCTCCTGTATCCCTTATACATGAGGGATTTGGGTATTCACTTGTTTTAAAGGTACGTATTCAAAACATAAAATGTACAAAAAACAGTCCAAAAAACAAGCATTAACCCATTAGTTTTATACTTATTGTTCTTTACGCATGCCTATGTAGTGTGATTTGATTACATCAAATCATGAATTAAATTAAGATAAAGGTTTGATTTCTTGTTCACGTTATGGTGTCTGCGTTTAAAACATCTATTCATGAAAATGTAAACCTAAGTATGTTTGTTTGTTTGTATGGTGTTTTACGCCATTTTCAACACATGTAATAACATGTAAGGTTATATATGACGGTCGATTGTTTTGTGGTGGAGTCAGACCACCTCGGTATAACCAGTACTGTACACCTACCTCCATCCGTAAGAATCGACATTTCCTCACCTACAAGTCGAGCTTCTAGTGGGATTCGAACCCGCAGCGGTGATAGGCGACGGGTTTGAATCCCACTGGGTGGGAGCTCGACTTGTAAGTGAGGAATGGCGGGAGGGGTTCTACCCAGGAAAAGTAGATGGTCTGTCTCCACCACAAAAAAAATCAAATAAAAGAATTGGCCGTCATATATGACTTTACATTTGTTGAAAATGACGTAAAACCTAAGTGTGTAAATGTAATTTGTTTATTTCAACGCTATGGCAATGAGTATTATTCTGCTTGGCTTTATTAAGATTTTGTACTTAGTGTAATACGTTTTAAGTTTAAGTTAATCAGTAAAATGTGTAAACTCTACAGAATATAAAATGTAAAAGGGTGATTAATATGCACGACATCCGCATAGAAATTGAACATGACAATAATGAAGTCATCTATGGAAAGACATTGTAAGTCATGTTTACGTTTATTGGCATATAATATACGCTTGTAAGTGACGGTACCACAGGCGTCTGAATTGTGTGTTTAACATGCCATCTGTAAAAAAGAGTATAATAATGGACCTTTGGAAACGGCCGAGCACGACACATACGAAATATTGCAGTCTCGGTTTGATTGAGACTGTTCATGAGCGGTAGTGAAATATGCTAGCTACAGCTCACGCCCTCTAGCCCCGGGTTGAGCAGAACTCAATATTCATAAAATCAATAGTACAACATTTTAACCATTCCGAAGATGACATGCATATGGCGGTGGACATGGAGTATCTTTCTTCCCCATGCCGTACGGCGTATGGTCCCAGTATCTAATAAAATTAAATGCCCCGAAGAGCGAAATAAACATAATAGAATTTAGTTGGGAGCAGCGGTTATGAAGCCTGCGTATCACAAGTAACAGCCAAAAGACTAAATTAAAAAGCAGACAACATATCCTATGATCGATTAAACAATACCCAGAGCCTTTTATCGGCCGGAGTAGTGGAACCACCGAATCGAAAATTAAGTAAGAAAACAAAAGAAATTGAAAATGTACCACCGATAACTAAATATATGTATCGGGCTCAGCGATCTCCAAAGATCGAATGAATAACAGTCCTGATTGCAAGCGCGGGGAGACGTTTTACTGCCGCCACACTGCACAAGCAACGCCACTGTGCTATAAAAAAGAGTATGATAATGGACCTTTGGAAGATGCATTAAAATACAATTATTATCAATCTCTATTTAAAGTACTTCATATCCATATATGCGATGAAATATTTAATATCAAATAATAAAGGTTAACCCCATTAACAATACAGTATATAAGGAAAGGATTTAATTTAGGAAGAGATTTTTTCAAGGACACAGACATAACAAAGAACAAAAATAAATGATACTAGCTGCCACTACAGAGTGCATGTATATAATGTTCAGCCAGTCCTCTGTCTGATATCTAGATAATTATTTACTGTTACAGTTACATCTAGAGGTGTATAAGTGTTACAGTTTCATCTAGACATATTACTGTTACAGTTACATCTATCCATCCAGATAAGTATTTACTGCTACAGTTACATCTAGACATCTAGATAAGTATATTACTGTTACAGTTACAATTAGACATCTAGCTAATTATTTACTGTTACAATTACATCTAGATAATTATACATATGTCGTTAACTCATGCTTATTGCTTTTTGGTAAACGTAGTGATTGTTTCTTTTGTCATACATCATTGTTAGGTGTTTACGACAATAACATAATTAAACTGAATTGAATTGGAAAGCAGTACTTTAGATCATAAACCAGTATTGCATTTCCCATTGACTTACTGTTTAATGTTTTCCCATCTGACATGCAAACAAAAAACCCAGGCTTACAGTTGCTTACCCTGCTGCGCAGATGCAGCTTAGATACATGTAAACAGGAACTTCGTGTTAGGGGATGACCTATTTTTAGTGCCACTTCTAACTGTCCGATGGTCATGACCCTACAATTTGAGGGAATCCCCAAATAAATTTATGAAAATCAGACTCTTTACTTTTTATTCTGCCATATCATAGAGCTAAATCATACAAGTAAAAGCTATCTTAAATAAGAATCAGAAATAAATAACAAATTTATGTTAACCTAATTGAATTTCCAACCTAGTCTATCATCCAATCAAAATAAGGCTTACGTATGCATTATGCATTGGGGTTTTCATATACATTTTCTGCCAATCAGACAGGTTTTTGCAATAGGATACTGTAAACATTAGCGGATTAGTACCAAAGGATGCTTGGCGACTTACGGGATTTTCCTTATTATTCTACATTACGTGGTCCTGCCGTAATTCTATTAAGCACGGAAAATCTCAAATTATCCGGATTTGCAATAAAACACGTTTAAAACATGTTTTTACAGAATAAAATGGGATAACCCGTTTCAAATTACCTTAGTCAAATTATATGTTTTAATTTTACAATATGCAAACGTTTAAAGTCGAAATTAAGGTTTTATATCATACCCAAGCCAACCCCGTTTTCGCTTCTTGGAGAAGGGGTTGGATGGGGTATAAAAGGCAATACTCGGACCACTTAATGTAGTTAACTAGAAGAAAGGTAATAATTAGTATATTAGAGAAAAACTTTGTTTCACCGGTTTTCTGTTTAATGATGCGAACTTTTGTATATATTTGATGCTGTCTGTCTACGTGTAAAGATCAAACTTAACAATAAAAAACATACAAAAGCTACTGTTATGTTCAACGTATACGCCTGTTTGCGTTGTTGAATTCATACTTTTTATAATTGTGTATAATCTTCAGCTAATATCTCTGTCATATGATATTAAAAAGTTAGTTTCAAATTATATACACATGCATACTGAATACAATTCAAATCGACATTTTAATAATGTCTGACCAGCATATAACAAGGACTTAGACAAACATCTTTTATAAATCCTTGTATCTAGATACATTATTTGCGCGTATTACAGCTAACTTGCCAATGCGTTATCGAACTCATTTCATATATGCATGAGACTTCAATCTTTGTCTAAGGACGAAAACTTAGCCGTGACAAGTGGTGACAGTTAATCTATGAAAAATGTCACTTTGTACGATAAACAAATTAATAGGTTTCTTTTATAAATTGGCAATACGATCCACAGAGACACATGAGATTTATTAAGTTTACATCCTCCTGTCATATTACGGAGAAATAGCATCTCCCGTCCGATTAAAACGTTAACTGGAATGTACTACACGAATAGTTGTTCAATACGTCTTAGTTAGTACAGTATTCTTGCATATTGTATTTACAGGCAAAAGAGGATCTGTCAACCGCTCTACGTGTTAGTTAATAACAAGTAAAGAGAAACTAATTATCAAAGCAGACACAACCAATAGGCTACTAAGACAGCATAATGCAATTTTCTGCATGAATCATCGCGAATAATTATTTGTCACATTACAGTTGCATTGAATTAGATCTTGAAATTATAATATGGTAATTAATATTTGCTTGCAAACACTTTTTTTAAGTTTAGGCATTTCAAATATACAACAAATCTTACTCGTTAATCAAATTTATCCATTTTACTCATACGTCGTTATTTTAGCCGCTCTGTGTTTATAGTTGCGACTATAACACAATTTTATTTATTAAAATTGATTTTCAAATACCCTAATGTTACAATAACCATTACCTATTACATTATCTTGGGCTAAGTCGTGAACAAATTGCGGAGTTGTGCAAATAAAACATCTATTGAAAGAGTTGGTTCAGGATTTTAATATTATTTAATATAATGATATGACACATACAGAACTGCCAAATTGTGGAAGAGACGTAACTGTGTGTAATAATGTCTGTAATATTTCTCACAGAAAAAATACGTTTTCAAGAAGCTTTATTTATCATACTGAAATTTGACAAAAGTGAACATCATACCAAAGTAAACAGAAAACCTTTTCCATCATTTTAGATAACTGATGTGTGTTCTCCAAAAGCATCATTACATAATTTCTACAGCAGTACGTTGGTAAGCTGTTTTTAAATATAGATACACAAATCGAACAGGAAAAGCAGCATTCAAAGACGACAGTCAACCACAAACGTGGACAGAAACAAAGAACACATTTAAAGATGAATCAAAGACCAAAAACAAAAGGTTTGACAATAGGGCTAACGCCTTGGAACAGTCAGTGGCAAAAAAACGCCGCTGAGGATTTAAACCAGGTTCTAGGGTGTATCAAACCTCACCCTTACCCTACCTTAAGTACTGAGTTTGTATTTCATTTCTTCCATATCTGTAAATGATGTATGTTCTTAATGTATAAACAGAGGTCTGAACCAGCATATCTAATAATATGGAAATTAGAATAATATGCAGGCAAGCAGCATTTATTTAAAGCATTTCAAATATATGACACATCTTACTAGTTAATCAACGTTATCCAGTTTTACTGATGTGTCGTTATATTTTCAAAGCCTCTCTATTTCTAAATGGTATTGCTTAGTCATGACTATACGTCTTAGGCATTTATTAAAGGGTAAATCAAAATACCCTAAATGTTACTTTAGTCATTGCAGTGTTCTGGGGCTGGGGCTAAAAGTAGATATACAAGTCGAACATGAAATGTAATATTCAGGGATAACAGTCAACCAAAAACAAGCCCGGAAACAAACAATGATTACAAAGATGAATAAAAGGCAATATCACAAACATGAACCTGTGGACAATAGGGATACCATCTTGGAACGGGCAGTGACAAAAAAGTCGCTGAACCAGATTCTGGGGAACACCAAATCTACTCGTACCCTAAATATTGAACGAAACTGCTAAATTACCACCCTTTGAAGATAACATATTTATTGGAACAGATTGATCGATCATGGTTTAGTTTGTTTTAATATGGTGATTACTCAGTCAGTGGCACTCTAGTAACAAAGAACTGTATGAGTGATAGCCTTATTTCATGACTGTGGCGACTTGCTCCGTATTAGAATGATATTATTAACGTAAATACCGACATATTCACAACAACGTAAATTGCTAATTTAATATGTGATCGATCAGTTTCACTTTCGGGAGATATATACGTATTTTCAAGATGTAAACAGGTCAAACTTAATATTCAAGATAAACACACACAAACTTTAGACCAAAAAAAACTAAAATGTCGATCATAATAATGTTTAATGAGACGTACGCAATTAGACAGATCTGATACTGCATCGTTCATTAAATGTTGATTTTAGCTGAAAACACTATATACATGCAGAGGAATACCAGCGACTATTTAGTATTCAGCTAAAGGTACGATTGATATGTAAAGATTTTTTCACTTTCAAAATAGTCCACTGTTTTTCTTACACAGTTTTCCCTCAGAAAAAAATGTTATATTATTGTTAAGTATAACAGTAAAGTCATTAGCTATAAAAGTGCAAGCTGCCGTGCATTTGTCGTTTTTTTCTCGCTTTACATATGAACCATATTTGCATATTCAAATACACGTGCTGTACTTTTTAAAAGCAAATTACATTACTTTCATCGTTACTAAAATAATACCAGTAATTTGGTTTGACTCGATCATGATCCTAGCTAGAACTTGTATCTGGAATTAATTCCAACCTTTAAATTAAGACAAACTCTATTCTACAGATACGTTGTATTTGTGATGCAATTTTCTTTTAAACCGTCCTGCTTTACTTAGAGCCGCCTCTAATTGATCCAGTCAATGTTAATTGACTGCGTGTAGGCTGTAACACCAGACATTTCTTAAATGAGAAAAATGAGGAAATTTAGTACTCTATTTAATAAGTGTCTGATCCTAACTAAATATATTTCATTTCCGGTAGTAGGAGTTTAGTCTGGCTATCAGATTTCATTTTGTCTTTTCCTTTGTTCTCCTAAAGTGTATCTGAGGCTCTTCCTGGTAAATAGAGCAATTAACCTCAGTTACATTATATAAATGATCAACAAACACTTTGTGCTACCATAACATTATTACAGGTTACATGTATCAATACACGTGGGGTTTTCTGGGATCGGTGTAATACGGTTAAAAACGAGGACATATATATATATGTATTTACCACAAACACTATTACATGTATCAATACACGTGGGTTTTCTGGGATCGGTGGTAGGCGGGTTCTATAATATAAGTATATTCTATGGCTATCCGATGAAGATAATCTCACATGCTCTATGAAAATACTCAACGTTGATTGGCTATTGAGTAGTTTTTAAAAAAGCTATATAGACCTCTGACGTCACGTCCTTCAACCGTTAGAACGTCATTGTAAACTATTTTCAACGTCGAAAAACATCCAAAACAACGATTACATTATTTTAAGGCAACGTCATGTTCTAACAAAAAATTGAACTTGAGACAGGTGAGATGTGTTGCATCTTATAATTATCTCTCATGAACAGACTTAATAAAACCGAGTCTGCTACTTTTCTCTCTTGTTTGTGTTTGTTGCTTCCAAGTGATCATCTTTTCAGTATTTATTGTTAGAAGTACGATAAAGCTGTATATTTTCTTCGTTTGGTGCTGAGAGTGTAAGTTGTGAGAAAGTGTTTGTATTATATTCAATCTCTCGAAAAGTTCTGTATAAAATACATAAACATCCTTGTCAGATAAAAAATAAAATATTTCCAGTGGGTTTATATTGTACGAGATCAAAACCTGGTGTTTTGGACTTGAAATACCTACGGCCCTTGGTATCGATGGTCTTCAAGTCCCGCCCACCAGGTTTTGATCTGGGACAATATAAACCCGCTGGAAATATTTCTTTCTTCTTTTTTTTCAGTCCCATAAAGGTGACCCATATATTTTGCTGCCAATAGGTGTTTTGTGGGTCGGTTTCATCCCACCGCACACTGTACGCAATAATTATAATAAATGAATACAATATAATTATACACATGTATATATCACATACTCAAAAAAAACATCACACACACGATCCGACTTCTACTACACTTGTATTCTAAGATTGAATAATATTTCTAACAATATTGTTTCTCTAATGTTGCATCATGATGATCATTACAAATACTAAATAAATGGTATATCAGTATGTTTATAACTTTTCATATGTTGCTCACATTATTTTATTTATATTTTATTTTTCATTACTAGTAATTATAAACAAAGTTTTATTTTGAGTCGCTTTGGGGCTTAGGGAGAAGTGTTTGGGTGTGGGGTGGGGAGGGTGAGGATTAGGATTTTGGTGAGGTCACATGAGATAAGGATTCGCACTATCCACTGGTTTGATGTATTCCGAGTACATACTTTCATCTGTACAGCTATGGAATCGTTTTATTACCGAGTTTTACCGTTAATCTACCGTTTCAAACCAGTTTGTCGTTCGTTTGTCGTTTTGAAACGGAAAACGACCGAAAACGGGTTTGCAAACGCTTTAAGTGCGCATGCTCAAAGTTTTTCCGTTTCCAAACGCTCTGAAACGGGCGTTTCCAAACGCGCGTAGTGCGCATGCGCAGAGTTTGCAAACGCGTTTTTTAGTGTTTACCATTTTTTGAGTTTGACCAATGAAAAAAGGACAGTATAATTAGATAGTTATCTTCTACGATCGTTGGTTTAAGAGTAATTGATTGTTGCAGCAAATGAAACAAACATTTATATTAATTAGAAACAAAAAGTGATGCTTAGTACTTAATAGTTATGTTAATTCCTACGTGCAAACCCCATGCATTGTCCCATCATTTATATTCATGCCACCATCGAGTTAATATATGCTTAATCTGGGTCAAAAATGACATATATAGCCCTGACTAGATGCATCCTTTAACTAGCCGGGTTTTGGATATGCAACAATGGTTTAATGCACAAAACAACCGACGTCGACAATCATTTATTGTTTAATCCATAGCTCGCGTAGTGTGTACAAGTGCACTGCGATTGAATTAGAGACATCAGTAATTAGATATTTTCACATTATACATACTGGAAGTATGAAAACTAAATATTTCCAAATTAATTAGTGCTGTAAAATTTAGTTTGTAAATAAATGGAATATACTCAGTTTACCTAATAAATGGGAGAGAGCCGTAATGGAAATAAGGGCAAAACCGGAAAAATGGACAACATAATGAATGACTGTCGCAATATAACCACATCTGTTGTTTTAGCATGTTTGTGATCCGTGTGAAATTAAAAAATAAGATATATATTGCATTGTATGGAATGCACTAATGATTCTAAAGGGACACAGAGCAATCTTGAATAATTTTATTAAAATAAGCACCTCCGTATGGAGTTCGTTTTAAAGGGACCCACGGCAATCTTGAAGTGTTTGAAATGGGTGTCTCGATTTATATAACCAGAATCATATTTACTTTTAACCTGGTTACATTTAAATAGATACTATTTTAAGTATTCTCTTTTTCATGTTACTTTATTATACGTTTTAATATATTATTGGTGCAATACAATACAATTTGCTTATTACTATTCTTATAATTAATATAAATGATTGAACAAATGTAAGTTATCCACAGGACGCCTGAGTTTAAAAAAACCACAAGATTGCGATGTGTCCCTCTAACGTTGCTTGAATATATTTTTAAATTAAAAGGTTATATCATCTCAGAGTTTTTAATATATTTTCGTTAAACTGTGCAATATTGTCAAATGTAGTAATATACAAAAACAAAATATGCAATTAACGAAGAAATACTTACGGGATGACGCGAGCTTTAAGGAAATTCAGGTTGTTTTTATCCCTTTAATATGAATCAAGCTAATTCAAATATTCATTAATTAAATTGCTCGTATGAAACAGTTTTTTATAACAACGGTTTACATAGCTATTATATCATATACTGTGAAACATATGTTCCTGGTTTAATTTTAATACACTTATGCACTGTTACGATTGCAAAAATAAGTATACTGGTTGGAAATAAAGCGTGAATAGCGGGTTAAATGCATGAATACGCCAATATATACATTATAGTACATAGTATGAACTTAGAATTCATTACATTAAAACACACACGAACGACAAGACATATTCACAAAAGGCAAGAATTTGATTAATCTTATAGAGTAAAGAAACTGGTCGCCGCGAATTTAAATAAAGAAGATCAAGACTGCCGTGTTTTAAACCTAAACCATAATGTTTCGAAATCTGCGGATATTGCCGTTATTGAGAGATATAAACTAAGTCATACAGTTACTTATAATAAGAAAAACGTATTAACTTAACTTTGAAGAACTCGATATCCTGTGAAGTTATATTATTTAACTTTTACCGATTCCAATAAGAAAACAACGTTATCATGCTTCATTGCAATGTGGTAAAATAGTTATATCTGGTTTACTTTTTTTATTCCTAATTATTCACAGACTTATTAGTTATTTATTAGTATGTGCACACAATATATGCAGAAAGAGCAAAAACGGAAATAAACTAAATTAATAATGTGTTTTACTCCTTATAGTTTTAAACTATTCAATACATTAGTTTCTGAGAGTACATGTATCAGATACCAGATAGTTTTCGTCTGCTCGTATAGTTATTTTGACCAGTGCACATTGTACTAGCAATACAAATAACATATATTGAAAATAAATGTCAGCCTGTTATAAAGTGCCTCTTTAATTATAAATTAAATCAGTATTCGTCGTAAACCATAGTTGAAAATGTTATGTTATATATAATACAATAAAGTATGCATAATTAAAATTTAGGATTGTACCATGCATTATTTAGTTCGTTAATTGTGACTGGCTGATTGAAATAAAAGGGAGTAACTGATTCTATTTCACAACATGTGATTGGCCAACATATAAGACGCTGAGAACCCCAACTGTGACTGTAATGCTCAGTAATGGACGCTCCACGGACACTCGTAAATAACAGTTCAGGATATCAGTCCTCTGTTCTGTTCCTATATACATTGATACATTGATAGCATTGATTTGATCAATAAATATGACTGCACGACGAAGCTCGGTTATAATCAGGGGTTTTATGTAAATAACAGAAATATTAAAAGCTGAAAATGACCGAAACACATACCAATATTTTATTAAGTTTATCAACAAAGTAATCTGAAATCATTTTTTTCCAGATTACATTGTTGATAAACTTAATAAAATATTGGTATGTGTTTCGGTGATTTCCAGTTTCTAGTATTCGTGTTATTTCACAAAAACTTGGGCTACCGATTATAAAAGTTGAGTAATGTATACTTAGGGCGAAATTCAGAATGCATGGACATGGTCTAATACTTGTTCATTAATACGAGCGTCAGGACTTTACTTTTGCGGAAAAGTAGACATTGAAAAAATATATTTAGTACTTGTTTATTTTTCAAATAAATGATAAAAAAAACCAAAAAAAACAACAACAACATAATAAATGACACAGTATCTAATTTCTATAGTACCAGGGAGTATATATATATGCCGTAAGTCTCCGCCACATGGTGACCAAAACATTCTAGGAGTGGCACGTATTAAATTTGGATTTGCAGTATGACACGCTCTCCACGTGCCCCCAACTAACAATATACCACACATCCACTAATCATCTAATGTGTAGCCCTATTGAAGTACAGCCTAATTAGGGTACATACGTCGGTATATGACAAAAGCACGCAACATTTAGGGAAACATAGTTTTATGACACATTTCCTGTTTATTGCAATTCCGTACCGCCGCGGCGAGCCACGTACTGCACAAGACGGATATATGATCGGATATATGATGCGTGGGAAACTAGTTTATCGCGCATAATTATCATACTATGATCTAAATATAGCCAAATGTATTATGAGCACTATAATATGTATCATGTACATGTAGAGATCGAAACAACAGACCTATTATAATTCAACATCTAAACAATCACGGCGTATATAAATATCTAAGAATATATCCCTTTCTACAATATAGCATACGTATACCTGATGAAGTGCTAAGATAATAGAACAAAAACTTTTGTTACCTCATTTATTAAGTTGCATGTTTTTTTAAATGCACGAATTATATCGTCCTTCCGCAACTTAAAAGAAGTACATCAGACTTTGGAAGCAACACTATGAAATTACTAAATTATATTGTGAAATGTCTCTAAGATATAGATAGATCATAAGGCTTCCTATACTACAGCGCAATAATTACTAATTATAAATTACAGCAAGGCTTATTAGGCCATGGAGTAATCACCAGATTATAAATAGCCTTCACACGTGATCGCCGCGGCGATACTGACACATGACGATCGCTTTGAAAGATGTTGCGATTTTTTTTACCGCAAAGATTAAAATAGCTATCCCTGGCACGTAACCTTAGTAAGTCAATACCATATCTATGTCTTTTATTGTATGTGTTCGGTGTAACTTACTTTGGTCGTTTATGGCTCATTTAGTTCATTTGTCTTATTTTAATAGAGAAATAATATATTTGAACAATTTTAAAAGAACTACTAATCCTGATGTACTCCCTTTAACCAAGTGAAAATCGATACTAGAGTGTATGGATAAGCGTTTGTTCTACACAATTTAAGTGTACCCATTTCACATCAGTAAGCGGCGCTATAACAAAATACGGAAATATTTAAATGGTGTTTAATGGTTTGTCAACACATACAATGTTATTTAGAGCCGTCCCAGAAGAAGGGTTTGGGATGCATACACATCCGATAACTTGGCGTTGTGGGTCGGGGAAGGCTACCTATCCGTTTCGTTTCAAAAGAACTTTCACATGGTCTAATATTCTTTATTTTTCATTCCACTTTGATAATTATTCACCCGTTACTACACGTTTGTTAAACAGCCTGGTTGAATTTTTGCGTCTACATGACTGGTCGATAACAATAATTGTATATGTTTGACACTAATCAAGTTGATATATTTATTAAAGTAACATACATGTGACATGCTTGTTTTCTTTTATAACTTTAATGAAAAGTGTGGCCTAATTAGAGATAAATAATTCCGTTCATAATATAACAAAAAACCGTGAAAATTAGTTCACAGTGTTCACCATAATACATTTTATGTAAATAACGAATACATACTAAATATGTGCACAGTTGGCATTTCGGCTAATTGGTTTGATGTATAGCAATTAATTAGTACACTTTCCATTATACATATACACTTGGTGTCATCAGTGATCATCGGAATGAAAACATGAAAGACTGACAACGATCCTTGATTATTTCTAGAGAAAAGTGTGGTCTTAGTTTATCGTTCATTTGCTCAGGTTATCGTTCAATAACGGGAGCGCAGACCTTCATTAAATTAATCATAACATTTGAAGTTATTGATAAGTTATAATATTGTTGTTTCTTATACGTTTTTTTTTTGTGTTTTTTATTTGTCGGTTTTAATTTAAAAAAATACATATACGTTTATACATACATATATGTTTAGGCTTCTCTTAGATACATGTTAATATCCGTTAGTAGCTATATGTTTGGATGCTATTTCCTCTTTGTTCGTGTGATTATTTTTTATGTGTTTATTTGGAATTCTCCGCATGAGGCGGAATATTTATCAAATATTTATCTGAATTCAAAATCCCATTTTTGAAGTTTTTCAAATTATTAAAAAACAGCATTATGAATGTGAAACTACAAAACGTTGTTGTTATAAATGTAATAACACTTTATAACATAATACTTTATTACATGCAATTAGTAAAAAATAAACAGTAGTTGACGCTTTGAAAGATGCGTGTACTTTGCACAGTTGCATGTTGGATCCACCGAATGACATTTTCATAATATGTCGATTCGTTAAATTGTTTTGCGTATTTGTATTTATCACACGTTTAAAGTTAATTTGTTATAATTAGTTTGTATCGCTATACCCATGATGTGTAAGCACAATAAAAGACGTATATATAAATAGGGCTCTCTATGACGTCCCAAATATAAAGTATGTTTGAGTCTTTTAAACATTACGTTTGATTTGCACTAAATGTATTCTAAGAACCGAAACGTGATCAATATAATCAAGTATAATTGTTTAACAGCTTATACCTAATGCGTATAGTCAACTCCGCCGTCCAGCGTGTCAGTTATTACACAACACATAATACACACACACGCAGTAAGCGTGTCATTCGTTTCATGCGCGGCGGCTGTTTATTCAATGCACTTAATGTTAATCCCATAACGCAAATAAATATACATGTATGATATAGCTATGTAACTCATTTTTTATACAATGTCACAAAATGTCACGGGTAGAGCGTACTGGTCGTATATAGCTCTTGTATCGGTTACACCCAAAATCTATTGTTCGAGTTGAAACAATTTCACCATATTCATGATCTATTCATGTAACACGTAAAAGCGTGCACATTTTAAGTGGCCACCAGAGAGGCCGTGTCATAAGTTTAGTTTTGTGCTAATGCATGTAAACGTATAGGTAAATTTTCCTTAAACGGCAAAATTGTATAAGGGGCCTCTCGTGTTGATTCAATACTGTAGATTTAGCCACGTTTGTCACGGACTGAACGGGGGAAATAATGATTTGGGCGTAATGTTTGCTATAAATGCCATTGTCTTCTAGCTATCGCCGGGATAATCGATAGTACTTTGTTGGAACAGAGATTGGACGGCAAATTTCACAGGCAACATGTGGTTAGTAGTTTTATTAAACTTTTATCGTATATTTGTATTCAGTGGGCGGCGCCATCTTGTTTGGCGGTTACGACATCCGGTTAGCATTGATGTTTCTCAAACATAACTTTAGACTAGCATAGGATTTGAAGTGACTTTATTAGATGTAATTATGGTAATTGATCATTAATTGTAAAACAATATTAATTTGATAACAGTGGATAATAGGTGCATTAATTAACGTTGGCGTATAATTCAGTGATTGTAATACACGATTGTTAACATTAGTTAACAATGAGATGAGTGACAAGAATAAATGCGTGCATGCATAACTCAGTGAGTGTAATATATGAGTAATTTGATCATGTTTATATTACATGTATTAAGGGCATTGATTAACAGCGACGTACATAGCGTATACATGGCGTTGTAGAATATGTATACATTGCTACTAATCATTAGTACAGCTTACATATATTGATTGAATAATGATTTGTTTGGGTAATGATAATTATGCAAGATTGTTATGTTTGTCAACCGACATCTAAAACGTATGTATAATTACAGCCTAAGCCATCCAGGATATAAGCCATCCAGGGTTGGAGTAAGCCATCTAGGTTTGGATATCCAGGAGTGGAGCTAAGCTTCCACGAATAACGTTACAAGCGGTGGAGACGGTCCCCGTACCTGCGCAGCCAGGTTTTACTAACGACAACCCCCGGGACACAAGGTGGGCCCGTTACCAGTCCTCACTGGAGGAATATCATTCACAATCTCAGTGGAGATTAACTATCATTGCATCGCGTCATCAACCCTTACAGAAGGCATTTGATGACAATCATCCATTGAATTCGCGCATCATCATCTTTATGAGCTCTCGCGCATCACAGTTATCGCGCTAGATCAACATTGTTATAGATTTAACAACACTTTAGTGTCTTAGACTTTCAGTATTTATAACAATACTAAGAACGTCTTAAACGTTCAGGAGAACATTCTTTTCATAGTTCATTTGTGTATTCGCTTGTTTTTTTAGATAATTGTATATATATTAAACATATTTTAAAAGTTGCATTAAATTTATGTAAATGCATTCACCGTCATTGATTCTTTCCTGAGTTAGCCCAACCACTAAGGTCATCCTGTGACAACTGGTGTCAGAAGTGGGATTTTGGGCGACTACGGAGGGAAAGAATCAATAAGTGATCTTTATTATGATATACTAAATCTCTACTTATTATTTTAGAATTGTGTACCACCCTCTGATCCATCAAGGCGACTGTCGACGATCACGGCCACAGCTTGGAAGACAAGTCAAGACACGACAAGGGTAGGGTGAGTCCAAACTGTTGTTTTGTCCGTTCTTTCCTTGGCGCGAGGTCGCAGTGGTCTACACGAGTGGGTCTGAGGCACTTTTGCTCAATAATTTGGGTGTTTGTTTTACCTCCCTTGATATACACATAGTATCCAATTAGGTTGGCGAACAAGACGTTCTACTCATGTTGTGACACTCGAGTATACTTTTATTAATGGGAGAAGTAAATATACATGTACATGTTATACACATTTTGATGATGGTTTAAGGTTTATGTCCAATATCAAATATAGATATTTTATGTAGTGTATATGTTTTGTGGAAGCTAGATACTATCTATACATAACCGTTAGTAGTTAGCGCTAGTACAAATGTGTATGTAACTTGTCCTATGATGATGCCCAGGTATTTACTGAGGACACAGTGACTTACCATTAGTAGTTAGGTGAGTAGAATTATTAGTGACGTGTGTATTGTAATTATTGTAGTTAGTAGTCCACAATGTCCATAGACATGACGTCCATAAAGGATCTTACGGAAATGGGAAAAGAGTTAGGGTATGCTGGAGAGGAGCTTAGAACCTTTGTTAAAGACGAACAGGCTAGGGAAAGGGAATTTAGACTTAAGGAAAGAGAATTAGCAAAGCAGGAAAGAGATGAAGAAAGTAGACTAGTTAAAGATAAGCTAGAAGTAGAAAGTAGAATAGCTAAAGAGAAGCTAGAATTCGAAAGTAGGTTAGCTAAAGAGAAGCGAGATGAAGAAAGTAGACTAGCCACAGAGAAGGTAGAATTAGAAAGTAGACTAGCCACAGAGAAGCTAGAATTAGAAGCTAGGTTAGCTAAAGAGAAGCGAGATGATGATAAAGAGAAGGTAGAATTAGAAAGTAGAATAGTAAAGGAGAAGCAAGAGTTAGAACATGAGAGGTTCGAAACAGATGGTAGACTAGCTAAGGCTAAGATGATAATGGAAAGGGAGCAAAAAGAGTTTGAGCATAAGTTAGCTTTAGAGTTGGAAGCAGCTAAGACACATAGTAAGGAAAGTAAAACTGAAGGGAAAGATAGTTATTCTGGGAAGTTAAAAGGTTCGAAGTTACCATACTTTGATGCTGACAAAGATAACATGGACAGTTACTTGTTACGGTTCGAGCGTTATGCTGAGTTACAGGAATGGACCAAAGATAAGTGGGCAGTTCATTTAAGTGCGTTATTAAGAGGCAAGGCCTTAGATGTATTTTCTAGATTACCTAGTGTAGATGCTCTTGACTATGACAAGTTAAAGGATGCTCTTTTAAAGAGATTTGAGCTAACTGAAGAAGGTTTTAGAAAGCGATTTAGAGCTTGTCTGCCTGAGAAAGGCGAGTCATTTATTCAGTTTATTAGTCGGTCTAGAAATTACTTAGATAGGTGGTTAGAGTTAGGGAAGGTAGCGCAGACTTATCAGGGCCTCATAGATTTCTTGTTGCGGGACCAGCTATTCAATGTTTGTAGTAGAGATCTGTTCTTATTTCTGAAAGAAAGAAAATTAGCTAGTGTAGGAGAAATGGCAACACAAGCAGATCAGTTTGCCGAGGCTAGAGGTGGAGCTCATAATGTAGTGTCGAAAGACAGAACTTTTAGAGATAGGCAAGGGGACGATCATAAACAGAAAGGCCAGAGTGGAAACTATAGAGGTGGAGGTAGTTCGATGGGTTCTAGAGGAGGTAGCAATAGTGGTAACATAGGTAGACCTTTTATTCGTTGTCGTCACTGTCATGGGAATCATGCTTCACATGAGTGTAGAAAAGCGGTGAAAGTGTCCGCTGTCGTAGACAATTTTAGTGACACTAGTAGAGTGGACAACAATGTAGGGAGTCAGAACCAAGGTTTTAACAACCCATGGAATTTCGGTAGAGGTAGAGGTGGTCAAAACCGAGGTAGAGGTAGAGGCAGAGGTAGTAATAGTCCGGTTATTAAAACCGAGAGTAGTAGCTGTTGTGTTAAAGCGGATGGTGTAATGGCGAAGATCGGAACATGTCTCTTTCCGTATGCAAATCTTCCAACGGCAGATGGTAGAGTGAATGGCACGGACGTAATTGTAATGAGGGATACAGGTTGTACAGGTGTGGTAGTTAGGCGTAGTTTAGTTACGGATGACCAGTTGGTAGGTAAACAGTCACCGTGTATGTTGCTAAATAAGTCGGTAGAGCACGTGCCAATAGCGAGAATAGATGTAGATACACCTTTCTTTAAAGGGACTACAGAGGCACTATGTATGGATGACCCGATGTATGATTTAACGATAGGGAACATAGATGGTTCAGCACTTCCGGTAATGTCCGATTTTAGAAGTAGCATAAGTAATGCCGTAGAGACTAGAGCGCAGGTTCAGAAGCAAGCTCAGGCTTATAGAAAATTAAAGGTTCCTGCAGCCGTAGGTGACATATCTAAAGCGGAGTTTATAGAAGCACAAACTCAAGACGAGTCATTAGGTCCTTGTAAGGTGAAGGCCAAGGATGGTGTATTGAAGAAGTGTAAAGGGTCCGGTAGTTGTAAGTTTGTACATAAGAATAGGTTATTGTACAGAGAATTTGAAGATAGTGGTAGTAGACAGTTTCACCAATTAGTGGTTCCTACCCAGTATAGAACGACAGTGCTTAAGGTAGCTCATGAGTCGATTATGGGAGGTCATTTGGGCGTAAAGAAAACGTCAGATAGAGTATTGGCAGAATTTTATTGGCCAGGCGTTAGCGGAGATGTAACTAGGTATTGTAGGTCCTGCGATGTATGCCAAAGGACAGTACCAAAAGGTCGAGTGACCAAAGTACATTTAGGTCAGATGCCACTGATAGATACACCATTTAAGCGGGTAGCCGTAGACATAGTTGGACCAATTTTTCCAGTGTCGGATAGGAAAAATAGGTACATTTTGACCATGGTAGACTATGCAACTAGGTATCCGGAGGCAGTAGCATTGCCCTCAATTGAAACTGAGAGAGTAGCTGAGGCATTAGTTGATATGTTCAGTAGGCTAGGTGTACCAGAGGAAATGCTGACTGATTGTGGGTCACAGTTTACGTCAGAACTTATGGCTGAAGTAAGCAGGTTATTGTCTTTGCGTCAAATCATGACAACACCATATCACCCTATGTGTAACGGGTTAGTCGAACGATTTAACGGGACGTTAAAGCAAATGTTACGGCGTATGTGTACCGAGAGACCCAAAGATTGGGACAAGTATCTCAATGCTTTATTGTTTGCATTTAGAGAGGTTCCACAAGAGAGTTTAGGATTTTCACCGTTTGAGTTATTGTACGGTAGGTCAGTTAGAGGTCCCATGAGGATTCTTAGAGAGATGTGGGCAGGTGAAGTAGATAGTGATGAGGTTAAGACTACATATCAGTATGTTTTAGATCTGAAGGAGAAACTAGAGGAGACTTGTAAGATAGCTCAAAGTCAGTTAGTTAAGGCAAGTACCAAGTATAAACGGTACTATGACCAAAAAGCTAGAGCTAGGAAGTTTAAGATAGATGACCAGGTGTTACTGTTACTCCCGACCGACAATAACAAGTTGTTATTACAATGGAAAGGTCCGTTTTACGTTAGAGGGATAGTGAACACTATGGATTACCGTATCGAGATAAACGGAAAGTTAAAGACCTTTCATGCGAATATGCTGAAAGAGTATATAAGTAGAACCGATAATGTGCAACAAGGGGTGTTAACCGTAGTTAATGTTGCAGTTATTGAGGATAGTGAGGAAGGCAGTAGTGAGGACACTAGTCCCACATATTCTCCCACTAGTGTAGGTAAGAAGACAGCAGTCGATGTAGATATATCGGGCATGCTTAGTGTAGCAGAGAAACGAGAGGTAAGTCGTTTAGACTCTGAGTGTAGTACTGTTCGGTCCGATAAGTCGAGACCAACAGATGCAGTGCAGTGTAGCTTTAAGCACACTTTAGCAAAGCCGATTAGGGAAACGAGAGACCCTACGCCATTTCGCAAACAGTATACTGGTAATGCGATGGATGCAATGTGTAAGGTTGGAGTTCTGGTAGTGGCAGGAAGTAGTGTTATTAGTAACAGTAGAGTCGGGGTAATAGACCGTGGAAAGGACAATATTGGGGCAGACTATTTAAGTCGCCGCACATAATGACCGGTTTAATACAATAGTGTATTGCAGTGTATTGTACAATAATAGTATATGTTACGACAGGGTAGTGTACAATTGTAGAATAGTGTTGAAATTGTAATTACATATTATAGTCAGGTTATAACTGCAGTGGATGTTTTCCGGAAGACGGTCGTTGTACTGGCTGAAGGTTGCATCCCTCGGTAGTAATATTTATATACTCAAGCGATTGAGCGATCAGCTTGTACGTTTTGTCGCTCATTTGCTCAGAAGAATTAATAGTTTCTTAACGTGTAAATATTAATTATCATTTTGTTGAATTTTAAAAGTGTAGCACTTTCTTTAAGTGGGGAGATGTTGTCACAAAATGTCACGGGTAGAGCGTACTGGTCGTATATAGCTCTTGTATCGGTTACACCCAAAATCTATTGTTCGAGTTGAAACAATTTCACCATATTCATGATCTATTCATGTAACACGTAAAAGCGTGCACATTTTAAGTGGCCACCAGAGAGGCCGTGTCATAAGTTTAGTTTTGTGCTAATGCATGTAAACGTATAGGTAAATTTTCCTTAAACGGCAAAATTGTATAAGGGGCCTCTCGTGTTGATTCAATACTGTAGATTTAGCCACGTTTGTCACGGACTGAACGGGGGAAATAATGATTTGGGCGTAATGTTTGCTATAAATGCCATTGTCTTCTAGCTATCGCCGGGATAATCGATAGTACTTTGTTGGAACAGAGATTGGACGGCAAATTTCACAGGCAACATGTGGTTAGTAGTTTTATTAAACTTTTATCGTATATTTGTATTCAGTGGGCGGCGCCATCTTGTTTGGCGGTTACGACATCCGGTTAGCATTGATGTTTCTCAAACATAACTTTAGACTAGCATAGGATTTGAAGTGACTTTATTAGATGTAATTATGGTAATTGATCATTAATTGTAAAACAATATTAATTTGATAACAGTGGATAATAGGTGCATTAATTAACGTTGGCGTATAATTCAGTGATTGTAATACACGATTGTTAACATTAGTTAACAATGAGATGAGTGACAAGAATAAATGCGTGCATGCATAACTCAGTGAGTGTAATATATGAGTAATTTGATCATGTTTATATTACATGTATTAAGGGCATTGATTAACAGCGACGTACATAGCGTATACATGGCGTTGTAGAATATGTATACATTGCTACTAATCATTAGTACAGCTTACATATATTGATTGAATAATGATTTGTTTGGGTAATGATAATTATGCAAGATTGTTATGTTTGTCAACCGACATCTAAAACGTATGTATAATTACAGCCTAAGCCATCCAGGATATAAGCCATCCAGGGTTGGAGTAAGCCATCTAGGTTTGGATATCCAGGAGTGGAGCTAAGCTTCCACGAATAACGTTACAAGCGGTGGAGACGGTCCCCGTACCTGCGCAGCCAGGTTTTACTAACGACAACCCCCGGGACACAAGGTGGGCCCGTTACCAGTCCTCACTGGAGGAATATCATTCACAATCTCAGTGGAGATTAACTATCATTGCATCGCGTCATCAACCCTTACAGAAGGCATTTGATGACAATCATCCATTGAATTCGCGCATCATCATCTTTATGAGCTCTCGCGCATCACAGTTATCGCGCTAGATCAACATTGTTATAGATTTAACAACACTTTAGTGTCTTAGACTTTCAGTATTTATAACAATACTAAGAACGTCTTAAACGTTCAGGAGAACATTCTTTTCATAGTTCATTTGTGTATTCGCTTGTTTTTTTAGATAATTGTATATATATTAAACATATTTTAAAAGTTGCATTAAATTTATGTAAATGCATTCACCGTCATTGATTCTTTCCTGAGTTAGCCCAACCACTAAGGTCATCCTGTGACATACAACACCATGTATAGCTTAACAAAGTATCGCCATTAATATAAAATAGTATTCGTCTGCTACGAAATAATTATATAGATTTAATAAGCGCAAAGGAATGTTTTAGGGGTTAAATGATCTGCATTCTCATTGGTCAAACGGAAAAATGCAGAAACCCGTTTATTACCGTTTGCTCAGTCACCGTTTACAGTTTAGGCGTTTCGCGTTCTGATTGGCCAAACTAAATATCAGCAACCTGATTGGCGAAACTTACAAACGCAAAAACTCGAAATGAGAAAAACCCGTTTTCAGTCCAAAAAAACGTTGGAAACGTTCTTCTTCAATTTTCATTGGTTGATATGCAGAAACCCAGTTAAACGCGTTTGTTTTGTGCCGCGTTTTGAGTTCGTTTTGCTATCGTTTCAAACTAGTTTGTGCTCGGTAATAAAACGGTTCTATAGCTGTAAGTGTTTTTAGGTTATTAGAGCATTTATAATACTCCAGGCATTATTTTTTAATCCTAAAATTTATAGCTTAGCGTTAAGACATCTACTGGTGTATATGTAACGCTTCATTTCAAGACATGTGGCATTTTCCGACGCTGCCTTTAAATTGTTTCCTTTGTTTCCAAAAATAATTTTTATTTCACTTGGATTAAGTTTCATTTGTTTGGAATTGAGGATACTTTCTACATCAATTAACAATATATGTTCTATTGTTTCTATGGCTTCCGTGCAAAACGTACATTTTTCATTTGACGTGATGTTGAGCAGAATCAGATATTTGTTTGCTGGAAGTATTCTATGAAAAAAAATCAACAAACCATTGGAGGTTGGTGTCTTTAGTTATTTGGAAAGGTATATTCTAGAATATACTCCAGTCCCTTTCATGTATTAAAAACAATGTCTTCCACTTAGTTTGACTACTAGGTTTTACTGTTTTTTTGTTTTAAAGGATATATGCAATGGATTCAAATCAGTATGCATGTCCCTTAAATCGATAGATACCATTAAAACATTACCAAAGAACATTTATCCGATATTTGTTATTGTCCGTAGTACTAGTAGCAGAAGGTAATAGATCACACCTGGCGAAAAATTTACAGTTGAATACGAACATGGACTGTTTACAAAACAGTGTATTGTTATTTAAATGTGCCAACCAACCATGTATTGGTAAGTGTAAGGTTTCTATTGTCAAAATCACAAGTGAATATCTGGTTGTCAATTTGCATATGAATGGTGATGTCACTGGTCAACGTTCGTATACCGTTAGAAAACATACAAAACTATCAGTGTAATAGTTCTTGATATTGTCATAAGTACCATTCTAAATAAATCGTTTGAACAGTCTGAAATAACACACAAAAGAAACAAAAATACAAAAAGGTATTTTCATTGAATTGTTTTGGTTATTTCAAGCCACTGAAGGATACATAGGAATCCATGCATGACCGTGTCTACTCTTAGGAGCCCAAATACAGTCCGACACACAAGACCATCTGGTTTACACACACATACCGTAGCTTTTCTATACAATGTTACATCTCTAAATAATCCATTTTAATTTCAACAGTGATCTTTATAAACAAAAAGAAGAAGAAACAAACTACTTATTTTTAGTATTTTTTTATAAACCATCAAGTTTGTGTTATTTATTTCAGATGTTACTTCCACTAACTGCAAGATGACGACAACATTGACAAAATGTGTAACAATGAGAACACGAAAGAAGAAGGCTGGATGTGCAGAACACATGTATTTTTACGGCAATTGCCTCAACATACATCATGGAGGCTTACTATTATGCCTGCACAGAATAAAATAAGAATATGAAACATTGTGCTAGTGAATTTCAGCAGACCACTTACACCCACATCTAGTCTGACGTGACCTAACTGGACTAGGCGTACACCCACATCTAGTCTGAAGTGACCTAACTGGACACGGCGTACACCCACATCTAGTCTGACGTGACCTAACTGGACACGGCGTACACCCACATCTAGTCTGACATGACCTAACTAGACACGGCGGATAGACCCATGTACTGCCGTCTTAATCGATAGCACACGTACAAACTCTTGTATTATATCTCTCTCAGGCAGCAGTTCTATACAAGCAAAATATTAAGTTGATAAACTTTCAAAACCATTTAGGATAACATAATCAAGCCTCAAATGTCACTGGAGAGGATGAGCCCTCTTAATTTTGGGGTCAATGTCGTCATGACCCGATCATGAAAAACCTTACTGGAACGGTTACTTGTCAACCTCTTTGGACACGTTCATGTCACGCGATGAATGGCTATGGTGAAAAGATAACCATTGTTCATGTTTCGTTTCAAAGGTCGAGGTTGTCATAACTTGATCATACCAAACTATGTACGTGTGATAACTATTCAGGAATGAGAGGTTACGAGTAAGTGTTTTTGAATTGAGGTTTTCTGGCGCACCAACACAAGAAAGGTTATATGGCGCCAAACAGGGATGAACATGCCAGGCTCATACTCCATTTACATCTAGATAAAATATGGAGAATGGGCCTAGAACCTTCTAACCTGCAGAGTTGCTACAAATTCTATTGTAGACACTCCATTTACGATGGAGCCACATTTCCACATTTGCAGACCTTTAAAAAGGCAAATATAGTCGGCTGCTTCAGTATGTGTAGGACCATGTTTACATCAGCTATTTTAGTTGACAGACAGGCTGTATGAAGCAGTGGTAATTTGATAGTTACTGGGGTTGTTTAACTAGTCTAGAAACATTTACCTTACATGCGCAATATACAGGATATGTGATATAGCCGATTTTATGGGGAAAAATAAGGTAACACAAACAACATATAATTTTAAACTTGTTTATTCTTGCACTATAAATAAAATGTAGATATTAAAAAAACATGTATTGCTTTTATTTTAAGTCACCTGTTAAAAGACTGCCAACAGCACTAGATACAAATCATGTCTTAAAGGGACAATCTTGAGGTCTACAAAACGTTTCGGCGAAAAAAACAAGGTCTACAAATGTGTTAAAGCTGGAATTTGATTTTGATAGTATAGTAATGTTTTCTTTTAACGTAAGATCAACTCTTGTCATCAATTTTGATAAGTAATAGATAGAGTTTGGTCTCATTGAGTTGGTTGATTTAAACATCGAGGTGTTTAACTTAACCATGAGATGAGACCATACTCTATTTGTTTTGTAGCATGTCTATTTCAGCTGTCTGCCATACTCTTAACTTCCAATAACTGGTAGTTAAGAGTACACCAATTATTCTGACAGGTATTATTTTCAACAAGCATCAAGAATTGCAGGGCAATCCATAGTCCCCCACCGGCCCAGACAAACATTTTCCAGACATTTTCTATGATGGAGGTCAAAGATCAAGGTCAAATGACGTTATTTTGGTACGCGACACATCGCTGTCCCAAGATGTATTCACATACCAAGTTTGGTGTCTCTTAAGTGTTATAGTATTGAAAATACGGTCCGGACAATATAATGATCCATATCATATAACACGAAAGAAATGTATGATACATATTGAGTGCGATTGTTTGTTTTGGTCTGCTGTTAGTTTATAAGGACAAACCTATTTGAAACCAATGGGTAAAATACGAAATGGAATATAAAGGGTGGGGTAAACATTATTTAACTTGATGGCAAAATGCAAATTCTCAATTGAAAAAAAGTAATAAAATTAACAAAGATTTTACCTGGAGCTCTGCAATACAGCTTCATTTGCACAACATTGTGGGTCGCAACTTAGTGACATATACTACATCAAAAAGTATTTTACCTGGAACGACAATGTTGGTTTATCCTAAAAAGGTCAATGTTCAGAGTTGGTAATTGATATGTGCACATTAAAACTATTTACATGTGTTGATTAGTTTCCATGTTTTCAATCATTTATTTACCTTGTTACACAGAATAACACTGAAGATAACTATTCCACCGGGTATCACTTGTTTGCTTTCACTTTCTTTAAGAGTTGATTCTCACACTACACATATCATTTTTCACAAGAGTATGTCCATATATCTCATACGGTTCTGTTCATCTATTAAATCGTGCTTTTCTACTTTCTACAATAGGTTCTTTACTCTGTTTGAAAGGCGTGATGTGAGCCAGTGGTGGTGAACGTTGCCTGCTTCCGTTCACAGTACTGGGCCATGTAGTTTCTTCGAGTTGTCTGAGGTCTCTTGCTGTTTGATAACTGCTGCATATTTCTCGTCTCAGAATGACTTCACCCATTAGTTCCTCGATATAGTCTGAAAATGGAGACATAGAAACATAAATAGTCAAACAATTATTAGTCCTACATTTTTATTTGATAGTTGTGTACTATTTTCAGAAATAGTAGTAGTGTGTATTTCTTTAATAAATAACTACTTACATAAACTTTGAAACAATAATTCCAGAATTTCGCAAAGGTGCTTAGGATTTTTGTTATAGCACGTACCAAATGTTTGCTTGACCTTCACCTCTGAAGCAACTGCACCGTCCCTTCCACGTGGATACGGCACTTTCCACTGCAATTCACCATTGTCCAGTCTGTACGCCTGCTCTCGGTTACAGTTCTCGTTAAAGTGCAACGCTGCTAGACACAACCTGTAGAAACAGTGAATCAACATCATTTTAAAAGCTGAGGCAATTTGACTGCTTCAGACAAAATGCGAAGGAGACATCTCCTGTCATTTAAAATCAAGATGAGTATATACAATATATAAAGATACTGACGTAGGTCACAACAAAGCTGCATCATACAAGTAGTATTTGTATATTAAAGACGCTACCCGGCCAACAACAGACACATTTTAAAACAGATATACACTGTTTCTAAGCTACAATATAAATGTCTTATTCGGCAGGTAAAACATGTTTATACCAACTCTTAATTCGTTTTACACATATTCAATTACGGGTTTAAATATGTGTTTAAGTATCCGTGAATAAATATAGACTTTTAATGGGCACATATACACTATTTTATGACTCAGCACATAGACTGAGTATGCTACTTTCCCTGTCCGATCTTATTATATTTCTTCTTGGAAGAACGGCTTTGTAGTGGCATTTGACGGTTTATCTTTAAAATTGTTTAATTACCTGGCTTGCATCTGCAAATGATCATAGTGGAGGAACTTGGGAGGCAAACTGGCAACAGACTTTGTGAAATAACCGGAGCGATGAAGTTTCCGGTGCTGGTGAGAGTTGCTTTACATCCTTGAAAAAAAACTTGCTTCCAACAACTTTCTTCAGTTCTTCGTACGGCTTGATTCCTGCAACATAATATGTATTGGAAAAAATCTCAGAGGATGAAACTATGATGTTGAATGAAAGGAGACAGGGTGGTGGATGTACATCTCACAAGTGTATTCCTTACGGGTAAAACTGCAGCAAACACTTCTAGTGTAAGAGTGTCCACCTCGCGTCCTAAAGTAAGTGTGTTCGATCCTTGGCCTGGTCACACTAGAGTTAATAAAATTGATACTAGTTAGCTCCCTTACTTGCCGTTCAGCAAATAAAGGGTAGTGCTAGGGCTAGTCGGAACAGTGTCAGTATGCGAATGGACGTGATATTTCATGTGTCTAGAATATGACTGGCATTCTGGTGCTGCAGCATTATAATGTTGCGCATAGACCTCATGGCTACAAGTACACACTATCGTGATGTGATGGTATATTTGACGATTGTGAAAGCAATATGTTAAACGCCATATATTTTTTCGTATAGCGATATTGGGGAGCCCAATTGTTGCCAGTTTATTTACTTCAACCTTCGATTGTTATTTTTTTGAACAAAATAATAGCTACATTTTTAGTTCAACTGCATCCATTTTTAGGTCAACTGCGTATTGAGGCCTGTTTTCAACATACTTTTAATACAAGGTGCAAAGCGTCGAATGGGGAAGGATTTGGGGGTAGGTGTCCCCCTTCCACGAGGTGGTTTCTCTCCCCAATATTTATTTTCATCTTTGGACCAAAACGTTGTTCGTACAAGCGACATTTGTCAGGCATAAAGACATTTATGCTCACAAAAAGGTAGAAAAAACTAAATAAAATGATAATTTTACACCATTAATCCCCTCCCTTCTTATTTTTATTTCATTTTCAACTTTTTTGATTTTTTTTTATGATTTTTCCAAGTTACATATAATTATTTTCATGCCCAGGCAATGACAGTTAAACTCCTGTTCCTACATCAATGGTTCATCGTTGCATATAGAAATAAGCAGAATATTTACAAATAATATGCATAAATACCTTGAGTTTTAGTTTTTTCTGCTGCAGATTATGATACGACAATATTTTGCTGGTGTCGATTGATTTTCTTTTACTTTTTACAAACACTGACGGAAATGCGTCCTTTCTCAGCCATAAGACTGAGATGACAATGTTCATAGATTTTAATAGGCCCGGATCCCTCTCGAACAGCTCAGACGTAAATGCCCATAGCAGAGCCTTGGGTACCTAGTTGGTGTGTACTTTTCGTGACATTTGACGCGATCCTGCCTCGGCATTGCATCAACCCATAATTTTAGACGCTTTTCATCCTTCAGAGGAAATACATGCATTCCAATTCCCTTTCCATATGTTGTATCACAGCCATAAGCCGCACAACCAACCATTTTATCCGTAATAATTCCTAAATTAATTATTTCGCATCTGTGTTTACACTGACAGCCATCAGAAATGGCGGGTACTGAGTAGCAGATAACGTCACACGTAAGGGGAGATAATGTGCTGGCCAGAGGTGCAGGTGCGTGATCTACTGTATTTTCTAGGTGCAATAAAACGCCTCAGTTTCGGAAATCGTGGCATACGTTAAATACAAAGGGTATCTAATAATAAAACGCAACGGAAAATCGTAGATGACTTTATTGCTTATATCCTTTAAGTGTCATACATTGGCTGTGTTTCTTTTTTGGGGGGTTTTGTAGTATTGGGTAAATATGCGATGGAATAAGTGGGTACATCATGTTTTTATTTATTGATTCAAATATTTTGAACTTAAGGAATTGTTTAAGTACAGTTATCATTCCATGGAAATGAAGAACAATGGGTATAATGTTTGTTTTTTCTATATATTCTTCTTTGGTAAAGAGATTGCCATTTTGTATTGCTTACATCATTAACATATCATATCCCTTTATTGTACCAGGATTAAGAAACATAATTTGTTTTCCTATCAGTATATTATAGTTATAAATTAACATAATTTCATAAGAATCCACTTCCTGTGCGTCTAAAAAAAATTTAAGACGTCCCTTGGCCTTTTATTCATCTCAAGTTGTTCTTTGTTTCTGTGTGTGTTTGTGGTTGACTGTCCTTCTTGAATGCTACTTTTTCTGATCATTGTTTTGAACTGAATGCGATGACCAGACAGATTGTTGACCCTTTGTTGACATCTATCTAAATCCTTAAAGGACGTTGTCTTTAATATTGTCGTGTCGTACTTTATCGATTTGTTCTCTTACTGCTGTGGCTTCTGCGAAGCCATTGAATTCTTACTTTGTGGATTTCTAGGCTTTATTTAATATTATATATTCCAATACACCGGTACTATAAAGCCTAGTTTAAAATATCTCGTTATATTCAACGATATATCACTGTAATTTTTGCAACTTTCATTGATTGATTGAGACAAATAATATAAGGTCAACAGCCTCGATCAATTTTCATGTCGCTTACTCATAACGACACGTTGTGGCTATCTAAGGCTATAAGTTTTATATTCATATATGCATGATCATTTATATGTTATGCTTATATTTCCTATTATTTCTGCCTTGTTTGTTAAAGAATATAAGATGGCGAGGATATATTTTTTAAACTGTCCCGTTTTATTTGGATGACAATTTGGTAAGAGTGAGGTATGGTGCACCCTAGATTCTGGTTTAAATAACCAGCGGCCTTTTTTCCCACTATATATTATATATAAGTATTAAACGCTTTATAACAGTTTGGTCACATAAATAATCTACGAACTGTGTACCCCTTGTCGGAGATCTGTTTTTATATTGCTATTTGTTATGAAAGATAATCATGTTGAGTCTTTCACCAGATACCCAGGCATGTTATTGAAGCCTTTAATGACACCTCTCGGTATTTGAATGACATATTGAACATGGACAACCTTTCTTTTCTAGTATGGTTAATGATATATATCCTAAAGAACTTAAGAACTTGGTGGTGGTGGACCCATTTACAGTTCGCTACTATGCTTTCCGCTTTAATTGTACGATGACCGGACAGGCTGTGGACAGGCTGTGGACCCTATGATGACGTCTACCTAAAGCCCAAAAGGACTGTGACGTTTGATGTTTGTCTGCATCTTATCTTGTCGTGCCCTCAGTGGTTTGTTCTCTTGTTGCGCTGGCTTCTGCCAAATTATTGAGTTCATTCCTTTTGGCTTTCTAGGCTATTGTTTATTTGTATTTATATATACTCAATCATCTTTGCAATTTACTTATATTTCCTATTAATGCTGCATTGCTGGTTAGAGACTAGTTAATGGCGGGGATTTCTTTATTTACACTGTCCCGTTTTACTGGGATGACAGTAGGGTAAGTGTGAGGTAGGGTGCATCCTAGAACCTGGTTTAAACCCCCAGCGGCCCATTTTGCAACTGTCTGTTTCAAGGCGGTAGCCCTAATGCCAACCCTTTGTGTTTGTGATGTCTTATTTGGCCTTTTATTCATCTAAAGTTGTTCTTTGTTTCTGTGTGTGTTTGTGGTTGACTGTCGTCCTTGAAAGCTAGTTTCCTGTTTGATGTTTATATATAATATTACCTTTTGATAGCTCACTGACCAAGTCTGCTTATTATTTTTAAAGTAAAATATGCTTAGCAAACGCAGTTCTAACTTTATATCAAATTAAAAAAGAATCTATTAATAGACATAAATGTAGTAAATGTCTCTAAATCTCAACAAAACACCAACAGTAATTAATATAATAATGCCATGCAGAATGGCATTGACATATTCAATTTGGAGAACGTTATCGGAGCTGAACTGATTTGCTAACGATACCTGTGCTAACGATACCTGTGATCTGGCTTGACTACCGAATGACGTTTGATGATATATTGCCGGAACTGTTGACCTTCCTTGACACGTATTAATAGCATTGTTGTAGTTATTTAGTCATTTTCTTAAACTGAATTTGATAACCGGACAGATTGTTGACCCTATGATGACATCTATCTAAATCTTTAAAGATCGTTAGCGTTTGATCTTTGTCTTTAATCTTGTATAGTCGTAAAAGCCATTGAATTCTTACTTTGTGGATTTCTAGGCTTTTTTTTAATATTATATATAATTCTAATACACCGGCACTTTAAAGCCTATTATAATATATTTCGTTATATTCAACGATATATCACTGTAATTTTTGCAACGATAGGAGAGTAAGCAAGTCATTTCGAACGAGTTCAGTTATCTGCACTGTTTTTCACATTTTAGAGGTTCATTGTTTCTATTGTTTCAAAGTAGAATACTGCTTACGCCTGTGTTAAATGGCGTGAGAGGTGATGTTTCTTATATTACCTCTTACAAAAAGATTAATACAAATGAGTCTGCTACTTTCCTGTCCTGTTTGTGTTCGTTGCTTCCGATGACTTACTTACAGAAGTATATCAGGATTACTATTTAGAAAATATAATGTCGTAATAATCTCGGTAGAATATATATTTTTAAAAACACACGACAGCGCCCATGATTTTCTTCATATTATTGCTGTAAAACATGCCATTTAGTGCATTTCTTTGAATTTACCGTGCAATCCACAGCAATAACACCCGAAGACTATCTTTTTTCGGATATAGATCTATGTGTTTTATGTGGATTTTTGCTTGTTCGGTCCACTGGAATCACATTTGAAGTGCATTGGAACGCTCGATTTCGTTGATTGAATTTAGTATCTTCTCATGAATATTGATTGGGATGAAAGGTCGATCTGACGTGACATCTAAGGCAGTTTGGTCAGACCCTATAGCGGAGAGTAAAGCGTAATTAGGATATGATTTTAATGTGATTGACTAATTACATACTTTCATCCGAAACCGTCATCAAGAAATACGTTCATCATAAAGCCCATTATTTATTAGAACCTCATTGTCCATTGTCCATGATATCTTAATCTTACGTTTAGTACATGTTTATATATTAGTTTCTTGTTTCTAGAATTTCAGGGTTCCTCTATTTACTCGGCATATGTAAACGGAAACTGTCATATTAACACAGCTCTTACACTAAGAACTGCTACTTACAGATGTGCCAGTCAGTAAACGCATTTAATTCAAACTGTACGTATCAATTACGTGAGACAGTCATCTTTATCAAATGTCTTAATGACCACTCATGGGATGGAGATACGCCAAATTGATTTCATGAGGTTGATAGTAGCGTATTCGTGCTAGTGAGGTACTCCGAAACACACAACACTAGTATTGTCAAACAAATAAAATCGCATGCAACACACACATATAATGGCAAATAACAATAAAAATACTAAAAGCGGAATCCCTTGGAAGCAACATAAACGATTTTTTTTAGGAAACTCAGTTTAATTGAGTCTGAACATGAGAGGTAATTTAGAGTGCACAAACTCTGACGCCTCCTAGTACTGGCTTAAGTGATGTTTTATGTTAAAGCTACACATGCTAGGCTTGATTAACCCAAAGGACCTGTAAGTAATAAAACTAATGATTTGTTATCGTGGAAACATGTTACGGTAGACACATAGCACTAAACAAACGCTAGTGTAAATGTAAATAACTACTGAAAAGGGGATCACATGGAAATGAATTGAATCGAATGTTGTTTAATGGCTCATCAACACAGTATAAGTTATTTATAGCCGCCCCAGAGAGAGGGGTAGGATACATAGAAATCCGGGAACCGTGTCCTACTCTTATTATCGAATACATTCCTACGGTTCTTTAACGTGCTAAAGGATACAGCGATACACTGGACCGCCCAGTTCAGCAACAAAAATGACAGATAAATGTAGCAGACTCAATAAAATCGAGTCTACGACTTGTATTTGTTGTTTGGGTTTAAACGATGTTCTTAATATAAAACCACTAGAGGCCACTTTTCTGAAATAGGTATTCAAAATAAAAACTGGTTATCTATTCTTCTGAAATATCCTGCCGGTTTTAAGTTTCGATTATGTCTGTAAAGCTCCCCAAAGTCAATTGTTTATGATGCATATATATCCGCTATTTTTCTTTCAGTTTAAACCACCATATTCTCGTTGATTCTCACTGTCGGGAAGAACCAACTCTATTCACATTTTACGAAAGCAATACAATTCATATTTCAAATTGAAGTACAAACAATAATGCTCATGCATATCTCGTCTCATTTTGCCTTCTAAGGAAATCACCAATACAAAAATAACATTTGAAAAAGGAAATGGAAGAGTAATTGTTATTTGTGACATATGTTAATGCCTTCAAGCTATTACCTGATAGGGTATAAGTGGGGTGCGGTGTAGGTGGAGAGTGAGGTAGCCCGGCCATATCACATCTCTCATCGAAAATGATAAAATAATAAAAAATAGAGAAAATAATCCAATAGAAACCATAGAACCCAAACGCAATGACACCGTAGCCTAGGTTTGCACTTTACCATAAAATAAGTCAAATGAGCAAATATAACGGTGATGAAAAGGGTTGCCGACTTGGAATGGTCAGTAGGATATACAGCTTTCTGGCTAGCTTAAATCTATATGATGTGTACACAACCTCGCAATTTTCCTTTCTTTGACAAGACATTGTATATATCTAGTTCTTAGAAGTTGACCCCATGCCAAACCAGGCAATGGTATCCAGCTAAATAAGAAAGTCATCAAAAGCATGATATTGATGATAAACAACTTCAATATTACCATTTGTTTGAATTATCTAGCAACCTATTTTGTTGTTGAACGAAATGCCTATAATGACAATGAATGAATGAAAGAATGAATGGTGTTTCACGGCACTTCGACACATAAATAGGTCATATTTTGCGCAAAAACTGATGAAAGATGAAGAAATGAAGTAGTAATTTAAAATGAATGTAAATATATAAATATAAAACTATTTCCAAAAAGGGATGATATGGTAGTAATATAAAGTATATATGTCAATCAACAAATGCCCGTCAACGAGTATATAAACAAGTAAATATGTATAAGAACAGGAAATCTAAAACAAGACTAAAAGCTATGGTATCAAATAATAACTCTTTCATAGTAATAACACTGTAGTACCTTTGACGCATAAAATCAAAGTCTACTCATTCCAACAATATGTGTTTGATCGTTAACGGTGCAAAACAGGGTATACATTCTGGTAGTTCCTCTGTCATGAATGAGTATAATGTATGCCCTATCCTACACTGAGCTAGAACAACTTCTTTTCGACAAATGAGTCTACTAGAAAAACGTCATTCTCCGAGTAACGGTTTAATTGAATTGAGTTTATTGTTAACTGACAAATCCCAAGCGGCTTGCCAAGAGTTATGAATATTTGTGTTATTACAACTTTTTAAATCAGTATAAGGTAATTAGACCATTAGATATATGTAAACATAATGCTGCTTTAGCAGCGCTATCAGCACTATCATTACCACGTATTCTAACATGGCTTGGAACAGGCTGTGGACCCTATGATGACGCCTACCTAAAGCCCATTGGGACTGTGGCGTTTGATGTTTGTCTATGATCTTTCTTGTCGTGCCCTTAATGGTTTATTCCCTTGTTGCTCTGGCTTCTGCCAAGTCATTGAGTACCTTTTAATTTATATTTACACGAGTATATTTGTGTTTTACTTATATTGCCTATTGATGCTGCCTTGTTGGTTAGAGATTAGATCATGGCGGGGATTTCTTTATTTACACTGTCCTGTTTTATTGGGATGGAAGTAGGGTAAGTGTGAGGTTTGGTGCACCCTAGAACTGGTTTAAACCCCCAGTGGCCTACTTTGCCACTGACCGTTCCAAGGCGGTAGCCCTATTGTCAACCCTTTTTGCGTTTGTGATGTCGTTTGCATTTATTATTACTTTTGCCTTCTTGTTTGTCTGTTTGCGTGTTTGTTTTTGTGTTTTGTGGTTGACTGTCCTCCTTGAATGCTACTTTGCCTGTCCGATCTTTTAATATTTCTTTGGAAGCCAGCAGAAAATAATAACATTTTCAACTACATGTATATTAGAATTGTACTTTTCTAAAAGTTGAAGCACAACTGGGTTATCAGTTTTGATATTATTCAGTGCTTGAAGAGATGAAAGGGAATCAGAGAATATTACGAAATGGGTCTGTACTGTTACTATTACAAAGATCAAAATAAGTTTTGGTGTTTCCAAAGTCCACGATGGAATTTGAGTTACTTTGTAATTGGCGATCAAATTTAGGTCGATTTCAGTGTCTCTTAATTTTGGTTTAATACGAAAACCTTCGGTTTTCGGTCAAAAAGAGGTTCATAACTAGGATTAAAACCAGTATCGAAGTTGGGTTTGAAGGTTTATATTGTAATTTAATGGCATATTGAAAAGCAAATTTGCCCCGTCTATGAGACAGTGATGGTTCATTTGTTTATAAATATAGACGTTCGACAGGTGATGACACATTCAATAATATCATAAATATAAACACTCAAAGGTAACAATATAGGTGTGTGATAGTTTTGCTTTGATAGAGCTGCAATCTTTGAATACTACATTTTGCATTTACTTATACACAAACGTGTCTGTATGGCTGTAAAGAAGTAATGTAAGGTTTACAATTTCATAAATGATTTAATAACACATTTACCATGTTTACTCTGACAAATTTCTAACAATTATAAACCCTCTCATTACGTATCCAGAGCCATTATTAAACATATTAAAAAAATAACTCCGTTATCGTTACTATGACATTTTGGAGTGCATTTGTCCGTCGTTATTCAATGATCATTAGTCTTTCATTTTGTTAATTTGTTAATGTTCATTATTATGTCATTACTTTACCCCACCTTGTTTTTGAAGAAGGACTAAAATGATTATTCAATATTAATTAATATGTTGAACTTATATCTACTTTTTTGTATATGACAAGGTCCTACTTTGTACGACCTTTCTTTCGAAACAAGTGAAAATGTACCGTTCACCTGGCTTCTAATGACTTTTGTTAAAAAATCTTTAAATTACCCACAATTTGGATTTTATACCTTTTCACTATAACAAATTATACACAAAGTTTTGACAAAATGGTCGAGCTTAAATGTAGCTGTATACAGCAGATCTAGTTGGCCATACAAACCGGGACTCTGTTGCCGGACAATTAAGTTTCATTTCAGTGGTTAAAACGACCCCACGTAAAAGAGCGTAAATAACCGGATGTTTTTTCCGATTTGGGTCAAGTCAGGTTTTCATAACCTCGACTCATTTATTGGAGTGATACGGAAAAAACTAATTAGTTAACGATTGTATACGATTTGTCACGTGTATGGTTTCTTGTCTACGTTTCATTTGTTGCTTCCACGCTGTTTTCGCTTCAGATTATTGGCTATAGAATTATTATATATCGTATAGCGTTATATGAAACACTATTTATGGCCATTCATTTCCTTGACTTGAGAAATTTCAAATTTAATGAAATACGTTTTAAATCAATATAGATATAAAAATGGAACTGGAAAAGCAGCATTCAAAGAAGACAGTCAACCACAAACACACACAGAAACAAAGAACAAATATAAAGATGAATAAAAGGTCAAATAAGACATCACAAACACAAAACTGTTGACAAAAGGGCTACAGCCTTGGAACGGTCAGTTGTCAAAAAGGCCGCTGGGGGTTTAAACTAGGTTCTAGGGTGCACCACACCTCACACTTACCCTACTGTCAACACAATAAAACGGGATAGTGTAAATAAAATAATCCCCGCCAGGTACTATTCTCTAACCATCAAGGCAGCATTAATGGGCAATATAAGTAAAACAAAAAGATGCTCGAGTATATAAATTAAAAAAAAAAGTCTAGAACGCAACTAAGAAAGTACACAATGACTTGGCAGAAGCCAGAGCAACAAGAAAATAAATCATTGAGGGCACGACTAGACAAAACTGCAGACAAACATCAAACGTTACAGTCCTTTTGGGCTTTAGGTAGACGTCATCATAGGGTTCACATCCTGTCCTGTCATCGCACAATTAAAGTGGAAAGCATAGTGGCGAAATGTAATTAGGTCCACCAGTGCGTTACAAAATAATAGGGTCATAACCTCTTTTGATATTTCCTTTTAACAAGTTTAACAAAGATAGTATGAAATTGATCATGACCAAGGATCTTACGACGTCACATAGAAGTCAGGTTGTGATAGTGTGATAGTGTAATAGTTGTGATAGTGTGATATTCTGTTCGCAGAAGCGTTCTTACATAACTTTTATATTCGGAAAGAAGATCAGGATTACGATAATAAAATTCTGTAAAGCTTTTACGAAGTTTACAGTAACGGTGAAAGAGTAGCGTTTTAGTTATACACAGATTACGATTAAAGTCCTCATCTCTAGTACAAGCTCTAGCAAAACAAAAAGCTGAAGTTGAAGTTGAAGACCCCAAAAATAAGAAGTTGCTCGGGGAACATCCCCATCTAAATGGGGATATTTAACAATGTCAAAATTAAAATCATATCTGTTGTCTATGTTTTGCTAATTATTTCACCATTTCAATGGATAGATGTAAATCAAGAAAAGAAGAGTTAGTATCAGAAATATTAGCTTTGTTAAGTTGAAGTTCTTTAGGGTATATGTTATTAACCATAGTAGAAAAGGAAGGGTTGTCAAGGTTTAATATATCCTCCAGATACAGAGAGGTGTCATTAAAAGACTCAATAACATCTTTCTGGGTATCTGGTGAAAGAGTCAACATGAAATCTCTTTCAAAGCAATATAAAAACAAATTTGGACATAGGATGCAGAGTTCGTACCCATAGGGATACCAATAATTTGTCTATAAACGGTCGTTCCTGACGAAAATATTATCTAATAGGAAGATGAGTGGTTCACAAACGTCTTGGCAAGTCTACATAGTGTAATTCCCTAACATGCTTTAGTTTCGGGACAAAAAACAAATATCTTGTACCACGTATGCGAAGACATGAACAAATTAGAATGGACTGCATTAAATATTAAAAACTTTAAGTTTTCTCCCTGGAAAATGGCGTTGTGTGTGAGATCAAAGTTGACAGTTCAATAAGGTTATTGCTGAGTGTATGTGTAACAACATGTGTATTGTCATGTCACACCCTATATCAGGCCAGAGATGCAATAAAATCCCGAGAGCTTTAGCTATTATAAAGATACCTACTTAATATTCGCTTTGTATTTTATTTGTCATTGTGCCATTAAGGCGTATTGTTGATAGTAAGAGTAGGATCGGCTCCTAGATTCTTATGTAGCATCCCTCTACCTGTTATGCGTGTGTTGCTAATTCGTTAAACAAAGAATCAATTATGTTCGTGCCGATATGGGATTTAAACTTGTGTATATATGGCCAACTGCAGAACTTTTTCTCAGTTCGCTCCAACTAGAAGACGCTTGTAGAAAGTGTATTACGTTTATGTTCTCCCTTATTTATACATATAATCAAACAATTTTAAACCCGTGTCTAACATAATTCGTAAATGGATAAATGCCAATTACAGTTACAGTTACAATCTGATGAATGGGTTTAATTGTGTGAGGACAAGACAATTATAAAATCAAAACGAATTCTGATACATAGAAGAATATTGTACTTATGTTAAATGACATCCATTCCGCAAACAATCCAAAACAGATTCTATCTATGTAAATGGTTTTGCATTCCCTTGTCAAAGGTGTGAGCAGAACGTTTAAATTGAGTTACTGATAATAATGAATTCGTATTATTCGGTACATCAGTTCAAAAGAAAAACTAATTTTTGGTCAGAGATTTAGGAGATTATCGAATATCAATTTTGCAAATTTCGGATCATTTATCCAAAATTACGATTTGCGTTTTATTGCCAGCAGATAAACCAAGTTACATAAAACACCATTTACTTGACATTTCCAACATTTAATATCGTTTATGTCATTTGCTCTGGTATCCCTTATACATGAGAGATTTGGGTATTCACTTGTTTTAAAGGTAGGTATACAACACAGAAAATGTACATAAAACAGTCCAAATACCAAGTAATCATTAACCCATTAGTTTTATACGTATTGTTCTTTACGTAGCATGTCTATGTAGTGTGATTTCAACCCTTTTTGTGTTTGTGATGTCGTTTGCATTTTTTATTGTTTTTGCCTTTTTGTTTGTCTGTTTGCGTGTTTGTTTCTGTGTTTTGTGGTTTACTGTCCTCCTTGAATGCTACTTTCCCTGTCCGATCGTTTTATATTTCTTTTGATTACATCAAATCATGAATTAAATTAAGATAAAGCATTGATTTCTTGTTCACGTTATGGTGTCTGCGTTTAAAACATTTATTGATGAAAATGTAAACTTAAGTATGTTTGTTTGTTTGTATGGTGTTTTACGTCATTTTCAACACATGTAATAACATGTAAGGTTATATATGACAGTCGATTGTTGTGTGGTGGAGGCAGACCACCTGGGTATAACCGGTACTGTAAGCCTCCCACCATCCGTAAGAATCGATACTTCCTCACCTACAAGTCGAGCTTCCAGTGGGATTCGAAATCGCAGCGGTGAGAGGCGATGGGTTCGAATCTTACTGGGAGCTCGTCTTGTGAGAAGTGTCGATTCTTACGGGTGGCGGGGGGTGTACAGTACTGGTTCTACACAAGAAAAGTGGATGGTCTGCCTCTACCACAAAAAAAAATCAAATGCAAAAATCGACCGTAGTATATAACCTTAAATAACGTAAAACCTAATGTGTACTTTTTGTTTATTTATTTATTTCAACGCTGTGGCAATGAGTATTATTATGCGTGACTTCATAGTCATTTTCTACTTTGTGTAATATGTTTTAAGTTTATGTTAATCAGTAAAATGTGTAAACTCTATAGAATATAAAATCTAAACGGTGAATAATATGCACGATATTCGCATACAAATTGAACCTGGCAATAATGAAGTCATCTATGGAAAGTCATTGTTAGCGATACCGATTAAACAGATATACATTAGTAAGTGACGGTTCCACAGGGGTCTGAATTGTATGTTTAACATGCCATTTGTATGATGCATTAAAATACAATTATTATCAATCTCTATCTAAAGTACTTCATAACCCTATATGGTATGAAAATATTAATATCAAATAATGCAGGTTAACCCTATTAACAATACAGTATATAAGGAACGGATTTAATTTAGGAAGGGATTTCTTCAAGAACACAGACATGCCAAAGAACAAACATAAATGATACTAGCTGCCTCTACAGAATGCATACATATAATATTCACCCAGCCCTCTGTCTGATATCTAAACAATTATTTACTGTTACAGTTACATCTAGACATCTAGATAATACCTTCCACACATATATTTCGGGTCCGAATTTTCACGGGTACGGCGGGGGATATACGTTGATGTGTTTTCAATTGTTTAGGACGGGAAATAGGGTGGAATGCCTAAAAAAAGACTCCCCCTACTCCGCCCTGTAAATCGGGCTGTGTGTTGTTTTTGTCCTAGATGGAAAAATAAATGTCAGTAGCACGTAGTGTTCAAATTTCGTTTTGTTGATGACGAAGATTTTATTATGTTTTCAGTATAAACAGATGTTAACACTTGTAACGTTGAACAGTGTGATTGTTAACTCATTCACGACGAACATCATGTCGATAAACAATGAAATTGACCCCTTAATCACAAAATCTGTCTGCGTTGGCATCATATTCTTTGTCTCAATGTTGTACATAATTCTTCCAGTAAGTCCAAAAGTTACTAGTTCAGATCATAAATTGAAACTTGAGGTTAGGATTGATCGGCCAGCAAAAATATTAAAGAAAGAATCGGAACCTCTGTTTACACTGTTCACATCGTGGATTGAATTCAACACGGCCGATTTGGAAGGCCCCGTGCGATGTCTGGATTACAAGCGGTTCGATGCTTTAACAATGTGTGTGACCACTCTCAAGCCTGTGCAACAGAAAGCGTGCTGTCTGCTCCGATGCCAAACAGGGAATGTGACTTTTCGTCATGTTATAATTGGTTCGTTTTGGGGTTTCAATAAAGTGTTATGGGAGTGTTTCCATTGGTTAATAGTATCTTTGCTTCGTGCCTTCTATTGAACTTAAACAATTAAACGATTTTGATTGGTTGTACTCGTAGTGTATAAGGCCAAACCCTCGCGTTTTCTGACAATTTAGTCTGTGACTTCCATCAGTACAGATGGTCTTCTGTCTGTTGTCATCGACATCATGCCATTCCCTATTTTGATAAAGTACGACACAGTTAGGCAACTGGGGAAGGAGGCGTGGGCAAGTTTTCTTGGCATCCAGAAAATCTGACGCAAAATTGGTGGCTATAAAATGGGCAGCGTGGAACACTAGCAAAAGCGATTTTCCTCGTGAAATCAAACCTAACATGTGGATCAAATTATCTGGGTTACCGATTGAGTGTAAAGCAGATCTTCAAACAGGGACATATGTTATGATTTTGAGTACATGCCTGTTGACTTGTACAATTACGTTTGGGACAACTGGCATTTGAGCGAATCCTGCTACAAGGACTTAATAGCTCAAATTGTTCGGGCTGCTATCGACATTGAGAATATTGCCGGGTTGGCACACTTGGACTTTAAGCTGGTAACGTGCTACTCAATCCAGGTACAAATCGGATTCAGTTGTGTGATGTTAGACGGTGAGCACATGTTAAAGAGCAGTACATTAAAATAGCCAATGCTGGAACGAAAGCATAATATTTCCCGGAAGCCTTAATGGATGACATATTCTATCCTACCCGTACTATTATGTGGACAACCGGAATACTGATTAACTCGATTCTCCTCGCTACACAGGTTCCATGTTAGCAATACGGAGACGGAGATATCAACCGCTTAACATTCATCGGGACATTTCGAAAGAAGTCATACACTTCGTGTTAACGTGCTTGGAGCCAGACGTCAAAATTCGACTAGACTTGAAACGATTGGTGAATTTGCCGTAGCTGACAGGCTTGAACATTAAGTAGATTCTAGTTGTTGTAAATAACGGTATGATTGTGACAGCATATACATTTAATCATGTAAATAAATTTCACAGTGTCATGTTAACCGTAGTTTTGTCTTCACAATTTGCATTTCCAGTTTCCCAAATCTGCAGTGACATTTTGTCCGTACGATGAATTACTGTCATTCGAAACTGAACGAGGTTTAGGCATGATTTGAATTTCACGTCAAAAACTCGCTTCGGATTGGTATGTTTCCACATACAGTACAGCACACAGTAAACGTATAGATCAATTCCGTATTTCCAGTTTCCCACATTGTGTTGTCCATACAATGATAAACTGACAAAGGTTTTAGACATGGATTCAATTCCACGACAAAATACTCAGATTGGGAAATTGCAACACATCAGAATGCAATGATAGTGAAATATCAATTTCCACTCACTAATTTACCATATTTGCAAAACCGTATAACTTTTATGTAGCCAAACAAAACATACAGGCGATAGTTCAATTCAGATTTAGCATAACTTGAACTCACGACAATCAACATGATCAAGTGAACTAAAGGCGTAATTTTAAACTAAATGTAATTGGAACCGCTGAAAAAAATCCACGGGATTTTGTGGGAACTTTGCTTTTCCAGTAGAAATCTTAACATTCCCATATGAAAACGCTGTGTGACGTATTCTAAACTTTGTTTTTGGCATTTTATGATGTTGTCATCCAGTATCGGCAGTAAACAATATTGAGACTTGAGTTACAATGGCGGTTAGAAGTGTGCGTGATATCTCCATGTTTTTTGTGTAATGTTTCTGTAAAATGGAATTGTATTTGGGTAGAAATTCTCCAGTTACTTTTGACAAAATGGCGGTTTGAACAGACCCTTTGTTGAAACAACGGCGAGTCCGCGTTATCGGCTGTATTTGTATTGTACTGTAGACTTATTTCTACTGTTTCAACAACAGTGGTTCTACTACAAGGTACATACATCGCGTTTGAAAGCGTGCTCTTTTTAAATGTGTTTCTACCAAACCCAGGGGCGTCCGTGGCCGAGTGGTTAACGTCTCTGACTTGAAATCACTTGCCCCTCACCGCTGTAGGTTCGATCCCTCAGGGGCCTAGGAATCTTTATGTGAGGAAGCTATCCAGCTGGCTTGCGGAACGTCGGTGGTTCTACCCAGGTGCCCACCCGTGCACGAAAATTGCCTTGAGGGGCACCTGGGGTCTTCCTCCACCAATGGAAGCTGGAAAGTCGCCATATGACCTTAGCTGTTGGTGCGACTATAAAATCCAATTCAATCAATCAATCAATCTACCAAACCCACCGTTCGTACCATGCTATGATAACTTAAACAAACAGCGATCTGCCAACACGGCCACTGTAGTAAATACAACCAGGGCTCAATACCAAACTGTCGCTGTAATGCGTACAGTTTAGTTTTTATATTTCACACTTGTCTACAGTGTTCAACAATCACAAACAAGTCAATGAAATCAGCGTTTTTTCAACTTGAAACTTAAAATCGCAAATTTATATCCATGAAAAGCATTTACATAGGTTCCCATCATTGAATGTTACGATATAGATAGTTCTTATTAATATATGGCTTATATGTGTTGCGTGTGTTTTGGTAAGATTCCGCCATTTTCCATGCTTCAGATTGTGTGAAAATGCATTGTCATCGAGCAAAATGTTTACGTAAGTTTTGCCACGAATATGCTGTGTTCGTTCATCTGTTGATATCAGTTGTTTACTGGCGTGGTGTTTGCGATGAAAGAAATATGCAACAAGCCAGTGCTTCACCCGCTTACAAGGTAAACGCCCCGATTAATATTGGACCGCTAAGCAGCTTTGGAATCAGTGGCCATTTTGAACTTTCTCGTTTTAAATATCTTTCTCAAAACCCGTCATGCATATGAACATGAATAGTTTGGTATCCACGAGATGTACACTGCAAACACAAAACTTTCATCGCAAATATATCGTCAGAAACAATATTATCAGTCTCAGGTTGAAATTGTGTTTTTTTACCAGTTCTGGCCGTATTATGCCGAACGTTATTTTTAATCTCTTCTTAGCAGCTGAACTGACATGTCTTAGGATATTCTTTAACAGCTAAAGCTAGAATGTAGTGCCAAGTGCGAATTCACGATGATGTCCCCATGTTACACAGAGACAGATATTATTCAACTGGTTTGATTTGTTTGTTGCAGATAATTTTAACAAACGTTTAGATGAACACTGCAATAACAATGTCAAAAAAGGGATATGAAAGACCATCCGTCGTCTGTTTTTGTAGTAATAAAATATGTCCTACTGCAAAATATCTAGATCTACAGAAACTGACATTTGAACAACTATTTGCTATTGAGCATGTTGAGTAAAATGGCGATTAAACACTAAACGCTGTCTTCCATATACCCATGTCTGACTATACTAATATATCACGGCAACTCCTGGCCCAAATCTCTATTAATTCCGCTGAAATGAAAACAGATTGAGAGATTTCCTAGTCGGCCTCGCTGTTTTCGCCGTACGCATATAACGTAGTTTATGTGCATACCGATAAAAAGTCATATGATGTTATATTCTCTATTTTTACAGTAACGTTAAAGTGAATTGACGTGTCTGCTGATTTCCACCTTGTTTTGCAGCGACAGTGTGAAATGTTTTACACAGAGACAGACGATACTCAAAACGTAAGTTGTCTCTAGACATTTCAACAAAAGGTTTGGATCAACTCACAGAACTCAAACATTTCACGATTTCCTACAGGCGAAGATGAACTCAGTGGCAACTGGCCATACAAGTATCCTTTCCATAAATATTTCAACAAATGCAAACACGGGCACACATACACATTCTGGAGAGAAACCATATGTGTAAAATGGGCTATTTTCTGTTTTCTAGCTTTCATAGGAAATGTTACGATCTACAACGGGCCATTTTTCGATAAATGCACGTGTTCTGAGGTTCAGCGAACAATGCACGTGCTCTGTTACTGGATGTCTCTTTTCTCTGTTTCAGTGAAAATCTGGATATACAACTGAACAAAAACGGTTAATAAATGCATTCAAACAAATGAGTCCATACCGAGGAAAAGGATACACATCCAACGTTTCTGTTTTCTGTTGTCAGTAAAATGTCAGAATCTACAACCGAACAAACAGCTTTTCGATAAGTGCGCGTGTTCTGATCGTAGCAGGTTGTGTGAACAATGCACGTGCTATGTTACTTAGGATCTTTTCTCTGTTTCAGTGAATATTTCAAGATCCGAACAATTACAACAGAAGAGAAGCTGTACAAACCAACATTTAAGGATCTACAACTGATCCACATACCGAGGAAAAGCCGTACAAATCCATTTTTGTTCTGTTTTCTGGATCTACAACCGAAACAAGCAGCTTAGATGTCTATTACATGAGAAGTGAATGCACATGTTCTGCTAGTATGAGGTTCAGCGAACAATGCTCTTGTACCTGGTAGAGGTCTCTTTTCTCAGTGTTTTAACTACAGCTGTACAAGCACACTAAATGCATTCACAGAGAAGGCATACACATCCAACTTTTCTCTTTTCAGCGAAAATGTATGAATCTACAACAGAATAAGCAGCTTAGATATCACTACAGGAGAAGTGAAGGCATGCCACAATGAGCTAAAACAGAACCGACATTCTAGAAACTTGTTCCGGTGAAAATACAAAGTGTTTGCGTTTGCTTTGACATGCGTTTGCCCGTAGAAGTGGCACTATATTTGCCCGTAAACGTGGCGCTGTATTTTTCCCTGTGTCCATTTCAACTTACTGGCCGGCCCAACTTCAGTATAATGTGACTGAGTGGTTTATCACGGCTTGGGTCTAGGCACGATATTCCAGTGTGGACGCTCTATAAAATTGGGCATTGATCTCACTGCTACAAGTAGACACCATACTCAGGTTTGTCGGTATATCATACCATTTCTAATGACTTGGTAGTTAAAAATTGTCTGTGAAAGTCGACATGAAAATTTATAACCATATTACCGCCATTATCGAGCATTGTAAATTGACTTCCTCAAAAAAAACACTCAAATCTAAGTATCTTAAATTCTGTGCTCGTTAAGCGTTGATCTGTGGTTGGAAACTTACATACCAATATTTTCAAATATGCCTGACGTGGGATCAACCAGTATATTGCATGTAGATTTGCAGAGAGTTGTATGGCGTTTTGTTACCTCACTCGCCGTCACTATACATCTTGTTCGAAAAAAAGAGAAGACAAGATCTTTAGTGCAAAGAAATATAAAAAAGATCGGACAGGGAAAATAGCATTCAAGGAGGACAGTCAACGACAAAACAAAGAAACAAACACGCAAACAGACAAACAAGAAGGCAAAAGTAATAATAAAAGCAAACGACATCACAAACACAAAATGGTTGAAAATAGGGCTACCGCCTTGGAAAGGTCTGTGGCAAAGAAGGCCACTGGGGGTTTAAACCGGTTCTATGGTTCACCAAAATCTTGGTTTGCTAGGGAATAAACTGCCAGCCGAATTACTCAAAATCTAACTGGCATAGTATACGAGATTGGTGCAAAAAGTGCTCAGTATAACTAAGGATAGATTTTTAGAAAGTTGTCTCGTGTTTTGTTACCCCACTCACCAGTGCTGCACTGAAAATCTAACTTCAACAATTCAGCTGGAAATCTGTTGTTTCATACAGTCTTCAAGTGTATACTGCATATTTGCTCGATCAGCGCTGCTGACTATGGACCATATCCTGCGAAAAGTTGATTTGAAACACCAAAGCTATTTTGATGTTTCATTCACTGTTAACGGCCTATTTTCGAAATCCTACGTCTGGATATGGACTTCATGAGCTTTAACCTCCGTCTCTTCTACTTACCAGGCGCTCACCGATGGTTAGTTCAAGATGGTTGAGATCGCTCTGACGAAGGCCTTGGTCGGATATCGGGTGATTGGTGCTGTTTCATGTCTGGACGTTATTCCGTTACGATGTGGTGGGTGTATTTTTTTATTAAGTCGGCAGAATCGTGGTCTTAAGGACGAATGCATTGGCATGTCCATACTACCAAAACACAAGAAACACAATAGAAAACGGCTCACCAAACACATTTTATTAGCTTGACAGTATAATAATACAATACAAGTTAACTCAGATCTGCTCTGCTGTATCATGACTCCACTACAGGCCCGACAGCACAACTGCAGAACTTCAGAAACTTGCATTCAACAATACATTCAATGAACTACAATCGCTGTTTCAGTTTGACAGTTGAAAACCTGTATCGTCTTAATTCCTGTGGGTATCCGTATACATGTAAGACTCCTTTTTTTACAATCGACGCAAATAGCTGTTCCACTCACCTGTTAGTACTAAATTAGCGGTTTTCGTAGAAACAACTAGTTACGTTTACAATGGCTGTCCATCTTCTCATCTCCTTTTTTTTAAAATAGACATACCTCAAATAGCACCAAAATACATTGCAACACGTCGGTAGATCAATTTTCATATATTGAAACACATTTTATGACAAGCAGAACACTATATTAACTGGCTCAACACAATTTACTCCAGCTTCACTGCCTACAGCAGCGACATTTTTAGTTCAAATCATGTTTTGCCTTTGTTTTCTGTCACATTTCAGAAGCTAGCACTAAAATGCTTCTTTGCCACAAAATCGCTACACATTAACTTCTGTGGAGTATCATCTTCACGATGCTGCAGTAATACTGCACTGCAGTTATCAGAATGTTATGTGCTTTTGCTTGAGGTAAACTCCTCGGCGATTTTTCAACTTCCATCGTGGTGGCAATTCGCGGTCTTAACAGCCTAAAAGGCTAGCGTTGGAACAGTCATTTGTTTCCATTTTCTGACATCAGTTTTTCATTGGGGAGTTATGGAAGCACATTTGCACATTTTTTTCATTTTCGACGCAAATGAAACAGTTAAAACAATGAATGGGGAGCTACGTTCACATATTGTATTGTTCGCACTGTCAGTTGAAAAAGTCATTTGTGTCCATTTATATATTTTTTTTCACCCATACTCACTGAGTTAAAAAATTGAATGGGGAACTCCGTCCATATATCATATTGTCAAAATCTGCAGATGTTAGCAGAGTAAATTGAAACAGGCATTTGCTGTGTTTGTCATTATGCAGTATGGAAGCACATTTTCATTTTTCGAAAGTGTGTCTGCAGTATAGTATTGTACTGCAGATTTTATACTAAACTAAAGCAGTCATTTGGTTCCAATTCTTTTTTATTATACTCTTTTCACTTTTCGAAGCAAATGAATCAAAGTTAAAAAAGTGAAATGTGGGGTCTACGTGCATATATTGTATTGTTAGCGTCGTAAATTGAAACGGCCATTTTCGTCATTTTCTTCAGTGAGACTCACAGTTAAAAACTTGAATTGGGAGCTACGTCTATATATCCTATTGTCGGAATCTGCAGGTGTTAGCACTGTAAAATTAAAAGTCATTTCTATCCAGTTGCGATTTTTTTTTCATTGTGAACTGATGAAAGCACATTTTATTACTTGAAGAAGTCATTTGTTTCCAATTTATTTTTTGGTTCTCTTTTCATTTTTTGAACCAAATGGTAGCGTACATGTTTTTGCCGACACAGTTGTTTTGTGGTGAAAACTGATGTGCTAATTCACTGAGACTCACTGAGTTAAAAAAATCGAATTAGGAGCTACGTATATATATCCTTTTTTCAAAATCTGCAGACGTTAGCACTGGAAATTTTTATCCAGTTGCTGTGTTTTTCATTGAAAGCACATTATTATGTGCTAATTCATTGTGATACAAGGTAGTGTCCAAGTTTAACTTTTCTAACTGAGAAGTTGTTTCTTCAAACCGCAGACAAAATTAATGCTAAATTGAAACAATGATTTGGTGGAGCACGTTTCACTGCAGATTTTAGCTGACACTGAAAGTCATTTGGTTCCAATTTTGTATTTTAGTGCTAATCAGATCTTGTCTTTTTACTTTTCGAAGCACATTGTATTGTGGCGAAAATTGAGATGCTAACTCACTGTGATACAAGGCAGTGTGCATTATTGAAATAAACAACTGATTTGGTAAGCAAGTTTCCTTTTTTTGGCATTTAAAAACAAAAAAAAAATATAAAATTCGGACAGGGAAAGTAGCATTCAATGACGACAGTCAACCACAAAACACAAAACCAAACACGCAAACAAACAAACGAGAAGGCAAAAGTAATAAAAAATGCAAACGACATCAAAACACAAAAGGGTTGACAATAAGGCTTCCGCCTTGGAACGCCACTGGGTGTTTAAACCAGGTTCTAGGGTGTACCAAACCTCATACTTACACTAGGGTCATCCAAATTAAACGGGACATTGTAAATAAAGAAATCTCCGCCATGAAATATTCTCTAACCAACAAGGCAATATAAGTAAAACGCCCAGATGCTCGTGTATATATACATATAAAAAAAAAACACCTAAAAGGCCACAATGAAGGTACTCGATGACTTGGCAGAATCCAGAGCAACAAGATAATAAACCATTGGGGACACGACAAGACAAGACCGCGGACAAACATCAAACGTTGCCGTCCTAGTGGGCTTTAGGTTCCAAGTTGGTAAACCTGTCTTCACCACCCTTTCTGTTTTTTTTTGTCTCCTTCATTGTATTTTCAAATCCTTGTTTGCAGTAGAGTGCGAACCTACGATGCCATTGCGTTCGGACGCTGTGGTTTCTATAAGACCCTATATCTCATTTTTCAAATAAACCTTACATACACACTAACACCGGAACTCTCAAAACTCTAGCACCCATCTGACTGAGCGACAGAAAAACACGCCTTGTCTGCCTGGAAGCCAAATTGCGTACGTGACTTTTTGCCATGTTACAAAGCGTTCGCCCTCAAAGGTTAACGCTGATTGGTCAGTCGATCCGAATAATCACGTGGGTGATTTTCTGTTGGTCGGTGGCATTATCAATTCACGCCCACTGCAACGAGCCGATTGGTTGATGATAAAATAACGCACTGCGGCGATAGGCCGATTGATTCGTATAAAAGGCGATGTAAGTCTATGAGATAGCACTAAAATGCTTCTCTGCCACAAAATCACTACACAATTAACTCCGATGGATCGGAGTTTGAAATACTATAAGCGAAAAGGAAACTTTCACTCGAATAGTTTCTTCTACACTCGGAAAAGCATGCTACTTGGGACAATGGGAACGGCTGCTGTCCCACGATTGAAGACTCCGAACGTAGGAAAAATCTATGTAAGTGAAATATTTCATTTTCTGGATTGTGAAAGATCAATTTGTTCAACACCGCTCCTATATCAATGATTTTCATTTACAACTTTTTTTATTCACTTCTGGCCAAAACAAAATAGATCTATGCAAACAGTGGCCGCTTGAGAGGATGATACTGGGATGCAGAATAGAATCTGAACGATGAAAAAAGTATATAAATGCAATATTTAACCTTCTGGTCTGTGATAGATCGTTTTTTTCCAACGAAACTCCTAAGGGTATAGTTTAAAACTGTGTTTTGCTTGAGAGAATGATATTGAGAAAAAAAAAATTCGATATACTGCCACTGAAGCAAATTTGAACAAAAATGTAGCACATCATTCACTATTTGCTTCAGATTTTATATTTTTCCACAACTAGGGAATTTGATTTTACAATAACAGCATGACATTGGAACACAGAAGTATTTGTTTGTCTTTTATTTTTACACATTTAGGCCCAACATTAGTTAGTATTTATCATTTCTCGAGAGCATGGCGAATCGAGAAATAGCAAAATAGTAAACTATTTGACTTCGAATTTGAAATTAAAGTCGATTTACACGGGCTATCAAATAAAAACGAGTACTGTCTGAATAGAAACGCTAAGTGGGTACTGAAAGAACACTCCGTGATATAAAATGTTGGCGTTCTTAGACACTGAATATAGACTCTGATCTTTTTCAGATTGCGTTCAAACACTGTTATATGATAGTATTTGTCTTTTTGGGTGAGCTTACGTTGAAAAGATCGCCGCTGGTATACCTATGGAAGGAAGACAGAGAACTATTTGTTTGACTTTTACTTTTCCAACAGTATAGATGTAAAACATCTTCAGGCTCAATATCAGTTATTAATAAACGAGTAAACCACACTTTTACTATCCAAATGCAAACGCTGTGGATACTGAAAGAAAATCCCGTAATATAAAATGTCGGCGTTGTTAGATACTAAGTATAGTCTCGGATCGTCTTCAGATTACGTTCAAACATTGTTAATTGGTGGCATTTTTCTGTGGAGTTAGTGGTGCTATTTCGCTCTTTGAAGTTCTCCCTGATACTTCTTTATTTTTGTCTGTCTTCGCATAGTTTGGCGGTATGCTTAATTTTCAACACCAAATCAACGATGTTTATTAAAATTGAGGCCATTTACAAGTATATGTCTTTGACAAATGTCTTGTGATCGAGACAAAGCTTTCTCATTTATCTGAATGGTAGAAATTGGCGGCATTTCAGTGGAGTAGGTGAAGCTATTTCGTTCTTTGAAAATATCCCTGATACTTTTTTATTTTTGTCTTTGTCTTGGCTTAGTGTGACGGCAAGATTAACAGTTTGTTCCCTTTTCTCGTCCATGACAATAGAAGTGTATGCACTGATCTTCAAAGGCCTGGGTGTTTTTACATGTTCTAGCTTCTAAGTTTCTCGGTGAATTGAATATCAGACACCGTCACACCAGAGACTGCAGTTGTGTCAGTTTCATTCAAATCCCTTCTTCGTATCGATTTCCATCAGTACCACATAGATTTAAATTTGTGAACATGGCGGCATTCCACAAAGTCAAGGTAGTTCCTTTACGGGTTATTTTAATGTTTCGATTGCTATGAAAGGCAACTTCGCTTTTATACCCGAATTTGGGAGCTGTCCGTTTATTAATTTAGTTCACTTGCAACGCCGATGGTATACATATATAAGAAACAGAGAACTATTTGTTTGAGTTTTATTTTTCTGACAACACATTCAGACTCAACATTAATTTAGTGATATGAGTTTCTTATTTCATTGAATCACCGCTGGCATACATATTTAACAGTACCTTCCAATTACCCGGTTGCTGTCGGATCCACGGATTTACGTTGTGTTTGCTTACTAACATTTGTGTATCTTGCACAGAGGAGGACATATCGTTTTCCTCTACTGTCAGGGAACTCATAACTTGACAGTACTTAGCCATGGCTAAACAAATGTTATACCAATTCTCCCTTCTTTGATCGGTAAAGTCTGAACTCTGCAGAGTATCTTCAATTTGTCTTTTGAAGTACTTTCTGTTCATGGTGGCCCTCGAAACTTCTCTGTCACTCAGCAAAAAACCTTCTCTATTCTCAATCCAAGACGAGACACTTTTTTGAACTCAGGGTGCATTTGTTGGGGCTTTTTCAAAAACATATTTCCTAGACAGATGACCAGGAAATCATTAGACGGCGGCTGTACTGTCCGGCCAAAGTTAGTATTGAACTTACAAACGGGGACCTTGTTTCTACTGACAGAATACATATACGGTTGTTTTTCTGCCATGACTAGCTTGTATGATTGGATATGATAAGTCCAATGTTTTTTATATACTTTTTTCACCACTCGAATAAGATATTATTTCTCTTTTTTTTGGGTAGATCATTATTTGAAAAATCAGTTTGCTGTTGAGCAACGTGCTTTGTCTTTGACCGATTTTTCTCTTCGTGGGTAGTTTGACTAGAATCCTCAGACAGGCTTGTTCTGATACAAACACGAGCGCAACTAAAGCAAGCACGGAAGCAAGCTCGCAGGCACGCAGAGGTCCCATTCACGCAACTTTCCACACAACCTCCAATCACTTGCATACATACACTTACTTTGACTGCTTCATTTCTACTTCAAGATTGTAAGTTTTGTAAGCTCATTTAAATAGTTTTTTTCCTATGCTTGGAAAGGCGCTGCTACTTATAAAATTTGAAAGTCTGTCCCACGACTGTAGACATTTTTTGAGGAGCATGTCAAATTTCCAATTGAGAGCATATATTTTTCGTTTTATTGACAGTAAAGTGTTTGACTCTTAGATAGATTGTAGGTTTTATCATGAACAGTCTCAGTATGTTACATTATTCTCTTGTTTGTGTTTCTTGCTTCCGTTATTCATTCTTAGATTGACTAATTTCATCCTACAAAACCGGTTCTCTAACAGCTGTTAAAAAGGAAGAGTATCTATAAAAGTCAAAATCAGATGTTTAAGTTTTTTGACGGGAAGGTAAAGACATGTCAAAACCTTATCTCGGATTTTGGAACGACGATTGTTTGTGTGTTTGTGTTGAAAAGACAAAATCGATTTCTGAGTTTTCGACGTGAAGGTTAAGTCATGTCGAAAACTCAGATTAGATTTTTAGATTTATTCTATGTTCTATGTTCTAACCAACCAACATTCTACAACATCAACAGCATGTGAGAAAACAAATGGTAATTGTTCGTGCTATTAGAACGCCACTTCTGACATTTTGCAGCACATCGTTTGCACACTTCATGTATGCAGGTACTGCAGTGTTGGAAGTTATTGTTCATGACCATGCTAATCTCACATTCTTTCAGCGAACTGTCGTTTCTGTCTTCTTTGTTGTTTTACTTTTTTTTCGAATTATTCTTTCTTACGAATTATTCTCTCGGCCAAACGATTGTAGCTTTCTCTGGACATTTTGATTGCAGGGTAAATATATTGCAGTCGAAATAGGTTTTAATATCTCATTTCAGTGACTGAAGCTTATAAGGGTCGCATTCCATCGGGTGAGGCGACAAGAGACACCACTAACCAATGAACATCCAATGCTCTTCAGCGCCAAATTGCGTGAACCAACCGAATCACATTTCTCGTAATCTGATTGGTCGTTGACGTTGACCGAAAATGGTATGCCTCTGCTTTTTTTTTATAGGTGGGGAGTCTCATTAACGATCTAACATCGAATCGAGTCGGCCACAGAAGAACGAGTTGGCTGAACTACTTTTTTCTTTGCTCGGAAACGGAGCAGCAGGATGGTAAAGATTGTCTGCCCCACTCCTGCAGATTCCTAGCACCGAGAAAAAGTGTTTAAACGATTTACTACATTTTCTGATGCATCTAATCTGAGATAGCCAATGTTTTCACAATTAGAAATCTGACAAATGTTCGCTTATATGCTTATTTTGAGCGCTTGAAAAAACACTACTAGCTTTTTCAAATCGCTGAGACAATAGTATTTCAACAAAAATGTTCATTTTCTCTTCTGGAAAAAGTCACATATGCATTTCAAAAATGACTTGTAGCCCTATTGTCAACCTTTTTGTGTATGTGATGTCGTTTGCTTTTATTATTACTTTTGCCTTCTTATTTGTCTGTTTGCATGTTTGTTTCTGTGTGTTGTGGTTGACTGTCCTCCTTGAATGCTACTTTCCCTGTCGGATCGTTTTATATTTCTTTCCACTCAATACATTCGTAAAAGGCAAACGACAAAAACTAGTTTCAAAACACATCGCTGACATGAATAAAGAATATATAGATATTAAGTGGCTAGCATAGCAGTGGAATGTGCTTAACGAACTAAACGAACCACCACACCCGAGAAAATATGTTGTGTAACCGATAAAGAAGATGGCCGAGCAAAACCTTTCTTTCAAAATACTTGCGACTACTCGGTGCAGGCAGATATTCTGATGTAAAACAAATATAAAAAGGTCAAGAAACGATCGTTTTCGATTTTAGCAGAAATCAAAAAAATCGGATCAGTTACGAAGTAATTGAATCTGTAACAAATGGGGTGATGCTGTCAACAAAATACGAAAGTTGCCCGAAATGGTACAAACCACCGAGGGTGATTATATTTGCAAATTTTTCACCAGACAAAACGAAGTTTGACGCTAACAAACTATTCGAAAAGGTATTGTCAGAAGAAGACAATCACCGGGATTATGAAATAAAAGGGGAATTGTCCCAAGTAAAGCAAGAACCTGTAAGCGATTAGATAATTGTAATATCGGATAGTGAATAAACTTGTTTCCCGAGTGATGAAAAAAATAATTTAAACGAAATTTGTGTTTTCTCAGTAAGGTTGTGGTATGTGCTATATTAATATACTTTTATCAAACTTCATTTATTTGACGAGGAAATATACGACTGAATTTTCGGAAAATGCTAGTATGTTGAGATAGATAAAAAAAAGTATTTTAACCCCGGTGATTTTGTTTTCACACTAAATTCTCCCATACACTTCTCAATGTGCCTAAAAGATGCAAGAAATGTAGGATGCGCGTCGAATATTCAATCAAGTGTATCTGTGGACACCGAGTCGGTATGCCTTGTGCGAGATTGATGGTAGAATGTTATGGCTTGCGTTTCTCAGCTGAAGTATCTCGATTCAAGTGTTGCAGATGTTTGCCGCTAGCAAGGTCGAAGCACAATTTGGTTGCTCAAGTAGACCACTGGAGGTAACCAAATTCATTTAAGAAGTTAAGGGAGTAGTAGTTTCAATCACACTAAACTATTCTGTATAAACAACCTTAAATAAGTAATACAGCATCCACAAAATGTTCATGATGTCAGTATCATCTTTAAACGGTTCAAGTTTCTCTGATTTGTGTTGCTAAAAAAAAAGAAACAAATTGAGGTCGTGATACTTTTATTCTTCAGCATTCAACATTAAGTGACAAGAGTTACAATATAAAACTGATTACATCAACTGAAAAACAGTTCAACCGACGTTAGTCTAGTCCGTGAAATGGGCCCGAGTAACATTTATGATCGCGGTTCGACAGAACCCTCACTTGTCCCCGAAAGTCCTCATTTTCTCACACATTCATCGCAAAACGTGTGGCCACATGGAAGCAGAGCCGTCACATTTTCTTGCTGAAAACAACTCGTACATTCCATAAGATCATCTCTAGAAATGTGTCTGTGTCTTAGTACACCGTCTCTCCAACTGTAACTCAGATCTTAGTTCTTTTTCACGTGCTTTCAAAGCAAGTTGATGTTTTTTATTCAACTGTCGCACCCTTTCGGCCCATTCCAACTTTACGGTGTCTCTCGCAGATTCTAACGATCTTAGGAATTGTTTAAGGTGTTGTATCGTACTGGTTACCGAATTGGAAATGTTGATCAAACTGCCCCCCAAATGTTTAACTGATAGCAACGGGTCTTCTTGCTGCGATTTGCTATTCCGCGCTTTGTAGTGCGGCGTAGCACGATTCTTCCCCTTTTTCGAACTAGCCCCTTTCCCAGCCTGAGATTGCTGTTTCGCTGAACCCGAATGCAGAATTAAAACCTCGTCACCAGATTCGTCTTCTGTAACAGCTGTCGAGGTGGTGGCCGCGTTGATGGTCGTATTGGAAGCCGTGGTGTCACAATCTAGCTGTCTCCTAGCGTTGCGCCGTACCCTGAAAATTGAAAAGACATAGTTGAGAATCAATTATTTTGAACCTCATCAGTCAACCACAAAGCACAGAAACCATCACGCAAACAGACAAACAAGAATGCAAAAGTAATAATAAATGCAAACGACATCACAAACACAAAAAGGTTGACAATAGGCCTACCGCCTTGGAACGGTCAACGGTCAAGCCAATCCACCGATACACTATAGTTGAGAATCATCATTTTGAACAGCTCAAGAAATCTTGTTTTCATAACGCTAGTGTTTGTTCCGTAGTTTGTTAAATAGCAAAATGTGTAAACTTGCAATCTGGAAGATCAGATGCCAACATCAGATGTCACAGAAACACCTTCAATCTTTAAACTAATTTCATCGATGTCTAACCCCTCTCTATTTCTCAAGCCGACATTTCGCCACGTCCATACAATTTAGAAACTTAACAGGAAACTTAAAAGTCACCCTCGTCTTTGGCTAATGCCTTTTTGTTCTCCAGTAGGAATTTCGCCACTTCTATGATTTCTCCAATGTCCTCGTCATTCGAAGCCCCCATTACGCGGTCTTCGTATAAGTCAAACATGAGCTTCGTTCTTATGTTCCTATGCCACGAGTGGGGTACGCTGTCGTTGCATCCATCGCATTCTATTACATTGTCAACTTTGTCGATAAGATGCTGCACCATTTTGACCATTCCCGATCTTTGAAATCTGCGAAACTTGAGCATCAAGACAGTCGACATTATTAGATGTTTATCAAAAGTCAAAGAGAGAATGCTTGTTCTGGGCATGTTTCTACACAAGTCCGTGAAACTGCAAGACAACCACTCCCTTAATTTGTAATAACCAATGAGAGTAATCCAGGACAGGTTGAGTTCATTTTCGACAAATCAGAAGACTTTGTCAATGGATTATACCAAAGTAAACGCCACCTGATTGGTTAGACAATGTTTCATTCACGCAAATGGTTTGTCATTTTCAAATCTGCTCTTAAACTAACAACTATTACGAGCTTACGAGCACATCTATAAAATGACCAAGCTACTGCGAAATATGTGGCGATCCGGCCTTCTTGGAATGCACCGAGAGCTGTTTTAGTATACAAGAAGAAGGGGCTTGGCACGCAAACCCTAATGCAGAATCAGAAGACAGTAAAAATGTTGTTAAACCAATTCTGTGCGAGAAATGCGAGTAAAAAGTAAAAAGTGAAGGAGAAACTCCAGGATTGTAAAAGTATCAGCCTGAAACGTTTGTAATAAAACCAAGAGGACGGTTCATTGTATACTCAGCACTGAGAATGTGGACTTCAAATAATGGGAAAGAAACAGTCACCCGAACATGTGAAAAACAGTTTCCATTACTCGGACTACTGGACCTTGACGAACGAACATCATAGCTGATCCTTGTGTAGTATATTTAAAATATTTGTATAATTTGTCTATTTTGAATAATTGATTTTCACGTCTATCGTGTCTATATGAAATTTGAATAAAATGTGTATGTAGTAAAGCTGCTTTACTTGTCTTGTCTTTTTAAAAATATCGCAAATTGTTTGTCTTCATAATGACTATTAATCACGAACAACACAAACTCAAACAAGAAATCGATGATACCATTTATTCAACAACCAATGGTTTATTTGTTCAGTTTTGCTTCAACAGGCAAAACTAACTTATTGTGTAATCGACGCAAAAAACACTAAACACAAGAAAATATGTTCTATCATTTACTTTACGAATCATTTAAGCCTCGAAGTGTAGTTTTTCAACACACTTGGCAATGACAACTCGTCACATTTTGTCGAATCTTCCATTGAATCATCAATTGTTAACCGGCAGCAATGCTTCAGCGAATGCACTTGTGGTATGTCGCTCACTCGATAGTTGTAATATCCACTTTGATGCATACGGAATTTTGACCTGATTAATGGAATCTCGGGATTGGGACCTAATTCCAAAATTCCGAAAACTTTACGATGCAGTATCGACGTTGGGTCCAATAAATACTTATTAGACACAATTATACCACTTGAAAAGTCTTCTACCAGCTCGTCTTCATTTTTTCGTCGGTACATGCCAGAAGCAACGCAATAGGTACTCAAATAGCCTATCAAACACTTTTAGTGTGAAATCGCCTCTATAGGTCATGTCAAAATGACGATAGACACAGCTTAACTGCTTGTAATTATTCCACTGACCGTTCCAATGCAGAAGCCCTGGTGTCAACCCTTTTGTGTTTGTGATGTCGTTTGCATAATTTATTACTTTGTATATTTGCGTGTTTGTTTTTGTGTTTTGTGGTTGACTGTCGATATTGATTGCTACTTTTCCTGCCCGATTTTTATATCTTTCATTTTTCTTTATATCTTTCATTTTTTTTGCTAACATAGGCGAACACGATGTAAGACGAATCCAGGTCTTTGCTCCAGTTCTCCTTTTCGGCTAGCACCAATCTTCCCATCAAACTTGTATTTGTTGATCCATACTCTTAGCTTTTTAGCACACTGGATTTGAATAGAATCATCATCATCGAAAATTAAATACAACGTAACCGATGCATTCAATTTCCGTATTTCGTTTCTCATTCTTGTGCTTCTATTGATTTTCTCTGGCATCATTTATGTTTGAATCAGACTCACAAATCTCAAAACAAGTTGTATTGCAAGTATAACTCTGTGGCGCCTTAAATACCCGAGCCTCCATCACACATTTATTATTTATTCCTTCAGTTTGCTACAAAAAGGACACATTTTAAAAATGTCAATACAACAGCATGGACTCACCACTACCTCCAGAAATTCGTCAAAAAATATACAAACATTTTGTTCGTTCAAATGCCAAAGGCGATGAGTTTTGCAAAGAGATAAAAACGACCTAGTTTAGGAAAGCTTCGAAAGCTTGTCAAAGCCTTGAAGAAAGATAAAAATAACGGACAGGGAAAGCAGCATTCAAGGACGACAATCAACCACAAAACACAAAAACACACATGCAATCAGACAAACGAGAAGTCAAAAGTACTAATAAATGCAAACGACATCACAAACACAAAAGGGTTGACAATAGGGCTACCGCCTTGGAACGGTCAGTGGCAACAAAAGTCACTGGGGGTTTAAACCGGTTCTAGGGCACCAAACCTCACACTTACCCTACTGTCATCCCATTAAAACAGGACAGTGTAAATAAAGAAATCCCCGCCATGATCTTATCTCTAACCAACAAGGCAGCATCAATAGGCAATATAAGTAAAACACAAATATGCTCGTATAAATATAATACAAAAAAACAATAGCCTAGAAAGACACAATGAAGGTACTCAATGACTTGGCAGGAGCCTAGTCATTAACTTCATTAATTGACACACTGTAAATTTGCAAACGGTGTTCTGGACTCGGACCTAATATGGAAATGAAAGCACATCTATGGTTAGACGAAGTGGAACAATATTTAAAATTGGGATCCGATTTTGGCGAGGCAAATTGTATAGTTAGATTTGCTTTTATTTTTCGTTTGCATTTTGGCTCTCATGAAGAAAAAAGTGATGTATGATCAAATCTGTAATTGTTCAGAAATAAAAAAGTAACATACTTCAGTCCCTTTTGACGTTTAGAAGATATATGTTATCTAACTCCATTTCTTGCACCAGCAACCAATAAATCAAACGTTAACGACTACCTGAAAAAAATCTACAAAACTGCCTAGGAAACTCAGTAAATAATTTGTCTAGATATCTCAGATCTACCGCTGAACCTACGAAAGTGACTGAACACATGCGCAGGAAATCTCATATTAGCAGGATTAGCATTAAAACACGTTTAAAAACATTTTTTACTGAATAAAATACGATAACCTGTTAAAATTACCTTCGTCTATTAAATGATTTAATTTTACAATATGCAAACTTTTAAAGCCGAAATTAAGGTTTTATTTCAAACCCCAGCCAACCCCGTATTCGCTTTTTGAGAAGGGGTTGGATGGGGTGTTAAAGTTAATACTCGGACCACGTAATGTAGTTAACTAGAAGAAAGATAATAATTAGTATATTAGAGAAAAACTTTGTTTCACCGTTTTTCTATTTAATGATGCAATTTTTTCTACGTGTTAAGATCCAACTTAACAACACAAAAATAAAAAAGCTACTGTTATGTTCAACGTATACGCCTGTTTTTTGTTTTTTTTTAGTCATTAGCTAATAACTCTGTCTTGCGATATTAAAAAGCTAGTTTCAAATTATATGAACTTGCATACTGAATGGAATTCAAATCGACATTGGTGTATTCTGTTTTAATAATGTCTGAACAGCATATAACAAGGACTTACACAAACATATTTTATAAATCCTTGTACTTAAAAACATTGTTTGTGCATATTACAGCTAACTTGCCCAATGCGTTATCGAACTCAATCCAAATATGCATAATAACACAGTCTTTGTCTAAGGACGAAAACTTAGATGTGACAAGTGATGACAGATAATCTATAAAAATCTATCAACATTGTCACTTGTACGATAAAAAAATTAATAGGTTTCTTTTATAAATAGGCAATAAGATCCACAGAGACACTGAGATTTATTAATTTTACATCCTCCTGTCATATTACGGAGAAATAGCTATACTTAACGAACTGACTCAACACGTAAATCAAACTTCTCCCGTCCGGTTGGGTCGCTAACCGGAATGTATTACACGATTAGTTGTTCAATACGTCATAGTCGGTACAGTATGCTTGTATATGTTAATAACAAGTAAAGAGAAACTAATTATCAAAGTAGACAAAACCAATATGCTGCTAAGAAAGCATAATGCAATTTTCTGCATGAATCATCACGACTAATTATTTGTCACATTGCAGTTGCATTGCTTTAAATTGCATCATATTCATTAACATGCAATCTGTAAAGAAACTCAGTTTATGAACAGTTAACTCATGCAACAAACGAAACCGAGATTTAGTTAAGTCGGTAACAGGCAGGTAATATGCCTCATAGGAAAACATGTTTTAAAAATATTCATTTATCATACATTTATGAAATTTGACAAACGTAAACATCATATCAAAGTACAAAAAAAAAGTTTTCCTTATTTTTAAGATAAATGTTATGTGTTTCCGAAATGTATAATTGAAAAGATAAAATTGTGTCTAAAGTATGCCAATCAATGGTAAAAAGACTCGGTTAATATTCACTTCTGCTAATACTTAGCGGACTGAGAGCTTAATCAAAAAAAAGTATTTTAGGGAGATGATTCTCAGCGAAGTTTTTTATATTTGTTGTTTTATGTCAATGTTTTGGCTTTATAATGTCATGTATTGACCTTTCACACATACCAATAACAGATACGTGATATAAAACGTAGATAGTATTCATTTAGATCATGTAAATATGGGTTTCGACATAGATATAACGAATTTATGAAAATGATTCTCCGCGGAGCTTGGCAACGAGACGATACTCTGCGTAGCCAAATTTTACACATTGTCACTTTAAGTTATTTTATCTTTATTTTATGGTATGAATCAGTATTTGTTATGCCTTTAGAATGTATATGTATAAGAATTATATGTAGTGAATAGAAGTACATTTGTAATGCGGTCTCTATTTAAAGCCGGTTTACGTGTAAGCTATGTTGTAAATTTCACAGAAACTAATTATTCACACGTGTGAGGAATTCGTGCCAATTCTTCACACTTTTGTTACAAATACGGCCGTACATATCAGTAATCGAAAATGTGACATATACGTTTGATTTTTTTTTTACTTTTTTGTACGAACGTATTTTTCACAGCCAGCTGACAGGATACAGTTTATCGCTTCTATCATACAATTGGTATGTTAACAGTCTAGCGGCCACATGTTACAAGCAATCTGGACCAACCTTGGACAAAACATATATGACCAAAAGATCTTGGTCATGTTCGATTATGGGCCAGATTGGTACAAGTATGACAAGAGTTATGGACCATGATTTAGCAAAAATGCCATATTCTTTCTTGTAAGCACACTACAGTAGAGTCAATTATTGACCAGTCTGAATCATATTTTTTAAATCATTCTAGCTTTCCAACGGATATGTTTATGTAGATTTGCGATGTGGTTTTGCTACAGATATTTACGAACAGACAGATATCTTGCCAAAATCGATTACTTTAGCTCGCACTGCATAGTTTATGCATCTCCTATTCGACGACGTTACGGCACATAAATGTGTTACCCCTGTCCGTCCGTGCGAGCGCCTGTTCGTCCGAAATTTCATGTCGGCTCCATAACGTTCGCACAATAATTCCTCATATAAAACAATGGTGCGCAGCGAAAAACGGCCGGGCGGCTATATCCATGGTCAATGGTCAATGTCGCTGGGCGCTTAGAGGTAACATAGTTGTATGGACATTCGTGTCCGCTCTGTATATTCCACATACCGATTTTCATATTGGCAATGTCATTCCTCACAAGCGTGCAACCGCCAGGAGGCTACCTTCAATGTCAAGGTCGCACTAAAGTAGGGGCACACATGCAATTAAAACTCTTCCATTTAACGGACCAAATGATGTAAAGCATTTTTATCAATACATATCGTTAGGTCTGTCATGTCTGCTATCATAAAAAACGACTATAGAAGCCTGACGTTTCGATAACGAAGCGAAAAGGTACGACGACGATGCGCGAAGGTGCGATGGCTGAACCTTCGCGCATCGCCATTGCACATTCGCGCATCGCCATCGCACCTTTGCGCTTCGCCATCGCACCTTCGGGCACCGCCATCGCATCTTCGTGCATCGTCATTAAAAAAATCTTCTGGCACCGCCATCGCACCGTCGCGCATCACTATTGCACCTTCGTGCATCGCCATTGTACATTCGCGAAACGCCATCGCACCTTCACGCATCGCCATTGCACCATCACGCATCGTCATCGCAGCTTCCGCTTGGAGCATCGGCTTTTAGACAATGCACGAAAACACGATGATGGAGCGTGAAGACGCACTGGGGAAGCGCGAAGAACACGATTTAAAATTTCAGTTATTTCGCGCTTCGCCGTCTCTTTCTAATGGATCGTATGAGAGAAAACCAAAAACGAGCCAAATTAAGACATTGTTTGTTGCCGTTAAAACTGCACACAATTAATTGGAATTATATTCTATTATAATATATTCTATTCTGTTCTGTTCTGTTCCATTCTTTGTTCTGTTCTGTTCTGTTCTTTTCTGTTCTGTCGTGTTGTGTTGTGCTCCGCCTATTTTTCTAATAATGTTATATATTCGCCGATCTGTATGTACATGTGACGTTTTCGTCTAAACAATCATTTATTGCATTTTTTTCGTGCTGTTTTAACATGTGAAAAATACGTTTTTTCTCTACTAGTGGTAGTGATGCCTAACGTAAATTTTACAAATTTGCGAATTTTGTGAAATATCCGCACGTATTCTTCACATGTGTGAAGAATTCGCACGTATTCCTCACACGTGTCAACAAATTCGGTTCTGTGAAATGTACGGTTCAACAAAGCTATATCATACGTGCGGTAAACATCTCAACGTCAGTTTTTTACAGTACCCCTCGGCTGGTTCACAATATCAAGTAATTATAAGACCCAGCCCTCCGTTATATTTTCTTAAAATGTTTAATTGTTTAAATATTTGTTTGTATCATTTTTAAGAGCGATTCTAATGCATTCTGGGGCATTTGATTATTATGCAGTTACTGTTATAAGGGGATTCATATGTCCAATTATAAAGCGAATAACCCACGATTTTAACATTCTAACGTGTAAAACAAAATGATTTCAACGTAGTGTCAAACAAAACGCCGCTGGGGACTTAAACCAGGTTCTACGGTGCACCAAACCTTACACTGACCATACCTTAAGTATAGAGTTTGTATTTCATTTATTCCATGTCTGTATATGATGTATGTTCTTAATGTATAAACAGAGGTTAGAACCAGCATATATAATAATATTAGAATAATATGCATGCAAACAGCTTCTATTTAAGGCATTTCAAACATATGAAACATCTTACTCGTTAATCAAAGTTATCCAGTTTTACTGATGCGTCGTTCTTTTTTTAAAGCCTCTATGTCTAAGCGGTACTGCTTAGTCATGACTATCAGTCTTAGACATTTATTAAAGGGTAAATCCAAATACCGTAAATGTTACTGTAGTCACTGCAGTGATCTGAGGCTAAAGGTAGATATAAAAAAGAAAGAGTATGATAATGGACCTTTGGAAACGGCCGAACACGACACATACAAAATATTTCAGTCTCGGTTAGATTGAGATTGTTCATGAACGGTAGTGAAATAAGCTAGCTACCGCTCACGCCCTCTAGCCCTGGGTTGAGCAGAACTCAATATTCACAAAATCAATAGTAAATAATGTTAACCATCCCGAAGATTGTATGCATATGGCGGTGAACATAGAGCTTTTCCTCCCCCATGTCCAGCGGCGTATGGTTCCAGTTTCTAACAAAATACTATGCCCCGAAGAGCAAAATCAACAAAATGGAATTTAGTTGGGAGCAGCGGTTATGAAGCCTTCATATCACAAGTAACAGCCAAAGACAAGAGTATGAAAATGGACCTTTGGAAACGACCGAGCACGACACATACGAAATATTGCAGTCTCGGTTTGATTGAGACTGTTCATGACCGGTAGAGAAATATGCTAGCTACTGCTCAAGCCCTCTAGCCCCGGGTTGAGCAGAACTCAATATTCATAAAATCTATAGTACACAATTTTAACCATCCCAAAGATGGCATGCATACGGCGGTGGACATGGAGTTACATGCTTCCCCATGTCGTACAGCGTATTGTCCCAGTATCTAATAAAATTAAATGCCCCGAGGAGCGAAATAAACATAATGGAATTTAGTTGGGAGCAGCGGTTATGAAGCCTGCGTATCACACGTAACAGCCAAAAGACTAAATTAAAAAGCAGACAACATATCCTATAAGTGGTTAAACAATACCCATAGCCTTTTATCGGCCGGAGTAGTGGAACAACCGAATCAAAAATTAAGTAAGAAAACAAAAGAAATTGAAAATGTACCACCGATAACTAAATATAACATGAAATGAAACATACAGGGATCACAGTCAACCAAAAACATGCACAGCAACAAACAATGATAACAAAGACGATTGAAAGGCAATATCACAAACATGAACGGGTGGACCATAGGGATACCATCTTGGAACGGGCAGTGATAAACAATGTCGCTGGGCGGTTTAAACCAGCGTTTAAGTTACACCAAACCTACTCCTACCCTAAATATTGAAAGAAACTGCGTAGTTAGTATGCTGTGAAGATAATACATTTATTGGAACAGATGGATCGATCAGAGTTTAATTTGTTTTAATACGGTGATTGCTCAGTCAGTGGCAATCTGATAATAAAGAACTGTTTATATGAGTGATAGCCTTATTTCATGACTGTGGCGACTTGCTCCGTATTAGGATGATATTATTAACGTAAATACCGATATTCACAACAGAGTGAATTGCTAATTTAATATGTGACCGGTCAGTTTCACATTGGGGAGATATATACATATTTTAAAGATGCAAACCGGCCAAATTTAATATTCTATAATCAAGATAAACACACACAAACGTTAGATAAAAAATTCCTAAAATGTCGATCGTTATACATTTTAATGAGACGTACGGAAATAGACAGCTCTACTGCATCGTTCATTAAATGTTGATTTTGGCCAAAAACACTACGACTGAAATATAAAGCTTTTTCACTTTCAAAATAGTCCACTGTTTGCTTACACAGTTTTCACCCAGAAAAGCTGTTATACTAGTGTTATTCATGGTAAGGTTTACCTTTTAAGTATAACAGTAAAGTAATTAGTTATAAGAGTGCAAGCTGCCGTGACGTTTTTTCTCGCATTACATCTGAACCATATTTGCATATTCAAACACACGTGCTGTACTTTTTAAAAGTATATTATATTACTTCCATTCGTTACTAAAAAATGCCAGTGTGTAATTAGGAAGAATGGGGGAAAAGGACTAGGATTTAGGTGAGGTCACATTAGATAAGGATTCGCACGCTCGACTGGTTTGATGTATTCCGAGTACATAATTTCTGTTTCATTAGATTTTGTATCATCTGTAAGTGCTTTTAGATTATTAGAGCATGTATAATTGTCATTATTGACTTTATCCTTATATTTATTTTTAAGTGCAAATAATTTGTTAATTTCATAACTGGATTTGATGCTTCTTTTTAATCCTATAATTGATAGCTTAGTGTTAAGACATCTACTGGTGTATATGTAACGCTTCATTTCAAGAAATGTGACATTTTCCGACGCTGCCTTTAAATTGTTTCCTTTGTTTCCAAAAATAATTTTTATTTCACTTGGATTAAGTTGTATATGTTTTGAAATGCGAACAATTAATAACATATGTTCTATTGTTTCTATGGCTTCCGTACAAAACGTACATTTTTCATTTGACTTGATGTTGAGCAGAGTCAGATATTTGTTTGTTGGAAGTATTCTATGCAGCAATCAACAAGCATTCAAGGTTGGTGTCTTTAGTTATTTGAAAAGGTATATTCTAGAATATTCTCCAGTCCCTTTCATTTATTAAAAAGTAACATTGTATTCCACTTAGTTTGACAGTAGGTTTTACTGCATTTTTATGTTAAGTGTGATACATTGGTTGTGTTTCTTTTTTTGCTTTGTTGTACTGGGTAAATAAGCGATGGAATAAGTTGGTAAATCATTTTTTTATTTATTGATTCAATTTGTTTTAACTTAAGAAATTGTTCAAGTACAGTTATAATTCCTTGAAATGAACAAAGTTGGGTGTCATGTTTGCTTTTTTCTACAAATTCTTCTTTGATAAAGAGATTGCCATTTTGTATTGCTTACATCATTAACATATCGTATCCCTTTATTGTACCAGGATTTAAGAAATATGCTTTGTTTTCCTATCGGTATATTATGGTTATAAATTAAGATAATTTTCATAACAATCCACTTCCTGTGTGTCTAAAAACATGATTTAAAGACGTCCCTATAATAACTGCTTCTAATAGTTTTCATTACATTCTCTGCATAGTGCTTCCCACAATTTACATTTTTATTAATGTCAAAATAAGAACTACATCTATTTTGCCAGTAGCCATCGGCGTTTGCAAGTTTATTACTGATAAAGGTGATCCTTTGGGAGCAACAAACACAATTAAGAGAATAAAGCAGCAGACTTGGTTTTATTGAGTCTGTTCGTGAGAAGTAATGAAAGAAGCAACATCTCCCACGCCCCCTAGCACCTGCTTAAGCGGTATTCTATTTCAAAGCCACCTATATTGGGCTCGTTGGTCTCAAAGGACCAGTAAAAATAACACAACCGATTCGTATCACGGGGAGACTTTTTACAGCCGCCACACTGCACTAAACGAACACTAGTGTGAATGTTAATAAATACTGAAAAAAGGTGATCCTGTGGGAGCAACAAACACAATTAAGAGAATAAAGCAGCATACTCGGTTTTATTGAGTCTGTTCATGAGAAGTAATGAAAGAAGCAACACCTCTCACGCCCCCTAGCACCGGCTTAAGCAGATTCTACTTCAAAGCCACCTATATTATGCTCATTGGTCCCAAAGGACCAGCATTTTTTTTTATAATATTTGTATTTTTAATCCGCCTTCACAGTAGTCTTTAATTATAACACCATTTGTTATTTTAGCTGTTCATTGCCAAACGAAATAAATTATAAGGTCATAAATATTCTTTATATATTTGTCATCTGGATTCGGTAATGAAATAAAGAGATGATTTAGTGTCGGTATAGGCAAACGTTTAATTACTGTTATTTTTCCTAAAGGTTTTAAATATCTTCATTTTGTCCCCAGGCTAATTTCAATTTCGTTTCAATTGTACTTGTACTATATTTCTTTGATCCAATCCATATAACTTTTATGGAGTTTAAACCTGACATTTTTGAAAAGGTGTTCCGAAAGTGTATCATTAAGTCGTTAAGTACTGAGGTACAGTCCGCAAATTGTGATAATTTGTATTCAGAGTTTGTAATTGTAAAGCAATTATACCTATGATTGGAATTTTCCTATCTGAACCGGTTGCCTATGATTGACTCTTTTTTTTTGCATATCATTTACATTATGCGTGGTGACGTCGCCAATTACTAACATTTGCTGCATGTTTATTTACGTCATGACGTCATGCAACTTTCATTGCTGACATCAGCACGCGATTTTTATCTTCTCCCATGTATAAGATCAGGTTTTCCATCACCTATGTAAAACGCGGATAACCTTATTCAGTATGCAAGAAATGGCATTAAATTTTATAGATTTCAACATTATAGGTTTGCTACTTTAAATATATATATTTATGGATAACATTTTCTTTCGAGAAAAATAGTTACATATGTGTATGTAGCGTTCCTTCATTCAATAACATCTTCGTATTTTATTTTATTTTAATCTAACTTTCATTAGTAAAATCTTTATTTTGATTCTTGATTCGTGTATAAATATGCCTTCAAAAGAATATATAAATCTAATCAACAAGCGGGCTGCTTTTGTGAATATATTGCAGTATTATATAATGATACAACACAAAAGTCATATTTAAAAGTTAAATAACCAACTCTGAATTCTTTTGGTACTGGTAGTTACATGATTTTGCAATTACAAATCATCAATTTTCTTAGCACGGCAAACAATTATCTTCGTAACAACGTAACATATAATAGTGTGTTAGTGTGTTACAAAACCTTAATTAACAGAAACCATATGAAGGCTGCTGCTATTCTGGACAAGGCTGGTTATTACTGGATGTAAGAAAACGTCAATATCATAAGAAGCATGCGTAAGTATTAGTCCACAATTCTAAACCGACGTAAAGCTGCTTTGATCGCAATCGAGTGTTTGCCGAGGATCCTACAAAACAGTCATACCAAGGGTAACTAAAAACCCATCCCTGCAGCCGATAATCATTATTAGTTAGCTTGCATACCATCGACAGTGTGTGAGTTAACATCATTCGATGAGTTTAAGTTATTTAAGAAAAGCATCTTCATTTTACCCGTAACAATATATGTTTCCTAGTTTAGGTAAAACAACTCATTTGCATGAACCATGGGGTCTGCAACCCACGGTAAGGCTATCCATCAAAAATAGATAAAGTACCCAGGTTATTGACAAATAACAAGCCTCAATCAGTGTTCATGTTACTTACTCATAACCATACTGTGTGGCTTTCTAGGGCTCTATTTTATTATATTCATATATGCATGATCATTTATGTGTTATACTTATATTTCCTATTATTTCTGCCTTGTTTGTTATACAATATAACCTGGCGAGCATATCTTTATTTAAACTTTCCCGTTTTATTTGGGAGAAACAGGGTAAGAGTGAGGTTTGGTGCACCCTAGATTCTGATTTAAATACCCAGGGCCCGTTTTCCCCACTAACCGTTCCCATGCGGTAGCCCTATTGTCAACACGTTAATGTTCATGATGTCATATCTTGTCTTTTATTCATCTTTCTAATTATTGTTTGTTTGTGTGCGTATTTGTGGCAGATTATGATCTTTAAATGCTACATTTCTTGCTCGAATTTTATATTTGTATTTCCTTTTGTTATACTTCTATTGATTTAACACTACATTGTAATACGCCTATACTACGCTGCATATACTACCATGTTTAGACTCAAATCGATACACTGTTTAACTTGTCTACAAATCAGTATATGTACGTATCAAAGTAGATATCGGTGATATCATAAACAATAAGGAGTATTATTCTATACCTAATTTATACATCCAATCGTAGACGCTCTTTCGAGTCATGTGACCGTACAATATATTTCCGTATCGGGACGCACGCGCGTACAAAATATCCCGTATTTTGTTCGTATTGTACGCTTCACAGGTTCCATGTTAAACCTATGATAAAGACCGAAACGCGTGAAAAGGTCCGAATAAAAATCAGAACCGACAGGCTTCTGTCATTACCTAACCATAAATTGTTGTCAAGTAATGAAAACCTATCTATTGCACATATTTTTATTTAATTTTCCTTTATAACAAAAAAAAAACACAAAAAACTAGCATAATATATCATTGTTTGAAACTGACCTTCGGTAGTATTTAATCACTGTTGACAACGGAGAAATGGGCATTCTTTCAAGCAAATAAAGCTTGAGAGTAAGCCATGTCGAACACAATATATAAAATACATAGACCTACATGCAATTGTGCTTTCGATGTTCATAGCGACTTGCTTGAAAGCATGAAACAAACGAAAGTTATATCCGAATTATAAATGATTGGTTAAAATAAAGGTATAGAATAAAAAGGTTACTTAACATGGTTCTGTACAATACGGGATATATTTGGACTCGTACACAGCTGGAAAAAATCATATTGGACTCGCCTAACGGCTCGTCCAATATGACTTTTCCAGCTGTGTACTCGTCCAAATATATCTCCGTATTGTACAGAACCATGTTAAATAACCTATAAGTAGTACAAATAAAGCTAGGGCGCAATATTCTCACCATTTGCTATTTGTAGTGTTGAAGATAACTTTAAACCAAGGATCGAAGTCGAAGCTAGTTGTTATATTCGCATTAATGTCATTTTGTGAAACAATACACTAACTTAAATTCACGGCAGGATATCTGATATTAACAGGACGTAGTATATTTCGATCTTTCAGAGAAATGGGTCACTGTTGATACTTCTATCGCAAACTAAATAGTATGGAATAATTGTTTTAATAATGTGTAATTTTAAGGTACTGAATACAATATATGTCTAAGCCCTCGTTAAAGTATTAAACGCTTTATACATGTAACAGTTTGATAACATACATAATCTACGAACTGTGCACCCTTTGTCAGAGATTTTTTTTATATTGCTATTTGCTATGAAAGAGCGTTCATGTTGAGTCTTTCACCAGATATCCAGGCAGATGTTATTGAAGCCTTTAATGACACCTCTCGGTATCTTGATGACATATTGAACATTGAAAACATTTCTTTTCTACTATGGTTAATAATATATCTCACAAAGAACTTCAACGTGATGCTGCCTTGTTGATTAGAGATTAGATCATGGCGGGGATTTCTTTATTTACACTGTCCTGTGCACCCTAGAACCGGTTTAAACCCCCAGTGGCCTTCTTTGCCACTGACCGTTCCAAGGCGGTAGCCCTATTGTCAACCCTTTTGTGTTTGTGATGTCGTTTGCATTTATTATTACTTTTGCCTTCTTGTTTGTTTGTTTGCGTGTTTGTTTCTGTATTTTATGGTTGATTGTCCTCCTTGAATGCTACTTTCCCTGTCCGATCTTTTTATATTTCTTAACAAAGCTAATAGTTCTGATACAAACCTTCTTTTCTCGATTTACATCGCTCTATTAAAAATGGTAAACTAATTAGTAAAATATATGACAAGAGAGATGATTTTAATTTTGATATTGTTAATTATCCCCATTTTGTGGTCTATGTGGCTCAACTTATTCGTTTTTCTAGAGCTTGTACTCGAGTTAATATTCGTAATCCTTGTATAACTAAAAAGCTACTTCATCAAGGCTACCGTTAACATTAACTTCGTAAAACCTTTTCAAGATTGTAGTATGGTAAACCTGATCTTCTTTCAATATATAAAAGTAATTTAAGAACTCTTCTGCGACAAGGACCGTCACAACCTGACTTATATGGTGACATGACAAACTTCGTAAGATCCTTGGTCAGGTTCACTTTCATTCTATCTTTGTTTAACCTGTTAGAAGGTTTATCAAAAGAGGTTATGACCCTATCATTTTGCAACGCACTGCATGCTTGATGGTGGACCCATTTACAGTTCAATAATATGCTTTCCTCTTTAATTGTGCGATGACCGGACAGGCTGTGGGACCTAGGATGACGCCTACCTAAAGCCCAAAAGGACTGTGACGTTTGATGCTTTTCTGCATCTTGTCTTGTCGTGCCCTCAATGGTTTGTTCTCTAGTTTCTCTGGCTTCTGCCAAGTTATTGAGTACCTTCTTTTTGGCTTTCTATGCTATTGTTTCTTTGTATTTATATATTGCCTATTTATTCTGCCTTGTTGGTTAAGGAAAGGTTTATGGCGGGAATTTCTATATTGACACTGTCCCGTTTTATTGGGATGAAGTGTGTGTGAGGTTTGGGGCACCCTAGAACCTGGTTTAAACCCCCAGTGGCTTTTTTTAGCCACTGACCATTCCAAGTCGGTAGCCCTATTGTCAACCCTTTTGTGATGTCTAATGTGGCATTTTGTTCATCTTTAAAGTTATTCATAGACATAAATGTAGTAAATATCTCTAAATCTCTACAAAACTCAAACTGTAATTAATCCAATAACGCTTTGCAGATTGGCATTGACGTATTCAATTTTGAGAACGTTCTTGGAGCTGAACTGATTTGTTAACGATACCTGTGATCTGGCTTGACTTCCGAATGACGTTTGATGATATATTGCCGGAATTGTTGACCTTACTTGACACGTATTAATAGCATTATAGTTAATTCGTCCTTTTCTTAAACTGAATGCGATGACCGGACAGATTGTTGACCCTATGATGACATCTATCTAAATCCTTATAGGAGGGTAGCGTTTGATCTTTGTCTTTAAACTTGTCTTGTCGTACTTTGTCGGTTTGTTCTCTTATTGCTGTGGCATCTCGCAGGCCATTGAATACTTATTTTGTGGCTTTTTAGTGTGTTTTTTTAATATTATATATAAATTATTTTTGATGTATTTCACTTATATTGCCGATTAATGCTGCTTTGTGTGTAAGACGTTATAACCTGGCGGGTACATCTTTATTTACACTGTCCCGTTAATTGGGATGACAATAGCGTACGATTGAGGTTTGGTGAACCTGCTTTAACCACCCACCCACCACCCCCACCCTCCACAGAGGCCTTTTGCCACTGATCTTTCCAAGGCGGTAGCCCTATTGTCAACCCTTTTGTGTTTGTAATGCCTTATTTAGCTTTTTATTCATATTTAGTGTTGTTCTTTGTTTCTGTATGTGATTGTGTTTGACTGTCGTTCCTGTTCGAATTTTATATATATATTCAAGATTGCCATTTGTCCCTTTAAACGTTATAGTTCGTGAAACAAAAGGTATGCATTGAAAATTTAGAGGATATAAGATATCATTTAGATCACAAATGCATTGATACCAATACGGACTGTATATGTTCTAAGGCTCCCGAGTTTTATATTTGTATATGCATGTGTTTAGCGTTCATCAGTCGTGGCTCAATTGACTGTAAGTCCATATTTGCCCGAAATGGTTGCATCCAAAACGTCCAAAGGATTTTGACAAAGACAATGAAATAAGTAGTTTTTCCTAATAAGATTCAGTAACAACCTTCAGTATAATGCGGCGCTCTACAAATATATATGTCTCATAGCACAGAACTAAAGTAAAGGCTTTCCTCAAATAGCATTGGGTATGCATACTGATATAAATAAGTTAACATGGTTAAGCAAGTAAGCAACATGGTAAATCTCAATGAACATATCCTAGGAAGTGTTTCAGACGACAAACACAATGAAATTTACATAATTACCAAGTGTGTGCGGGATATTCGTTCAAAGGATATTTCTGAAACAAATAACAAAATGTTTTAAATTAGTTATTTGACAGAATGATGATTATTAAGGTCGTTCTTTTTTCAATGATAAGTGGGGTAATTTTGAAATATAAAACTTTGATTCGCTATTCTATTATATTGACAATGCAATTGTCAGTAACCTTTTGCTATTCTAAAAATATAAACCAAGAACACGTATTTAATAAATGTTTACTCTGTTCTTAATTATATGCTGATACAGATACATTTGTATATGTATATACATGTATTTTATTCAAAGTTCCAATAGGCTTTAAGACCTGTGAGGATAAAAACAGTTAACACAATGCAATGAAATAAGAAATATGCTGTTTCAACTAATGGGAGGTAACTCCGCTTCTTAACTTGGAACACAAGTTACTTTGTACAAGTGAAAAAGAACAACATATTCCATGGCAATGTTTTAAAAATCATCACTTTATAAAATAATATTCAGTTTCGTTTTCAAACAGTAATGCTAAACGTTTTTATTCGGTATATTTATAAATAAAGTCGCATACTAAGTCGTATAGTCTACTACTGGCATTTGTTTACACACTCACACGTGTCGGGACTCTTGCCGGGTCGACTATCAGCAACAACAATAAATGAAATAACATCGCATGACTGTATTATAGATTCACATAAAGTAATCATTGCGTCTTGGCTTAAAACTTTCCTCGCTTTGTAGACATCACATTAACAAGTAACACAATTGGTGCGACTATAACATCCATTCAGTTCAATTCCGCTTTGTCATTCCTAGTTCGAGGCAGATCTATCTCAATGGGAATAAACTGAAAACCATGGTTTGTGATTGACAGGGATTCATCAATGTGATATTCATTTGCAGTATTTATTTTCATCTCCATTGTTGTATTTTTGTAGCTCATTCATTAACTATTCACCATTCCAGCTCAATATGAATTGTGGTATTTGTAAAACACAACTGATAAAATTCAATGTATTTCATTCATTAAAATTAAGAAGTGAAATTTAATCGATGGCGTGGCGAGAAAATCTACGTCATAATATGCGTTAGGAAAACGTTTTGAAACCAAGCATATACAAATTCGTGGTTTTTAAAAAATAAAATTTGCGTATGTGGTTTAATTGATATCGTATATTTAACGTGTAAAGCCAATTGTTATCTGACACATATCACAAAACAATATTATGCTTAAAACGATTATTGTAGGCTTGAGTTTTTTTTTAAAATACGAAGTGCGATATTACGCACTTTAATTTAATGCTATGACATTAAGTATAATGAATAAATCCGGTACTCAGATGTCTAAACCACCGGCGACCTTTTTTCCACTGACCGTTTCAAGGCGGTAGACCTATTGACAACCCTTGTGTTTTTGTGATATCTTATCTTGTCTTTTATTCACATTTATATATAGTTTTTCTATGTTTCTTTCTGTGTTTGTGGTTGACTGTCGTCCGTGAATGCTACTTTTCCTGTTCGATTTTTATATCTACTTTCTCTAAACTGTTAAATCGCATACTGATCCTGATAATGTTTAGGACAGTATTTTAGACTTAGGCGAATATAAGAGTACAATTATTAAATGCCTTAGCATTTCTTAATCGATAGAGACATCAGCCGATCTATACCAGACGAACTACTAAATTAACGTTTGCTGATATGCATAAGTTCAGTTAAAAGTATGATTCAATCAATAATGTTGTAAAATATAAATACGTTTGTAAAATCAGTACTAAGACGTCAAGAAGCTAAGAGTGGAAAGTCTGCATTAGTTGGGAAGGGCCGTAACTTATGTTGATAAAACTTGCAGCCCGACTCCTTTTTATAATTATATGGCAATACAATATGTTTCACCCATTAACTGGCTTCCTGCGAAGGATTATATAGCAATTAAATCATTGATAAGATAACCCATTACCTAATTACATAATAATATTAAAGAGTATACTAGATGACACTGATAAATACTCCGGTTAACATTTATTTCATATATTTAGAAAGGAAGATACAATTTTGACAATAAAATCGTAATGCAATATCTTGCTATCCATTAATTCGACTACGTACTTGTTCTTTTTTTCTGTATGTGTCTGTGGTTGAATGTCGTCCTTAATTGCTATTTTCAAAGTAGAACACTCCTTACGCCTGTGTTAAAGGGCTTGAGAGGTGTTGTTTTTATATTACCTCTCACGAACAGATTAATACAAATGAGTCTGCTACTTTCCTCTCTTGTCTGTGTTCGTTGCTTCCGATAACTTACTTACAGAAGTTTGCCATGATTAACTTGAAATACTAAATAATATGTCAAATGAATTATCACTGCTTACCAAGGTTTGTTTTGCTAACAATACTATTACTTACCAATCTCATTATAATCAGACCCTTTATCACGCTACGATACTCTACACTACTAAGGATCTGACAACACTGCATTGGACGTCACGTCAGATAGACGGTATAGACTGCTTCACTGCGACTGCCGCGTTCCAGTCAAACGCAGTCTGTGCTCGGTATTGAACGAGATAATGTCTTTTAGCTTATAAAACACAAACTAACTGCGTTGACAAACATATCATACCTTGAATATTTATTTATTTGCTAATAAAAACAAAAAACAAGACTGTTTGACGGAATTCAATAGCGGTACAAAAACATATATCGATTCGTGAGCTTCACTATCAACTCAATTAAGCCGTCCAGACGTACTATGACACACTAATTAGAAAATTTAATGTCGTAATTGTCTCGGTAGAATATATGTTTTTAAAAACACAGGACAGCGCCCATGATTTTCTTCATATTCTTGCTGTAAAACATGCCATTTAGTGCATTTCTTTGAATTTACCGTGCAATCCACAGCAAAAACACACGAAGACTATCTTTTTTCGGATATAGATATATGTGTTTTATGTGGGTTTTCGTTTGTTCAGTTCACTCGAATCATATCTGAATGGCATTTAAACGCGCTATTTCTTCGGTTATAATTAAATTAGTTATTTGACAGAATGATGCTTATTACGTTCATTCTTATTTCAATGATAAGTGGGTAATTTAGAAGTATAAAACTTTGATTTGTTATTCTATGCAATTGTCAATTATTTTTTCTATTCTAACAATATAAACCAAGTACAAGTATTTAGTAAATGTTTACTATGTTCTTATATGGAAATTATCTGATATAATCTCGGTCATATTAACATAGCTCTTACACTAAGAACTGATACGTACAGATGTGTCAGTCAGTAAACTCATTTTGCTCAAACTGTACGTATTAATTACGTGAGACAGTCATCTTTATCAAATGTCTTAATGACCAAGTCGTGTGATAGAGATACGCCAAATTGATTTCATGAGGTTGCTAATAGGTATTCGTGCTACTTGGTATGGCAAGGCCACGTATTGATGTCGTAACGCTAAAACATCGAAGACGACAATAGTGACCGTAAATTCTCGAGACCACAGCTTAATTCGATGATTACAGGAGATAAGTATTATCGGGCTGCGTTCTTTATAAGCAATGGCACGCATTAACGCACGACTCTTGTAACGCTTACCGAAGAAGATTACACCTTGACGCGCATCAAGTGAGACATCTAAGATACTCCTTAACACACAACACTAGTATTGTCAAACAAATAAAATCGCATGCAACACACACATATAAAGGCATATAATAATAAAAAAAAACAGAAAACGGGAATCACTTGGAAGTAACAAACACAAAAAAAAGAAAAAAACGGCAGACTCGTTTTTATTAAGTCTGAACATGAGAGGTACTGTAGAGTGCACCAACTCTCGCGCCTCTTAGTACCGCGTTAAGTGATATTCTACTTTAAAGCTACACATACTAGGCTTGATGATCCCACAGGACTTGTAAGTAACAACACTACTGATTTGTTGTCGTGGAAACATGTTACGGCCGACACACAGCACTAAACAAACGCTAGTGTAAATGTAAATAACTACATAAAAGAGGATCACTTAAATTTGAATTGAATAGAATGTTGTTTAACGGTTCATCAACACAGTATATGTTATTTATAGTCGCCCCAGAGAGAGGGGACGGATACATAGGAATCCGGGAACCGTGCCTACTATCATGTGTTTAGCGTTCATATGTCGTGGCTCAATTGACTGTAAGTCCATATTTGCCGAAATGGTTGCATCCAAAACGTCCAAACGATTTTGACAAAGACAATGAAATAAATAGTTTTTCCTTGCAACAAGGTTCAGTAACAACCTTCATTATAATGCGGCGCTCTACAAATACATATGTCTCATAACACAGAGCTAAAGTACAGCCTTTCCTCAAATAGCATTGGCTATGCATACTGATAATTTTAAACTTTTGTTATTTGTTTCAGAAATATTTTTTGAAAAGAATATCCCGCCCAAACTTGGTAATTATGTTAATTTCATTATGTTTGTCGTCTGAAACACTTCCTAGAGTATGTTCATTGAACTTTACCATGTTGCTTATTTGATTAACTTATTTATATCAGTCGCTTTAATAATGTACTAGAACAGTACGTGGACGATACATTGACGGAATTATATAAAAATGTCAAAGCATAGTTTTTTGTACTATAATATATAACAAATAACACCCACCTACCCCCCACCCCCCGCTCCCACCCCACCCTTTCCCACCCCACAGCAACCTTCTTTGTTTGTGGGGGCGTCCGTGGCCGAGTGGTTAACGTCTCTGACTTGAAATCACTTGCCCCTCACCGCTGTAGGTTCGATCCCTCAGGGGCCTAGGAATCTTTATGTGAGGAAGCTATCCAGCTGGCTTGCGGAACGTCGGTGGTTCTACCCAGGTGCCACCCGTGCACGAAAATTGCCCGGAGGGGCACCTGGGGTCTTCCTCCACCAATGGAAGCTGGAAAGTCGCCATATGACCTTAGCTGTTGGTGCGACTATAAAATCCAATTCAATTCAATTCTTTGTTTGTGATGTCATATCTTGCATTTTATTCATATTGTTTCTGTGTGTCTTTGTGGTTGACTTTGGTTATTGAATACAACATTTCCGGTTTTATTTTTATGTATATGTTTATAGAATACATTGTTGTCAACAATAAGTTTAGTGTTAGTAATTATTATTTTAACGTATGAGCGTATTTCGTCTTTAGTGCTATGCTTTAGAAGTCTGTATGATAATATATATTTCAGTTCAAACTAACAGTTCTAGTTTCTAGGTTTTCTGGCTCGTTTGATCAAAGATCAGCAAAGTTATGCTATGGTGCATCTTCCGTCTGTCTGTTCGTCAGTACGTCCGTAAACATTTATGTGGCGATTACTACTCTGACACTTTTAGATGGATTTTTATGCAATCGAAGATAGCCGCCAGAGATACAAATAGATTTTTAAAAGAAAAAGTTTGTAGCTACTATTCCTCCGAAACTATAAGTGATACTGATATGGGATCTTTACTAAATGTAAAAAAAAGTCAGTTTGATTTCAAGATGGACGTCACTGCTAAAATAGATTTTAAAAATACAATTGTGTAGCGACTATTTCTGGAAAAAAAACGTATGGGGTATTGATTTGGACCATTTACCAAATTGACCATTTATTGAGTTGGTCCTGAACAAAGTTCATTTTGATTTGTTATCAGACATTGCCGGCCGCCAGCTGAGATGTTTGTTGTATAGATGTATATAGGACATACTTGTGGCGACTACTCCGTTGAAACTACTTGATGGACTGTTATGAAACTTTACAGGATTGTTGCTCTTGATGTCGAGTTAATCCTAAGTAAAGATCAGGTTGACCACTGCAGCTAAATATATTTTAAATTACAACTTTGTGGAAAATACAACTTTGTGGTAACCTTGTGATTTTGATTTGGTACCCTTACCAAGAAATATAAAAAGATCGGACAGGGAAAGTAGCATTCAAGGAGAACAGTAAACCACAAAACACAGAAACAAACACGCAAACAGACAAACAAGAAGGCAAAAGCAATAGTAAATGCAAACAACATCACAAACACAAAAGTGTTGACAATAGGGCTACCGCCTTGGAACGGTCAGTGGCAAAGTAGGTCACTGGGGGTTTAAACCGATTCCAAGGTGCACCAAACCTCACACTCACCCTACTGTCATCCCATTAAAACAGGACAGTGTAAATAAAGAAATCCCCGCCATGATCTAATCTCTAACCAACAAGGCAGCATCAATAGGCAATATAATTAAAACACAAATATGCTCGTGTAAATATAATACAAAAAGCAATAGCCTAGAAAGCCACAATGAAGGTACTCAATGACTTTGTAGAAGCCAGAGCAATAAGAGAATAAACCATTAAGGGCACGACAAGAAAGATCATGGACAAACATCAAACGCCACCGTCCCAATGGGCTTTAGGTAGGCGTCATCATAGGGTCCACAGCCTGTCCGGTCATCGTACAATTTAAGAGGAAAGCATAGTGGCGAACTGTAAAAGGGTCCACCACCAAGCATGCAGTACGTTGCAAAATGATAGGGTCATAACCTCTTTTGATAAACTTTTTAACAAGTTTAACAAAGATAGTATGAAAGTGATCATGACCTAGAATCTTACGAAGTTTATAAATCACATCACCATAGAAGTCAGGTTGTGATAGTCCTTGTCGCAGAAGAGTCCTTAAATTACTTTTATATTTGAAAAGAAGATCAGGGTTACGATAATAAAATTTTGCAAAGGTTTTACGAAGTTTATGGTAACGGTAACCCTGATTGAGTAACTTTTTAGTGATACAAAGATTACGAATATTAAAGTCCTCAACTCGAGTACAAGCTCTAGAAAAACGAATAAGTTGAGACACATATACCCCATAAGAAGTTGCTCGGGGAACATCCCCATCCAAATGGGGATAATTAACAATGTCAAAAATTAAAATCATCTCTCTTGTCATAGATTTTGCTAATTATTTTACCATTTTCAATCGAGAGATCTAAATCAAGAAAAGAAGCGTTATTATCAGATATATTAGCTTTGTTAAGCTGAAGTTCTTTGGGATAAATATAATTAACCATAGTTGGAAAGAAAGGGTTGTCAATGTTCAATATGTCATCCAGATACAGAGAGGTATCATTAAAGGCTTCAATAACATCTGCCTGGGTATCTGGTGAAAGACTCAACATGAAATCCCTTTCATAGCAAAATAAGAACAAATCTGCGACAAGTGGTGCACAGTTCGTACCCATAGGGATACCAACAATTTGTCCATAAACGGTGGTTCCATACCTGACGAAAATATTATCTAATAGGAAGATGTGTGCTTCACAAACTTCATAGCAAGTCCACATAGTATAATTGTCAAAACTGCCGTTAGTAAAAAACGCTTGTCTTTAATAAGGTGATGTGGTAAGGTTGTATATAGTGTAGAGAAGTCATAAGTGCTTATTGATGAAACTTGACCTTTATTGAAAATTGTATCTAGAACGTCTCCTGAATTTTTTATAGACCAAAATAAATTAATCCCAGAGTTTTCATAAGTTTTATCACAATATAGTTTAACGTGATCTTTAACGGCAGTAAGACAAGACGTTAAAAGTTTGGAGATGTTTGTTGTGGTGCAGGCACTAGAATTCGAAATAAAGCGAGCCTTATATGGATTTTTATGTTATTTAGGAATCCAGTACATAGTAGGCAGTTTATTTTGCTTATCGTTTACACCAGCCTTGAAAGTAGTGCACCGAGTGCGGAAACAACATCATCCTCGGTAGAATTAGCTGGAGTATACGAATTGGTGCTGCCGAGTTCCAGAGATAAAACATTGACGTAATGTAGGCGTCAAACAATAATTACGTTATTAGCTGCTTTATCTGCAGGAACTAAAACAAATTTATTATGAAATTCCTGAATTCTCGATTTTAAATTACGAAAGGAAAACCTAGGTCTCGGAGGAAGTAAAGAGGGGTTAGCATTATAAAAGTTAATACGTGTATCTATAATTTTCAGAATTGACTTTTTCCAAGTAGAAAGTGATTTTGGGTCCGCATGTTCTCTACGACACCATTTGATACTAAAATCTTCAATGGAGTGGGAGATCTGGGCACGACAGGCATTAAAATCAATAGTTGAAGGTAATCTGTATTTAGGACCTTTCGAAAACAAATGCCGAATACGTTTATCAATAATATCAAAATTACCAGTGATAACATGACCTGCTGGAGCATAGCAAAATTATGATGTGTTGCATTCACATTCCTTAGGAGTATTATGTACTATATCAAGGTCAGAAACTATTTTGTTGTAGTTGAAAATAATATTTCTAATAGGCTTTTTATACTTATAACAAATTACAGGACTTTCAGAATTTTTTAAATATTTTGGGATAGAATCAACTACATGAGTATCTCGAACAATACTAGGCATGTCAATGAAATCAATACCTTTGTTAATATATAGTAGTTTTAGAAAATCCTGACGTGATCAGACTCCTTGTCAATATGAGGTCGGAGAACATGTTGTGTATAACTTTGAACTATGGAAGCAGTGTTATACAAGGGATCTGTACGAATGAAAATTTTGTCGGCTTCCTCGTCGATCAACTTTAGTGATGAAATGGACAAAGAGGTAAGCCGCGAAAGCATAGAGTGCTTTCCAGAATGTTAAAAAATGGTATGTAAATCAGCGACAGAAATAATTACACGCGATTTACGTTTGATATTACCATTTCGCCTAAGACCATGAGACCTAGCTTTACGCTTTCGGATAGAAAATATAGAAAAAATGTCAATATTAGGATCTTTAGAAATATTTCCTTCTTGATAAATATTGTCATTAAGGTCGAGTGGATAAGGTGTCTGTAAGTTTTTCATTCACTTAAGTTCTGCAATATGTCTAGCTTTTATTTTAAAGCTTTCAGTAGCATCATTATCAAAAAATATATATTCAACCGGTTGAACAGTTACGTTATTAAAATTATGACCTGACTGACGAAAGTGTTGGTACAAGTAATTTTTTAACTTTTTAGGATTACTTGCATTATATGTGTGTTCACGAAATCGAACTTTTAAGGATCGACCTGTTTGTCCAACATATTTTATACCGCAACTTGGTGCATGTCAAGTCAGAACATAAATTACGTGAGAAGTACGTCAATCAACATTAGAAGCTAGACATACATTAAACAATCTACCATTAACAGCTGATTTAATGGTGGACTTGCAAGATAAATAATTGCAACAACTGCACCTCTTATTATTGCACTTATTAATAGAGGGAAACACCCTGCGCTTTGAATGAACTAAATGATTTCTGAAAGGAGACTTTATATGGTATTTCCTCAAAACAGGTGATCGTAGAGGAGTTACGGAAACTTTTGAGCCATTATAAAAAATCCTAGTAATAGTATTAGAAGGAACATGAAACGAGGTTGCCGAATGAAGAGTTAAAGGTGTAAGGCGTACATATGGTTTAATTCTAAGAAATGAAGAGGAACTTTGTGGAATTTGTATTGATGACGCAGAGTGTAACCGAAGAGGTGAAAGATTTATTTTTAAAGTTTTAACTGATAGACTCATAATTGTTAATTTGGAGAGTAATACCATTCTGCGAAAAGCGAAATGAGGGCCAATTAGTAATTATTGGAGATACGAAATAGAATCGTATCAAAGATCCATAAGAAATAATATTAGTAAACTTACGGACTGTTAAAAGAGGTCCAAAACTCGACATCAGTGTCTTATACAAGATAATGAGGAAAGTTAAGGAAACCCTAATAAAATGGGCCAAAATGTCGATCAGCACAAAACCTTCAACGCGGTATATGAAACACACGTGTTTAAGGAAAAACTGGATCAAAGAATGTCATACAATCCCTGTAGGATGTAAAAAATAACAATATCGATTGGATGTACGGGGAGACTTTTTACGGTCGCCACACGGCACAAACAATTCTATTGTGCATGAAAAGAAATATAAAAAGATCGGAAAATGACTGAGTTGATCCCAAACTATTAATTTGCTTAAGCAGAGTTATATGGGATAATATTTGTGGCAATTGCTCCTCTGAAACTACTTGAAGGATTTTCATGAAAACAAACAGGAATGTTTTCTTGTTATAAAAATGATTTTCAGTTGAGAAATATTGAAAATAAAATGTATTTAGGCCAGATTTATTTGATTTATTGGTTTAATTAAGACCAGCAGTTACATTGAGTCTTTAATAAAATTAAAAATAAAAGTAACTTTTTGAGATATTTTTTATTTCATGTTTTGGATACTACATGTACTAACAACAGTAGAACTCGGGATTATACGAAACTGACATTTTTTATATTTTTTTTTGTAATAGAAACTAATTTCTAGTAAAATATAGTGAAACATCTGGGACCTCTGTCTTTCTTAGTTCGTTTTTGGATGCAAAACCCCTGTCATCCATAACACTACCGGGACATTCGAAAGTTTTAAGTCCTGTTCTTTACATCTGTTGACCGAGATTGGTTTGAGTAAGTGAATGCTAGAATTATAGTTTTAACATAATTATTTATACAGATGTCTGTTTAGTTACGTAAAGCCTACTTAAAGCTCAGATGAATGAAACTTTAATTAGGACTTCCTTTTCATCTCCCGCACAATAACGAGCCATATGTCAGTTAAATGTGTTTTGACATTGTAATAAGAGCAAGGCTTCTCATAACACGCTAGAGCGTGTAATGATGTTATAGACTTCAATGATCGAAATCGAGTAATTGCAAGTAAACTTCTTCAGCAGGGTTTTCGTTGTCACAAACTACGTAGATCTTTCTCTAAATTCTACCGCTGTAACGAGGGCCTGCTGGAAAAGTACAACACCAACCTTAAGACACTTCTGCGACTAGGCATATCACAACCCTCATTTTATGGAGATGTGGTCTATAAACATGATAAACGTCGAAAGTTAAAGTGGTCTGACGGGTTTCCTGACCGCTTTACAAATTTAATCAGAAAGTTCGTCAGAAAAGGATATAACCCTTTGGTTTTACAGCGCACTGCATGTTTAGTGAATGACCCCTCTACAGTCAGTCATTACGCTTCACTTTTCACTTGTGCGATGACTGGACTACCTCTTGGGACTCTATGATTGTACCTACTGAAACCCCAGCAAAGCGAGATGGGTGCATGAGCTTTCGTCCCTCGGGTTTTCTGGTCGTACCCTAGATTGGTTTTCTCTTTAGCTGCAACTACTATGGTTGTTCAGTACGATTCTGGATACATCCTGAGATGTTTATTATTTTGTATGTGTTTCTTTAGTTAGTTTCTCAGGATGTGGACTTTATTGTTAGAGAATTCCTTTTGATGGGATGTAATTTTGTTTACACTGTCTTGTCTATTTGGGCGTTAAAGATAGGATAATAGCGAGGATTGTGCGCATATAAAATCGATTCAAGCTAACCAGTGGACCTTATTGCCTACTGACCGTTCCAAGTCGGTAACCCTGCCTTCACCACCCTTTCTGTTTTTTTTTTGTCTCTTTCATTGTATTTTCAAGTCCTTGTTTGCAATATAGCGTGGACCTACGATGCCATTGCGCTCGGACGCTTTGATTTCTATAGGACCCTATATCTCATTTTTTCCCTATTTTCAACGATATTTGAACTGGAGATTTTAAGATTAGCACTCCAATGAAGGTCAATTTGTTTATTTGTAAAATATCGTTGACGTTATATTTTTTTTTGTGATAAGGTTTCTTCAAAGTGTCTTAGGTGTTTTAGCCTCATTCGTCGGATGGAGTCGGACGTGTAGGTTACGGTTGTGATCGGCTCAAAATGACCTTTAATATGTTGATGAGCAGTAAAAAAACAATTTGATTAATGGTTCCTCGTCACTCATTATTCTTTAAATCGGACTCATTCACTGTTACTGAGAGCACTCTCGCGAGCGTCTGGACAAGCTGTTAATCAATGAAAGTATTTGACCGATAGACGGCGCTAAATGTCAAACTGACTAAGACATTTGTTATGTTTACAAGTACATCAATGTGCACCTTCAATCTGATGTTTGTACGTTTAATAGGCAATACACTGCTTTGTGTCTTATATATTAATAAACTCTGTATAAAGTTTTAATCAGGATCCGTTGACGTTGTTGATGTAATATGAATACGTAAATATCACAGCCTCTTGAGGGTGACAGTGGATATTATCAACCCGAGAATGTAATGTAGACCGAGACTGATACTTAATAATATCCACTATCACCCTCAAGAGGATGTGATATTTATTTTATTTTTGCCGAAAATATACTACTAATATACTGATATATTCGATGATGAAGAAATAGTTGTTGTTATTGAAAAATCTATTTTTAGAACAGGTATTTTTAAAAAGCTAGCGGGATGATAGTTTGCGCTATCACTCGACATGACGCGTTGAGGGTGATAGCGTGAAATATCAACCCGGCAGGGTATGGGGACTTTAAATGGAGTGTTTACAGTGAGGTATTATAATAAACATTTTTGTATTCATTCATATTATCTCATTAACTTGTCATTGAGCAAGTGTCATTATTCTACGATAGCTACCTTAATGCTGCATCTGTACTTGTTCGCGCGGTTACCAAGCGATGTGAAATAAACGCGGGCTATTTGTTTGTCTGCAGCTGAATTGTTATTAAAATTAACAATATTTATGCGCGTGAATAAGTTGCTCCGACAAGGCAAACTTAGCTATGCATCCATCGTTCATTGGTTTGGTTGGACATTTTTCTCACAGTCACTTTTTCGATTAAAAATGTGAACATCATTATTGTATATCAAAACAATACCAATGATGACGTAGTTTAGCATTAAAATGTTTAAAAGACGTGTGTTGTTTCTATCTCGGGCGCTTCTATATCTTGAAGAGTAGCTCGGAACCGCGCCAAACCGCGAAGAACAAAAATGTACACAAACAACAAAACAATGAAGAAATAATACGAATCCTTTAAACATGTATGGTCGACAATAGAATTATATAATATTAGTGGAAAACAATATGCAGGTATTCAGTAAAAAGTTGTTGTTTTTTTATGAATAAATATTACTTGGTAGTCATTGTGACTCGCAAGTTCGTCACATCCGCTAAAGAATAAGTTCCAAGTAATAGTTCAGCTGCATATTGTTGTTTCTAAACTACGAGGGGCAAATCAACGTCAATAGTTTAAAACTGAGAGGACGTAACAAGGAAATATAGAATGCATTGTAGCAAATGCATTACGTGGCCCGAGTATTAACTTTCATACCACATCCAACCCATTCTCTAAGACGAGAAAACCGGGTTGGTTTCGGTATGAAATAAAACCTTATTTTCGGTTTTAATGAACACAATGTCCTGAATCGTAAGTATCAATAGACCGGTAAAGCATTCATAAATCCCAATAATTATTATACTTCAAAATAATGTAATATATATATGGCGTATACGGGCACTTGACTTGCTCTGTCCAACTGTACAAGTCAGCAATCATAACCGGCGGCAGCATGACCTTGCTAGTGAGACTTGCTTTCACCAATGATAATTACGTAAGATCCCGTGGCTGCCCATACGACAGAACAAATCCAGTCTAAACTCATGGCATGTTCATAAGACAGAATACACCCTGTTACTTTCATACGACTGATGAACACAGCCCGTTACTTTCATACGACAGATCAGTCGCTCACCGCTCATAAGACAAAGCCGTATTTAATTACATAGGAATCCATGACTGTCTGTAAGGCAAAACAGTATGGCTAACCCATTCAGCCCAACAGCTATTCGTAAGACAGAACAGCTATAACAGAACTTACGACAGAGAAGTCATTACAGTTCATACGACAGAACAGATATCACAGTAAGTAGAACTAGGGCCGTAAGAAACGACAGTTCTGACAAACTGAGGTGGTCATGACTGCAATGTAAGTTATGAAACTCTAATAGACTTTTTTGGGGCGGTAATATATCCCATGGTATAATTATTGTCTTCGCGCCTTTGTATAATTATAAGGCGTTGCCTCAAGAAGAAGAGAATAATAGGTCGCTTCTGTTTGTATAAAATGCCAAGTTATATATCACATCATCAGAGGCCCGACATTGGACCTTTACAACTACGGTTAACTATATTCACCTACACTTTAAAGGTTTGCATATCGTTAAAGTAAAACATTTAAAAGGTAATTGTAAACAACTTATCGCATTTTTTCAATAAAATATGACGAGTAAACGTTGACCAAAGGTTTCATGAAAATTAATTTGAAAATGCTAAACATATGTCACGTTGACAGCTCTTTGAATAGAGCAGAGGGCTCAAATTACACTACTCTGAATACACTTTCGTAATCTGCTGATCCATGCTTTCGCATATTTTGAGTGGCTAATGTATCATCGTTTTTTATGATTTGCTGAAAATAGGAAATATCCACTAAAGGAAATATCCACAAGCTAACTGACGACGGACGCAACAGGTATGAGAGACTTTGCAGATTGTGTGCTAGAGTTGTATTTGAAGATAATATTTTCTAACCACTTACTCAAAGTATGTTTTATAATACCCCCTATATTTGAAACTTTGAAATTATTTCCGGAGCAGAAACTTAAAGTATTGATGCCTAACTTTGAGTCTCAAATATATGCGTGAATGTATACCTTGTTAAAGCTGTACAGTCCCTATTTTAACTGGTAATAACTCATGAATATGAATGAGTCACGTGTGAAGTAGTTTCAAATCGACGAACACCCCAAAAGTCGGTATATAAGGAGAAATCGATACGTAAAATTTCACATTTTTATTAAGCCTCCATACAGGTAAGTAAACATCGATAAATATATTGCTCCAGAATATATGTGATAAAAAAATAGTTACCCGGAACGGGATTTGAACCACAGCCTTGCACTTGTAAGTTTTGAAAGATGTACGCTGAACCTTTAGACCACTGCTATTTAATGGTATTTTGTAGCATTCTTAACACTAAATAGGCATTACGTAATAACAAGAGCGCGCACACAAACTCATCAAGCGCTAAATAACAAGTCGAGATATGGTTGATTTGAGGCAAAGTATTAGTTTCATATTTTTAAGATACAGTATTACACCAGGCAATGTTAATTTACACGTGCGACAATATGGACTGCATATTTATTGATCCATCATTAGTTGCGTTCAAATATGTTAAGTTATTTTGCCTCATAATATATGGTAGTTAGTATACTATTTTCTCAAGTAGCGTTGTAGTTCAGTGGTTAGAGCACAGGACCTGAAATCAGAAACTCGTGTGTTCGAGCCCCGAAAGAAGCTAAATTTTCTTTTTGTAAAAATTACTGTTACCTGTGTATAGGTACGTTGTGCACTGGTCGATGTATATACAGTAAATGATTTCCTTCATTATATTTGCTCGCTTAAATACCCTATTTCGACATGAGCTGGTGAACATGAAGTTACAAATAAAGACACGCCTACAAAGAAGAAATCTATTGATATAGGGACTCTGTAGCTTTAACGCATTTTTAACACGTCGCAATTCATTGTATATGTCGAATGAAGTATTTATAAGCAAAGTGTTTGTAAAGTGTTTGTTTATTGTAGCGTTACCCCTATTGAAAGGGCCAGTCAATTTTGACTTATGCGACACCTTTGTCTTGAACATCATTACTTCCGGATTCCTATTCTTTAATGCCAGGCACCAGGCAGGTAGGCTATCGGTATCCGTTATTTAACTAGCTGGCGGCTCACCAACCGGTCTCTCTTCAGTGGCAAGCCCGACTCTGACGGGACTCGAACCTTCGACCTCCGGATTCCCACTAGACCATCTAACTTCGTTTATATTTACGGCTTTCCTCCTTTCTAGTACGGTGGACTTGAAATATGTGAGATCTGTGAGGTGTTTCTTTGGGGAGTTCTAGAGCAAAACACTTTCCCCAAACCATGAGAAATGAGATATTTGAAAATATTGAGACATTTTTATTAGTATTAGTATTACTATTAGTATTTTGTCTCTGTTCCCATTTCAAGTAGTACTGTTTTACATAATGACATTGTTATTGTACAAATAGCGATAAAACACAACAAGCTAACTTTTTAAAAAAGAAATGTTGTACAGAGTTCTCATGTTTATGATATGTATAACATTTGTGTATAGTATAATGTTATAGATGTGTTAGTTTGTAAGGCATTTGTTGGGATGGTCCTCCCCGACCCACAACATACCAAATTACGGGAATAATAAATGGGTCAGTGTAATGCTGACTGAACGAACAAAGAAAACAAAAAAACACCAAGCGCTGTCATTGTAAGTTAATGTTATAAATAATAATGCATTTTGTTGATCTAAATATTTTTACTTACAGTAATGATCGTAATAATAAATTGAAAATTAGTCTGCATTCAAAGCTACACTCACTTTCTTCTTTTTGCGCACTTGATGGGAAATAAAAAAGAACTTCAACAAGAAAGTATATGACTCACAGATCATTCCACACGCTAGTATAATTACTCGATGTCTGTAAATAATCAACTTTGCGCACATGGACTGTTCAGTCATAGTATCATGAGAGTAATACTTTCTTTACTTCACTCTTGACATTTCAACCTTGATATTATTTGAACGTCTCCTGAAGAAAGACAAGTAGAAAAAAAAAAAAAAAGCATTATTAAACGAAATGTTAAGATAAAAAAAAAAAAAAACCTTTTTAGACCATTTCAAAAGGTCAATGAAACATTGAATGAATAAAATTAACCGAAATAAACACTGCATTATAACTATATATTTGGATCAATGTCAGTACAAGACAAAGTTAAACAAAATATGGGTAGATACAGAAGGTGAAAATGAAATGCAGCATGTACTAAACACAGTCAACCAAAATCACGAATTCAAAACAAACAATAGCAATGATAAATACTATTTAGAAATAAATTATTGGCCACAAACACATTAGCAGGTAGGCAAAAGGGCTACTGCATTGGCAAACATGCCTCTTTGTTTATTACCACGTACCAGAGAGCACCAAACCTTACGATTACCGTATTTTCATCCCAATTAAACACGACAATGTAAATCACAAAATTCCCGCCAGGCTGTATCCTCATACAAACTTTGTATCATTAACAGGCAATATAAGTACAATAAAAAGATGATACTGTATATATAAATAATAGAGATTAGATCATGGCGGCGATTTTTTTATTTACACTGTCCTGTTTTAATGGGATGGCAGCAGGGTAAGTGTGAGGTTTGGTGCGCCCTAGAACCGGTTTAAACCCCCAGTGGCCTACTTTGCCACTGACCGTTCCAAGGCGGTAGCCCTGTTGTCACCTTTTTGTGTTTGTGATGTCGTTTGCGTTTATTGCTACTTTTGCCTTATTGTTTGTCTGTTTGCATGTTTGTTTCTGTGTTTTGTGGTTGACTGTCCTCCTTCAATGCTACTTTCCTTTCCGATCTTTTTATATTTCTATAAAACAAGCAAGGAAGGCACAAGCAAGTACTATAGATATAAAAATCGAAAGGAAAAGTAGCATTCAGGGACGACAGTCAGCCACAAACACACACAGAAACACAGAACACATTTAAAAATGAATAAAATGCCAAATAAGACATCACAAATACAAAAGGGTTGACAATAGGGCTACGCCTTGAAACGGTCAGTGGAAAATAAGGCCGCCAGGGGTCTAAACCAGGTTCTAGGGTGCATCAAACCTCACACTTACCTACTTCAACCTAATACAAATATGTCATCATTACTGACTGGTTCACCACCAGTGCATTCTGTACCACGATTGCCAATAACTGGCAATGGAGCTGACATGCAAATTGCAAATGTAGCTGCGTGTCGCTATGGCAACGGCAATTAACATAGTCCAATAACTTTAGGTGTTTAATTTTAAGAATCAATTTTAATCGAACAACATTCTTCCGCAGTGAATTAGTATCACACGCTGGACTCTTCCACAACGTACCGCTGCTGGTTCGAATCCCACTGGGAGCTCGACTTGTTAGTGAGGAAGTGTCGATTATTACGGATGGCGGGGGTGTACAGTACTGGTTATATCCAGGAAAAATGGGTGTTTGCCTCCACCACAAAACATCGACCGTCATATATAACCTAACATGTGTTGAAAATGACGTAAACACAATACAAACAAACAAACAAAATTTACATCGTACGTGTAACTAAAGCTGTGTTAACCGAGGCAGGCATCATTCGTATTATGTGCATTATTTCAAAAGTTGCATGTATATGTTTATATGATTGCTTATCTATACATGTACTTAATCACCACAGGCAATTACATGTTTCCAATACAATGCTCATAAGGACAGTGATACCGTAAACTCCCAAGAATTGATTCACAATAGTGTGAACAAATAATTCACAATACCGTGCACTAATCATTCACATTAGCGTGAACAAATAATTCACAATGGTATGAACAAATAATTTACAAACGTTTTAACAAATGATTGACAATAGTGTTAAAAAATAATTGCCAATAGTGTTAACAAATAATTGACAATAGCGTTAACAAATAATTCATATTAGAGTGAACAAATAATACACAATGGTGTGAACAAATAATTCACAGAAGCGTAAACAAATATTTGACAATAGAGTGAACAAATAATTCACAATGGTGTGAACAAATAATTCTCAGAAGCGTAAACAAATATTTGATAATAGAGTGAACAAATAATTCACAGTGGTGTGAACAAATAATTGACAACAGTGTTAACAAATAATTATTCTCCTTCTTCTTCCAATAATACTTGGATTGTGTTATTCCAGCGTTGACTGCTCATTGGCTGACCCAGTAAAACACAGCAATCATTCATATTTACAAGTTACACATGTTTAACGTTTAAAACTCTCTACACGGTGTACGGCTGTCTAGCGTGTGCTTACGGTCACTGATTGGCATATGCTTAGGTAAGCTCTGAAAGCCTCCAGTGATGTAGCGGAACAAATGCAAGTTTGTAGCATGTTCCAATCTCGTATTGTGCGTTGGAAAAAGCAGTGACTTAATGTCTCGTTCTGGCATCTTTATGTTGTATGTAACTGGAGCTGTCAATATCTACCAGTCCATGCTGTACCTTATACAGCATTGTGAGTCCGTGTTTTCCGTCTCTCTTCAAGGCTTCCCAACTGTAGCTTGTGAACTACTGAAGTGACACACCCAGAAGTTCTGCTAGAGTAGTTCTTAAAAGCGTATCTTGTTGCTCTACGTTGAACCTGCTATAGTGCTTAGATGTCCTTCTGGTGATGGGGATCCCATACAGTTGATCCTATTCTAGGGCGGGTAAGAACATTGTGGTGTAGGTGGCAGATTTAATAAATTTGGTGGTACAGTCATTGAAATTACGGCGTAGGAAGCCAAGGGTCCTGTTTCCTTTCCCAACTGTGATCTCACAGTGTGCGACCAGGATAAATCATTTGTGATAGTGACTCCCCGGTACTTGTTAGGCTGTTATAGGAGGTCTCTGTCGTGTTGACTTGTCATCGGTGTAGTTAGGAGAGTGTCGTCTGCAAAGAGTCGAGTTCAGATTATTTCGCTGAATCGGGCATCATTGATATATAGGACAGGAACAAAAGGGGACCAAGAACGTTGTCTTGGGGAACTCCAGAGACTACATATAGTGATAAAGAGTGACATCCTTAAAGGAGGACTTGCTGTTTTCTCTCACAAATGATAGCTTGTATCCATCTGTTGGTTTACCCCCAATTTGTACAGCAGACGAGTATGAGGAACTTTATCTGGTGTCCTCTTGCTAAGTTGCGGTCAATATCTTTGATAGTGACAATCAGCTGCGTCTCGCATGAACGTTTTTTCTGAAAGTCATGCTGATTATAACACAGTATGTTGTTCAGGTCAAAATGTCTAATTATACTGCTGTGTAGGATATGTTCCAGGACTTTGTAGGTAACAGATGTCAGTGATAGTGGTCTGTAGTTTGCTGGTTGGTGTTTTTTGCCTTTTCGAATAAGGGGAAAATCGAAGCATTTCTCCAGTCTTCTGGTACAGTTCTTGTATCAATGGAATGTTGGTATATGCCAGTAAGCATTGGTGCAAGTTCATATGCAGCTGCCCTGAGAATAAATGAGAGTATTGAGTCTTGGCCAGCGGTTTAAACACGCCTTTTGAGGTTATAGTGATCTCATCCATGATCTGATGAAGGATTGGTCCTTTGTCTGGTAGACGAGCGCTATCCTCTCCCTGGTGTAAACTGACTGGAATTGGTTGTTGAGTCTCTCAACTTTACTTGCGCTGTCACTCTTCAAGTATTCCTCTTTATCCTTCAGCGTAGCTACCCCAGATGCTTCTTGTCCTTTACTTTTGATAAATGACCAAAATGTCTTGGGATTGTCATCGTCATCCTTACTGACGTCTTCCTTATACTTTTTGTTAGCTTGTCTTATGTCGAACTGGACCTGCTGTTGTAATACACGGTATCTATCTCTATCCCATTTCGCTGATGTTTACCTTGCTTTCTTGTGGGCACGCTGTTTACGCCGAATAGCTCTTCGGATGCTTTTATCCATCCATGGATGTGTGTACCCTGCTAGAGTCATTTTACTGGGTACTCTACTTTCCATGATGGTGTTAATGGCAGAATTGAAATTCTCCCATATCGAGTTGATCTCGTATGGAGAAGAAATTGTGAAGCTGGATGCTGGGTCTGAAACATCCTTCTTGATGCCAGGTATGTCTGCCTGTTTCCACAGGTATATCTTCCTTCTCACTGGTTTCGGTCTATGCGGAGTTAATGCTGTGTCATACAGGACTATATTTTGATCACTGTTGCCAATGGATGGGATGGGTTTGCATCTTTGCTTGAAGCTGGGGTTGGTGGTGAGTATGAGTATATCTTTGCTGTATTATCACATACCATATCAATATATCTTTGGTCATGTTTTTTTTCCCAGCATTATTTGCAAATGTGTGTGTTTTGCACATAAATATTAAGTTATCTATTTTTTCTTTCTTTTCATATTAGAAAGTAATGGAACTTATTTTTATAGAGGAGGAATAATAACAAGTTTCGAACTGGAAGTTTTCAAAAATTCAGTCATTTTCAAAGTCAAATGTCATGTTAATTATTCGTTGAAATCTTGAAAACCGACGAATAGCAAAACAAAATGATTTTTCCAAATGTTTACCTTCAGACATGGGCATATCAGACTACTATAACCTTAAACGCCATTCACAAGTATTTTTTAAAATAAAATCGTATTGCAGTTATTTTTATATTTGAAGATTTGTGCTTCAAAACATCATTCTCTACCATTATTCAAAAATACGGATGCAACAAAATTAGGAAGCTCATAAAAGTCCATGATATAATGTTTTATATCGAAGGATTACTATACTTGATATTAAAATAAACATATTTGACGAGAATGTCTATATAGTTGATACAGTTACAAAAGGAAAGTGTTTGCGTGATAAGTTGAACACCTCTCGCATAACTAAAAACTACTCCATCAGGGCTACTTCGTAAAACCTATGCAAAAAATTATTATCGTAACCCTGATCTTCTTTCCAAATAAAAGTAATTTAAAAACTCTTTTGCGACAAGGGGTAGTCATGTTATATATCACATCATCAGATGTTCGACATTGGGTCTTTAAAACTACGGTTAACTATTAACCTACACTATAAAAGTTTGCATATTGTAAAAGTAAAACATTTAAAAAAGGTAATTGTAAACATGTTATCGCAATTTTTCAGTAAAAAGGGTTTTAAACGTGATCTATTGATGTAATATGGAATTAAGGCGGGATTTCAAAATATTCAGACAATGAGATTCTCAAATTAGGAATAGGACTGAACAAATTGTTATTTTCAACAGTAATGTAAGACACATGCATTTTACAGTAATGATACACATGCAAAGGATAATGACATGTCGTTGAAACCTTTCTTGCAAGTCACATATTTATGTGGTTGATACTGCTTGTTATTTTGTAGACAGACATTAGGTTGGTAGTTACCTGTGACACTAAGGACTTTATATAATCCTGCGTGTACACATTGACACCACAAAGACTAAATGAAATTGAGCAAATTGCTCTAGACTACTAGTTATTTTCAAAATTATATACCAATCAGGAATATCTACATTCTCAAATGGCATGGACTCAAAGCTCAACTTTAACTCGTCTCTCTATAGACGTTCATCATATTTCAGACTTCCATTGCCGTACTGATCTCCAACAAAACGGATGAAACTGCGCCACTTTGCTTTTTTTGTAGACATTTCTAAAGATACATGTAGACGAGTAAAGTTGACCAAAGGTTTTATGAAAATGCAATTGAGAATGCTGAACAAATGGCACGTTGGTAGCTCTTGGAATAGAGCAGAGGGCTCAAATTACACTACTCTGAGTACACTTTCGTAATCTGCTGATCCATACTTTCGCATCTTTTGAGCGGCTATTGTTTCATCATTTTTTATAAACAGAAACAGTTTACCGTGTTATCATATTCACCCATAAAAAATAATCAAGGGCAAAAGCTCTTTTCAACATGCATTGATTGCGCTTTTTTCCGACTTGATCCGAGATAATTAAATAAACATCTATGTCAGATTTGTTGAAAATAAGAAATGTCCACTAAAGAAATTATCCACAAGCTAACTGACGACGGACGCAACAGATATGAGAGACTTTGTAGATTTTGTGATAGAGATGTCATTGAAGGAATCATTCATTTTCTAACAACTTACCCAAAGTATGTTTTATAATATTCCATCTTAAATTACTGATGCCTAACTTTGCCTCTCAAGTATATGCGTGTATGTATACCTTGTTAGCGCATATTTAACAGTCGCATTTTATTGTATATATCGAATAAAGTATTTATATTTACTGTTTTCCTCTTTTCTAGTACGGAGGGCATGAAATCTGTGAGATCTGTGAGGGGTTTCTTTGTGGCGATCTAGAGCAAAACACTTTCCCCAAACCACTTCCGCCCAATGTGGATGTTAATTTATTGGTCCCAATATGTTCATACGTTACCCGTTGATGTGGTGGAAGTAATGACATTTTTTGGCGGAATAAATCCTCGGACGGGTGTAATCAATATAGAAGGTAAGAAAATGATTATTTGCTCGTGGTTATTTATATATTCCAGAATTGTGACATAGCGCAAGATGTAGTCCATACATTTTTGAACACTACGAACTTTTTTTAACGTTGTTTTGTCTAAACGTTTGTTGTTTTTCAAACATTCGATGAAATTATGACTTTTTCTACCCAAACACAATGCGTTACACAAACACAAATGACCGAAATACGTCTACAAAGTCATTCTGTATTTTAAAGATTCCAAATAAACTTGAAAACATTGCGTAGGAGAGTGTTCATTACCTCACGGAATACTGTGCAATGAGATTTAATGCATTTAACCGGTTATTTTTTGAATTTTCTGTGCAAGTTATTGTGTTTGAGTAGAAAAAACTTTAATGCCATCAAATGCTTGAAAAAACGACAAACGTTTAGACAAAACAATGTTCAGGCGAGTGTTCAAAACTGTATGGACTACATCTTGCGTAATGTCACACTTCTGGAATATATTAAAAAGAACCAGCAAATATACATGTTCTTACCTGTGATGTACACCCGTACAAGGCATTATTACCACCACATCAACGGATAACGTATGAACATGGTGGGTCCTGTGTATCAGTAACGCTTGTGTATAGTATAATATTATGGATGTGTTAGTTTGTAAGCATGCGTTGGGATGGTCTTCCCCGACCCATAACATGTCAAATTACGGGAAGAATGTATGGGTTAGTGTAATGTTGACTGAACGAACAAAGAAAACAAAAAACACCAAACATGATCGTAATATTAAACTGAAAATTAGTCTTCTTTTTGCGCACGTGATGGGATATAAGGAAGAACGTCAACAAGAAAGTACATGATTTAAGAAATAATAAATACGTACCTGTGTAGTCGTTCGGATGCGAGTAATTAAATCACTCGTGCTAAAGCACTCGTGATTCAATTACTACGCATCCGAACTCCTAACTGTATTTCATTCACCGATAAAATACAGGTACGTATTTATTATTTCGATTCTAACACAACAATAACCCCATTGTTTACGCTATTGTGCATGTTGTAGGGGCACTATATATTATCTCGGACGTCAAGAAATCAGGCTGCTCTGTTTTTACAGGCTGTTCCATTGGGCGCCCCCTTATGCAAAGTTCAGCGCGGTACAATATGTTCAAATACACTACCAAGTGACGTCATGTAACGTGGCGCTTCCAACGGATGAAATATACGCAGGGAATTAATGGAACAGCTGTATTTTATCGTAGAATAATATACAACTGTGTCTCTTCTTTGTATATATGAAAGACTGCGGAGGTCATGTTAGAATATGAGATCATTCCACATGCTAGTATAATTACTCGAAGTCTATACACAATCAACTGTGCGCAAGTTTGTTTTAATCAGCTTTCTGATATTCGACTAATGGACACATAGACTGTTCCGTCATAGTATCATGAGAGTAATACTTTCTTTACTTCAGTCTTGATATTTCAGCCTTGATAATATTTGAACGTCTCCGGAAAAAAAACACGAAACAACAACAACAAAAAAACAGTATTATTAAATGAAATGTTAAGACAACAAATAAAAATAAAGCCCATGTCAGATCATTTGAAAAGATGAATAAAACATTGTATGAATAAAATTATCCGAAATAAGCATTGTATTATAATATAACTATCTTTGGATCCATGTCGGTACAAGGCAAGCCTACCCACACTATGAGTAGATACAGAAGACGAACAGGAAATGTAGCATGCACGAAACGCGGTCAACCAAAATCACGAATTCAAAACAAACAATAACAATAATAAATAATATTTAGCAGTAATCTATTGGCCAGAAAACACTTTAGCAGTTTGTCAAAAAGGGTACAGCATTGGAATAATCGGGGGCAAACATGCCGCTGGTTAACTGACCAAGTACCAGAGAGCACCAAACCTTACTATTACCATATTTTCATCCCAATTAAACACGACAGTGTAAATCACAAAAGTCCAAACAGGCTATATTCCCTAACAAACTTCGTAGCATTACCAGGCAATTAAAGTACAATAGAAAGTGGTAATGTAAATATAAATAATCAAACAATCATGGAAAGCACAAAGCACGTACTATGTCATCATTACTGACTTGTTCACCATCACTGCATTCTGTACAACGATTGCCAATAACTCGCACTGGAGCTGGCATGTAATTTACACGTATAGCTGCTTGTCGTTATGGTAACGGTAATATCATTACGGACGCCTGTTGTTCGGTCGAAATTGGCCTGAATTCTTAAAAAATGAAACAGCTAAGGCCGATAACTTTAAGAGTTTAATTTTAATAATTTCAGGTCAATTTCAATCGAACAACATTCTTCCATAATGAATTAATACGAGACCCTCGACTCTTCCACATCGTACTGTATATATAACTAAAGCTGTATTGTTAAATGAGGTACACATCAGTAGTAGTATTTTTATTATTTCAACACTTGCATACGTTTATATATTTGCTTAACTATACCTGTACGTAAACACCACACGCATCTGTATGTTTCAAATACAATGCTCATAAGGACACTGATACCGTAAACTCCCCAGAATTAATTCACAATAGTGTGAACAAATAATTTACAATAGCGTGAACTAATCAATCACAATAGCGTGAAATACGTGTTTTAAATTTACCATTTGATATGCAGATTGATTTATTCGAAAAAATGGTTAAACCAGTTTTACTTTATGGTTCTCAACTTTGGGGATTTGGAAATATTGATGTTATCGAACGCGTCCAGTTAAAACTTTATAAGTATGCGTTCAATCTAAAATCTTCCACACCTTCCTCAATGATATATGGTGAACTTGGGGTTATACCACTACGTGTCGATATACAAACACGAATTATATCATTTTAGTCAAAACTTATTCGAGATTGTGACGACAATAAGTTATCTTCTTTAACATATTCTGTCGTCCTAGCATTAAAGACACAAATCAGATAAAGTCAATAGGGATATATATTTTATTATTGTATTAAAGTGGCAAAAAGCATCGTTATAAAATATTACATATACAAAACAATACAGTATAATATAGGCAATATTAAGTAAAACAAATGAATACCCAGCCTAATGAGATATCAATTGCATTATTGATTTTACAACTCAGTTAATAGGTATAACAAAAGTCAACATGAAAAATTCAACAACAACAACAAAATAAAACGTTTAGATCAACTCACATAACTAAATATGTAGCTGCTTATTGTTCTCCAAAATACAAAACTTAACTAATAATACATTTTGCATATAACAGCCTATTACGTAGACAGGTAGTATTCTGTATTTCCTCCATGTATAGGAGAGCATAGATACCCGTTGTTGAGTGAAGACAAGTTTTAACCCAGTAAATAAAACACTTCACTGACAGTCAAACTACAAGACACGCAGTCCCAGTAAATGAAAACACTTTACTGACAGTCCGTAATATCAATGTGCTTGTATTCTTCACCAAAAAACGTTTCTAAGTAAAATGGTCAATATGCTTTTTATCATAATGATTACTACGTATATAAGGTTACTAACATGACATGTAAGATTACAACCAGGAGGACATGAACTATATATATATATATATATATATACATACATACACACATATATATATATATATATACATAACAGCCCATTAAGTAGACTGACATTGATATTGTTTATCGACAAATACACTAAATAGTAAATATAGTACACATTAAGTTGTACGATATTTTAAGGCATTTATAATAAACTGTCCCGTTTTTAATAGAATCCTTTCAATTGTTAAAAGCACTTTAATTTTGTCCGCCTCAGTAGCTGTGTCTGAACACAGTTCATTTAATGTATGCAATAGTTCAATTCGAGAGGCACTGTGCCTCTCGCAGTACAATAGAAAGTGATTTTCTGTTTCTACACGCTGAGCCTGTCATTGTTTACATAATCTATCTTGTCTTGGAATTCTGTGGTATCGGCCTAATTCAATTTCTATTGGCAATGAATCTGCTCTAAATTGAGCAATCACAGAGCGTATGAGTTTCCTTAAATTTAAACGCACATAATGTTTGCGTTCATATGTATCTTTAAAAAGTTTATAATTGCTCAATTTGGTTTGAGAATTAACATCATTGAGCCATTTTTTCTTATAAATTGTCATCAGTTTTGCTTTAACTTCGAAATTGTGGTTGACTGTTCTCCTTGAATGATACTTTCCCTGTCCGATCTCTTTATATTTCTTTTCGTGTATAAAAGACGTGTTGTTAAGGCCGAAACACAGTTAATTTCTTTAAAAAACTTTTAATACCATGCGACCAATTGTTTTTACATTTTGAATAATCCCAAAGAAAAATCTTTTGTGTAAGTCTATTATTATTCATAGATATCAGTCGTTTCCATAAATGTAAGCTGTTTAATTGTCTTCTAATTTTAGGTGGTATCCAGCCCATATCACCATGAATAGAAGTACATTTATGTACACCGAGGAAAAATCGTATAACTCTATTGTGTAATGTGTCTGGCTTAGAGTAACATTTATACCCCCAAACGCTTGAGGCATAATCCATAATTGGAACAATTTAACAATCATATATCTTGGAGTATGATGAATACATTATATTAACCTTTTTATATAAATTTGAGACTAATGACGAAAATGCTCTACCAGCAGATTCGCTCAAAACATGTGCTGTTTCAGTAAAATCTAAATACTCATTTCATATGATACCAAGGTATTTGTAGTTTTCACATATTTCAAGCTTGGTATTACCTATGTGAAATTCAAAAGCTGTCCTTGGTTGGGTTTTTTTGCGAAACTATACTACTTTCGTTTTATTTATATTAACTAACATTTGATTTTTACAGCACCAGGTGTTAAGAAAATTTATCATTAACTGTAAATTAAGTTCAGACGGAGCTATTAACACAGTGTCGTCTGCAAAAAGAAGAATTCTTAATTTGATATCATTTCCTATTTCAACTTCATGATCCAAATGTTTAATTTCTAACGCAAGATCATTGATAAAGATAGAGAAAAGTGTCGGAGAAATTTCGTCCGGTTGTTTTACACCTGAATGTATATCAAAAACATCAGTGCAGCTTCCATTTACATTAACTGCTGCTTTACATTCAACATATAGACTCTTTATGGCTTCTAATAAGTTACCAGAAACGCCTATATTAGCTAATTTTATATACAAAATATCCCTATTTATTCGGTCAGACGCCTTCGCCATATCAAAGTATGCAAATTTTCGGATTTTCTGTTTCTAATAATGGATGTCAAGGAAAACATATGATCTTCGCAAGATCTGTTTTGTCTAAAACCGTTTTGTTCGTTGACTAATAAATCATTTGTTTCTAGATATTTTACTAACCCAATATTTAAAACGTTTGTATATAATTTACAAGACGTGGGTATTTAACTAATACCTCTGTAATTAGAAGGAATCCTTGGATCATTTTGTGCGTTTTGGCGGATTGGTCTGATAACGGACCGTGACCAAACAGAGGGAACCCAGTGACTTGACATACATTCATTAAAACATTTACATAAAAGATTCACAGACAAATCGGTTTTGGACTAGGGGCTTTTCAAGCCCTAGTCCTTATTAGGCGACAAAATTCGAGCACGCTAGAAGCCGCAACAGATCGCCACTGACGTAATGTATCACTACGCTAACAGACAGAGCGTCAGCTGTCATTTTGATTGGGTGTTCATTCGCATAGACGAGGTAAACACATCCCACTCACTGTATGCATATTCATAGGGGCCCTGACCTTGTGTAGAGAAGAAATAATTCTCCGGATCAGACAAATACCATCTAAATCGTAAATAAGCTGTGGGAAATGGAAAGAAAATTGAAGAATGTGATGTTTGGGCCTTAACCTTTTTCTACTAACACAAGAAACAAGATGATATATTTTATCTCGAAATATTATAAACCCCGTTTGGACCTCGTACATCCAGCTTTGCAAACCTGGGATAAAGTAGCTCATTTGCATATTAATGTCGAAAGGACAAATGCTTCCGTGCAAAAGTAGGCTAGTTATTTTTCAGCAAAAAAAATAGATGTAAACATTTGCGATATCAGCGGGAAAATGGAACATCCGTCACCTGATGGAGACAATCTTAAAGAAAGTCTTCTTTAAAATGTAATAATTGCAGAATTTACAAATTGTATTACTACGCTGTTGAAGCGGCATTTCAGACGCAATAGATTGAACTGATCACGCGTTGATTTAATGACCCGCGATCAATATTAATGGAGTGGAGATTATTTTCGAATCCGACTTTGTACAGATATGAATAATGTTGCTCCGAATTAATAAATGATGGAATACATAGCGCAATAAAAATTGTTCGCCATAATGTGTTTTCTGTTACCTATTATTATTCAATGGTCAGAACTAATCCATTTGGCGGGAAAGAAAACACCGTGGGCAGACTGTAGTTACATCCAAATACATACACAACGTCAGTGCATACAATGTTCTTAAATACACTTACACCATGTACACTCAACACAACTGTTCAATTTCCAAAGCCCCTAGTCCATCAGTGCTTTCAGCACTTTGATTAAATACGTCATATGGTAAACAATCTATTCCTACGGCTTTACCTGACTTGGCTAGAGAAATAACTGTTCTACACTCTGCAAGAGGTATCGGTTCATTCAATATTTAAATCGATATTAACACCAGCTTCAAAGTCACTGGAGTTAACATTTTTACTCGAGTCACCAGCATTATAAATTTCTGAAAAATCATGTTGCCATCTATGTAGCACCTCGTTTTTATAATTAATAATTTTCCCATTTTCAAGCTTTACTTCCATGGTTAATTTGTTATTTGTTTTATTTCTACCTAGAGTCTTCAATTTCTTTTGGGTTTTTAGTTTCACTTTTCGCAATTCCACTTTTGACCTCGTCATTAAATAGCCTTTTTGCTTTTCTATATTCCTTATCAAACGTTTTCCTTTTTATACGAAATTCTAAAAGTAACCTTGACTTTTCATCTCGATAAGTACATTTTAAATAACACTTTATATAAAACTTTTCTGCTGTTCTATACTCATCAAATAATAAAGATAAATGCTCATTCCACCATGGATAAATAATATAACAAAACTACTCTGAACATGAGGTTTTTCGGGAATATTATACTCGCAAAGTTCCAAAAACGGAAACTGGTTAGTTAAATCAGCAAACCAAAAACTTAAAGACCTTTATATACAAAAACAGATATATCATCCTCAAGTAACATTTACAGATCTTTTAAATCAAACTTTGGAAAATATATCCATTTTACCTACTTATCAATGCTGGCAATTTATAAAATTCCGTACAAGAAATCATAGACTTCCTGTCGAAACAGGTAGATGGAATAGCAAACCATTTAACGAAAGAGTTTGCATAGTATGTAACACTCAAGATATAGGGGATGCATTTCACTACATTCTGACATGTTATAATTTTATAGAACAAAGCAAAAAGTATTTAAAACCGTATTACTATACATGTCCAAATATATTAAAATTTCAACAACATATGAGCACAAATAACAAGATAGATTTATTAAAATTATGCAACTTCATTGACGTTATTCTGAAAATGTGTAATTGTGTATCGATTTATAATACACATTAAAGCAGTTTTAGCCTATTTTTGTTTATATTACATGTATATTGTAATCATGTGTATTTTGTAAAACTACGAAGTTCTAGAACTGTCAATAGTACATAAACTAAAGGGACAGTGACTTTCTTCCCATTATGAATGTTCAGCTGTATTGCGTGTGTTTTGTATTATTATATTGTTATACGCAAGTCACTTTAAAATTAACGAAACAAAAAAAGAAAAAGAAAAAAGTACTTTAATACCACATACTTAGACATAGGAACCCCGACAATACCTTTTCACAGGTTTCGTTTTCGTATTATGCGTCAAGGTATGAATACTGGGGATATCTCTACCTGTTATATCTCCACCTGTGTACATGTTGTGCACTATAATAAAAAGAAATATAAAACGATCTGACATGGAAAGTAGCATTCAAGGAGGACAGTCAACCACAAAACACAGAAACAAACACGCAAACAGACAAACAAAAAGGCAAAAGCAATAATAAATGCAAACGACATCACAAACACAAAATGGTTGACAATAGGGCTACCGCCTTGGAAATGTCAGTGGCAAAGTAGGCCACAGGGAGTTTAAACCGGCTCTAGGGTGCACCAAAATGATATATAGGGTCCTATAGAAACAACAGCGTCCGAACGCAATGGCATCGTAGGTCCGCATTGTACGGCAAACAAGTACTTGAAACTACAATGAAAGAGACAAAAAACGACAGAAAGGGTGGTGAAGACAGGGTTACCGACTTGGAACGGTCAGTAGGCAATAAGGCCTACTGGTTAGCTTAAATCGATTTTATATGCGCACAATCCTCCCTATTATCCTGTCTTCAGCGCCCAAATAGACAAGACAGTGTAAACAAAACTACATCCCATCAAAAGGAAATTACACAAACAAACCTCACACTTACCTTACTGTCATCCCATTAAAACAGGACAGTGTCAATAAAGAAATCCCCGCCATGATTTAATCTCTAACCAACAAGGCAGCATCAATAGGCAATATAAGTAAAACACAAATATGCTCGTGTAAATATAATACCAAAAACCAAAAGCCTAGAAAGCCACAATGAAGATACTCAATGACTTGGCAGAAACCAGAGCAGTAAGAGAATAAACCATTAAGGGCACGACAAGAAATATTATAGAAAAACATCAAACGCCACCGTCCTAATGGGCTTTAGGTAGGCGCCAGCATAGGGTCCATAGCCTGTCCGGTCATCGTATAATTAAAGAGGAAAGCATAGAGGTGAACTGTAAAAGGGTCCACCACCAAGCATGCAGTACGTTGCAAAATGATAGGGTCATAACCTCTTTTGATAAACTGTTTAACAAGTTTAACAAAGATAGTATAAACGTGATCATGACCGAGAATCGTACGAAGTTTATCAATCGCATCACCATAGAATTCGGGTTGTGATAGTCCTTGTCGCAGAAGAGTCCTTAAATTATTTTTATATTTGGAAAGAAGATCAGGGTTACGATAATAACATTTTGCAAATGTTTTACGGAGTTTATAGTAACGGTAACCCTGATTGAGTAACTTTTTAGTTATACAAAGTTTACGAATATTAAAGTCCTCAACTCGAGTACAAGTTCTAGAAAAACGAATAAGTTGAGATACATACACCCCATACAAAGTTGCTCGGGGAACATCCCCATCCAAGTGGGGATAATTAACAATGTCAAAAATCTCTCTTGTCATAGATTTTGCTAATTATTTTACCATTTTCAATCAAGAGATCTAAATCAAGAAAAGAAGCGTTATTATCAGATATATTAGCTTTGTTAAGCTGAAGTGCACTATACTAAGGCGCATGTTGAATTATGTTACTTTTCCGTGTGATACTAATTATATAATAACTTACTGTTAAACACATAAACATTGAAGTAAGATTCTTAATTTGATAACTCCAGTATCACTGAATCACTGTTGAACTGTTTACACACTGTTCGAAGAAATATCTTTTGACAGTACGTCGAGATCCCGTGCAAATATTGATTTTCATGTAGCTACTAGACGAAAAGATCATTCATATTGTTTACCCCAACTTAGTTAAGTGTATGTATTTTATATACCGTACATGTTTGTATGCTTAAAGAAATGAATGTATATTGTTACATTTTGATTTTCATGCATCTATAGACCTAAATGCAAAACTTAATATTAACCATAATTCAATATTTAATATGTTACTCTTATTTGTGTTATAGATTCTCTACATGGTTAAAGGAAGGGAGACCAGCAAGATATATATTGAGGATCTTAAACGAGTTCCCATTTTATATAAGATTTATGAAACGAGTTATGAATTGTTTGGCGAGTTAAAATTAAAAATAATTCATAACGAGTTTCATAAATCTTATATGGAATGGGAACGAGTTTAAGATCCTTTTTATCACATAACATTGCAATCAAATTAGTAAAAATAATTCATGTTCCTCAGAAAAACAGTATACTAACTAATAGAGCATCATGACAGGCATTTGCTAAAAAAATAGAACAAATCATGTTAACTCCGACATTACCATACATACACTATTGTTTTGTATTCGTCTAAGTTTCGACCTTTTGAAAAATTCTTTTGAAGAAACGGATTTGGTGGAGGAAACGCGTTTGCGAAAAAACATGTACCGATTTGTGAAAAGTGACCCTGTTATTTTTCTTCTGCAACTGAACTAAAATAATGAACGGACAACTCACACATTTGGGTATAAAAGAGCAGTTGCCTTTAATATCAATCAAAACGATGAGTAACCTAAATGCGAGCTGCAACAATAAACGTAAAGCAACTCGCTTGACATTGTGGGATGCTGCCAATGTTCATAAATCTAAATCTATGTGGTTCTGCTGGAACTCGATACGGAGAAGAGATTTGAATGAAGCCGATACGACTGGAGTCTCTGGTGTGACGGCTTCTGATATTCAATTCGCCAAGAAACCCAACTTAAAACCACACACGGAAACTGATGACGACTTTCAGCGTGGGGTTGAGACCCACGAAGCAACGAAAGGTCGTTCTGAATGAAATGCTCAAAGTGAGCAATCACGCTTACAACTGGTGCAACTTTTTGGTACAACAAAAACAGTTCAAACCGAAACCTTTCGATTTAATAAAGGTTGTGGTTATAACAAAATCGGACAACATTGACGTAACGTTGAGAACGGAGGGCGACGGTTGGTTTTTTTGATAACAAAATGACCGCAATCACAAATACGTCGTACAAACATTACTGCACGATGTACAAATCGGCGCAGTCAAATCAAAGAAAGAAAGACGTAACTATGAAAGACAAAAATGCTATTAATCCATGTCAAGGAGCGTTTCAGGTTCAAAAACAGCTTTTAAGATTTCTAAACGAGAAATACACTACCGATCTTAAAGTTCGCGGTCGTTATATTTCCATCATGCCTGCCAATTTCTCCATTCGAAAAGAAATCATTAAAGAAAGATTTATTAAGCTTTCTAAATCGGTCTCCAAGCTGCCGCCGATTGACCACGAGGTAACAATATCTAGGAGAGTAAACGGCAAGTTTATCTTGCAAATTTCGTGCGATCCAGCATACACGAGATGCCAGTCTCCCGAAATTCAACCTTCGGCTATGTGCGGTATCGATCCTGGTGGCAGGACATTTGCTACAATTTACGATCCGACCAACGTTTCGGTTTACCAGGTCGGTCTTCTGGAAGTCAAAATTGATTTAACGGATAACACTCCTGCCACAATTCGTAAACTGCACAATAAAATAGACAAGACAAACGCGATCATCAATCGAGCTAGAACACGTAAAAAAGCGCAGGCCTTCGAAGACCAGTGCAGACACTTGAGAAAGCTTTATCTCGAACTCAAGACTTTTGTCAAAGACATACATTTGAAACTGGCTTCTCATTTAGTCAAAAACTACGCGTATGTCGTGCTCGGTAAGATAGGAGGTGCAGTATTGTTAAAAAAGACCGTCCCAATCAGCTATCGAAGAGGAGTAAAAGGGATTTGCTGTGCTGGCAACATTATCAATTACGGACCTCTCTTGTGCATCGAGTCAAAGGCACGGAGTGCAATCTGATGATTGAAGATGAGAGCTACACCTCAAAAACGTGCGGAGTGTGTGGAAAAATCAACAAGACTCTCGGTCGTAGCGAAACTTTTATTTGTCAATATTGCAGATACGAAACGCATAGAGACGTCAACGGCCCTAAAAATATCCTAATGAAAGCACTTAGACTTGGACCTTGGGTTTAAGAAAAACACAGTTGACACGGCCGATCCATTCGTGGTTCGTTCTTTCTATTTTTCCAAATGAAGCCTTGAATAATGCTACATTTTCAAAATTAGTTTGCTTCGGACGAAATGGGTTAGAAGCAAACTGATTTTTCAAATGTTAATCTCCCCCACAAAAAAAAAAGAAATAATACCTTATTCGAGTAGTGAAAAAAAAAGGATATAAAGAAGGACTTTAGACTTATCATATCAAATAATACAAGCTAGTCATGGCAGCAAAACAACCGTATATGTATTCTGTCAGTACAAACAAGGTCCCCGTTTGTAAGTTCAATACTAACTATGGCCGGACAGTACAGCCGCCGTCTTGTGATTTCCTGGTCATCTGTCTAGGAAATATGTTTTTGAAAAAGCCCCAACAAATGGACTCTGAGTTCAAAAAGGTGTTTGATGTGATACTAAGCATCATCTTGTCTTGGACTGAGAATGAAGAAGACTTTTTGCTGAGTGACAGCGATGTTTCGAGGGCCACCGTGAACAGAAAGTACTTTAAACGACTAATTGAAGATACTCTACAGCGTTCAGACTTTACAGACAGAAGAAGGGAGAATTGGTATACCATTTTTTTAGCCATGGCTAAGTACTGTCAAGTAATGAATTCCCTGACAGAAGAAGAAGACGATATGTACTCCTATGTGCAGGATACACGCATTTTAGTTAGCAAACACAACGTCAATCCGAGTGCTTGGAAGGAATTGTTAGAAATGTATAGCAGCGGTGATGCAATAAAATAAATTGTTAAACATATACTGCTTTGGCCACTATTTCTTGCTTTACCCAGAGGTTTAAAGAAACAGTTTTAAATGAACTTAGTAGATTTGTTGTTGAAAAAACATCTTTCTATCTTTCTCCAGATACTTAAACTTCTTATGCTTAAAATCTTCTGTAGGATAGCTATTCCCATTTACCCAAAAAGAACTCCAGTTCATTTCTCGATCTCTGAGTTTGTGAAAAAGAAACACAAAAATTCAGCTTGTAACTTTGAAGCTAGCAAACTTTGTTTGAACCGGGAATATACTTTGTCTCCTTAAACGCCGACAACCGAGTGATTGGAAGGAATTGTTAGACATGTATGGTAGCGGCGATGCAATGAAATAGAAAATCATGTCACTAAACTAA